>JABYQU010000090.1:0-58121 GCA_022264855.1 Lenzites betulinus | reverse complement strand
CCCGGCCCGTGCTTCCCTCCCAAGTTCATATCTCCCCCAGCGCTCCGGTGCCCCGGGGGCGGCGCATGCGGTACACTCTATCATAGCGAGACTTGCGTGATGCAGCCACTGCCGCCGATCCTGTTCGACATCCGTACGACGATACTGTATCGATGGTCCGCCCGCGAGATCATCACCCAGCCGCTTCCCCCGAGTGTGTGTTCCTGCACAACGACATGATGTTACGACACTCTCTCATAGCCGCGTACAACATGATCAGGATCACACCCCGTCGCTCGAACTCGTCGTACCGGCGCGCCGCCAAGCTCGCCCTACACACACGACCACACGGCACTCAACTACTCAAGCTCGAGGACCCACTTGTATGCACAACCGGACCTGCGCGACGCGGACGGGCAGCGCCACCGCAAAGCCTCCATGCGCAGGTACCGTAAAGCCTCCGCGCGCACCGATCGGCACGCGGCACCACCCCTCCCCCCGCCTGGGAGGAACGATGATCGATGATCGCGGACGTTGATCCGCCGTCGGGGCGTCCGCGTGCAGCCTTGTGGCGACTGTGGTGACCGTGATACGCGACATGTAGGTAGTATCGACGCGCGGAGGGCCAGGCGGACGTGCGAGTGCATGTTGGTTGTTGTCAATACGAGCCAAGTACCGAATGCTTCGGAGGTGGTGCAAGCGGCGGGGGCATTCGCAATTGGCAGGTGTGAAATGTCGGGCTCGCCGCTCGTGACGGGGGTTGGAGACGGAGACGGAGACAGGGGGAGGGAAGCCGCTGCGCGTCCACAGTGCGTATGCTGAGTGCGAGGGCTGCTCACTCGCGCCGTGCGGGAGTAAATTGCGTGTGCATAGCGTGCCGACCCGGGGCGAACACCAGCAGCTTGGAAGGGCGCGTTCGCCGGTGCGCAACGCACTAGAAAGCGAGAAGACTGCGTACGAGGAAGAGAAGCGGGGAGACGCTCATTTCGCAGCGGGGCGTTCTCCGTCGCTCATCTCGCTCGTTTCGCCCGGAGAAGCGAGGTGGAGCGAGCAGTGGTCGCAAACCGCGAGGCAGCTTGCGGCCGAGGGCATGCAGTTATTCGTCTCGACGGCGGTTCTTTCCCCATGAGCCGACGACCCTTGTGCTCCAAACAGAGCGAGTTCGTATTTCTTCATATTTGAATGCCTACCGAGAGTTCGACGCGTTCATATCAGTGAACGAAAGCGCGTTCACGTTTGTGGACACACCTTCATTAAAAACGGACCGGGGAACGGAAACGAGCTCCGAATAATGCGCTGTGCATTGCGTATAGTCGTAGGGCCGAGGTGAGCAAAGCGCCGTCAAGCACGGCGACTGGCTCGGGGCGTGCGGCCATCGACAACGGAAGACGGGGCGGGAGTGCAGGAGACTTGCCTTGTGGACAGCCCGTCGCACACGTCGCGCATCGCACCGCACCTTGGCCTGCGATTAGCAGAGGGCGCGTCAGACGGGAGGTGCGCATCCGAATTCTGTTCGCCCTGGTGCTTCCAGTCGCGCAAATGGCTGTTCGGCAGTGAGTACGTATTCGGAGTTCCGGCGGATCAGGAGGTCGCGCGGGTATGCCGGGCGCTGTGCAGAGGGAGAAGAGGATGTCGGATGGATTCCATTTGTCTGCGTCGCGGATCGTTGCGGTGAGCGGTGCCTGGGAGCGTCGCAGCGTTGATAGATCATGGATGGTGCGCGGAAACGGATGATGCGTGAAACGTCTCGGGCGGTGGCCGGTAATCATAGGTTGCCGCGCTGATTTTGTCTTGGAGTTGTGATGGGCATATCATTGTGAGTGGGGGTTGCGGCGGAGGGCTCGCGAGCTGAAGAACACGCCGGAGGAGGACGAAGTGCCGCCGGGAGACATGATCTTGTCGCGCGGGCGCTCGGTGCTATGAATAGCGGCGATAGCATTGAAGAGCTGTTCGCGGGCTGCATGGGTAGAGGGAGGACGGCCGCGGAGGACGGTGCGTTGGCGGCCGCAGAGGATGGTTCACATTGCAGTGAGACTCGTGAGCGCGGAGACTAGGCACAGCGAGGCCGGCAGACGGCGTCGCAGACTGAGAGAGGAGGGATCGGAGGAGGAGGAGGCGATCGAAATCGGAGATCGGGTGGGCGTCTGTGTACAGAGCAAACTTTAGAAGGGAGAAGGGAGGAGGGATGGCATCTCCTGAGCTTGAGACGCTGCAAGACGCTGTGAAAGGTCGCTCTGCAGGGCCCCGGAGCTGTCGGAGCCACGCGGGTCTCTGCAGCGACTGATAACGCGCGCCCTCTTCCTCCCTCGCCTTCGATCTCCCCCGAGCATCGCTCCGGCCGCGTTTGCCTTAAGTCTCCCCTCCACCATCGTCTCCCGCGCTCCCGCCTCCAAACCTGCCCGTTTTCCGCTCGCACTGCCAGAGCGCCGCCCTCCGACGACTCTGCGCCTCTCCCTGCGCTCCTGCGCTGCTGTGCCCGACCCTCGCTCTCGCTAGCCGCGCTGTGCATTCGCAAGTACTCACGCGTGGGAGAGCTGGCCTTGAGTAAACATGCGCACGCAGGTGCAGGCGCAGAGCGCGGGCGTCTCATCAGCCGTTTTTGCTCTCTACCACCTCGCTGCCCACCACGTTCTTGCAGCACAGCGTCAGCCTCGACCGAATACAGCGTCATGTCTAGCCCCGTGCAGTCGTGTGCATGCGCAACAACACCGCGACAGCGCGCCAAAACGACAAGCAGTCTCAATGGCGCGGCGGCGCCCCGCGGGAACGACTCCGAGCTGCTCTCCCTCCTGCCCTCTCGCACTGGGACTCGCACGCGACCACACTGAAGACAGCAAGACCACACTGCATGCTGTCCGAACATCAGCGCTGCTGCGCCCCGCGCCCAACAGAGAGAGAGCCGCCACACCGACGCCAAAGCGCCCGTCTCATATCCAGGTGCGTCCATTCGCACTGCACGCGTAATTACACTCTCAACAGCATCTGTAAGATCTCCAGAGCTCGCCTATGCTACGTACCATTCGCGCCACGGCCCCACAAGACGCCTGCCGTCTCGCGCCCAAACGCCGTCTGGCATAAGCAAGCACGATAGGCACGCTTGCCTCGCCTGCGCCCACCATACTCGCCTCTCCACGCTACCGCCGCACATTCACCCCGCTCCCAGTACGAACACCGACGCGGGCCGAGACGTCGCGCCGCGCCACGCGGCGCCTGACGCGCTCACCGCCATGAGAGAACAAGGTAAGTCATCCAAAACCTGCCGCCTGCCGCGCCGAGCCCTCTCTCGGCCGGCACGACGAAGCCCGCCACACCCGCATCGATGCACAAGGCAGCCCCGGGCGCACGCATACGTGCGCTCGGTGGCTCGTCCGTACGATCGCACTCCCGCTCCAGTCGAGCGCACTCGGATGGCGGGGCGCACGGAGGCAGGGCGCACGCAGTCCGTCTGTCACGACATTAGTGAGCGTGCGGACAGCAGGCGTCGCGCTGATAGACGGACATACCTCCCAAGGGGTGCTCCGCACCCATTGGCCAAGGACGTGGACCACGGACGATGGCGAGGGCAGTCGGCGGACGGCGTGCCGGCGATTCGGCGCACACAGCGACGGCGGGTGTGCGACGCAGAGGGCGAATCCGTGCGGGGAAAGACGACGAGGAAGGGGGAGTGACGACCCGAGTGTGCTTTGCGTCGCACGTTATATAGCTGGGCGAGCGCGGCGCACGGGCCTCCGCGCAGCGTGCTCTTCCTACTTCGGTCTGCGCCGCGGCGCGTACGTACGATGTGTTATTCACGTCTAATAGATTTCTTTCTCCTCTTCCACGGCATCCGCTAAGAGAACGCGACGCGCGCAGCCTCAGGGCAACGCCGATGGACGTCGGCAAGCCACACAAGGTGGCGCAGTCCCCAACGACCCGAGAGCACCACGTCCACCACCGCGTCCGTCTCCGTCGGTGCCCCCGCGACACGGTGAGCATCACCGCTCGAAACGTGCCCTCCCTCGCTAACGCCCTCCTTCCCCACACTAGCCAAGTCTTCCGCCGCGCCCGTGCCCTTGGGCCTTGTGTCAGCGGCCGCCTCGTCCCGCTCGGTGCGCGCCTGCATCTCCGCCGACCACCCCGTCTCCATGGCCATCTCGGGTACGGAGCCACGGACGCGCCGCGGAGCACGGCGCGCGTACCGCTTACACGCCGACGCGCGCGCCGCGCCGACCATTGGACACTAGCCACACAGCAGCGAGCAGAGGCCCGAGGGCAACGGCCGCCGCCCTCTCGCTGCCGCCCCGCCGCCGCGCGTTCCCCGCCCCTGGGCCTGGCGCACATCGGCGTCGCGCTCCCCGCGCGCCCCCGCCGTGCCCGCTGTCCCCGCCGTCGACGTCGCCGGGGTGTGTGGTGCACCCAGAAGATCGCACACCGCGCCCCGCCGCGGCGTCCCCGCGCCGAATCCCTTTGCACCCGCCCTCCTGTGCACGTTCTGCATACACCCACGCGTCCGCACCGCGATCCAAGGAGAAAAAAAACGCGCACTTTTGCGTGATTTCATGGGCGCGGCGGGGACACGGCGCGAAGACTGTGTCTCGTCGGCCGACGGCGCGGCTGCCGTCCGCGGCCTCCTGTAGACACGCCCTGGTGTACGATACGCACACGCCCGCGCAATTCCAGCTCGATCCGAGACGTTTTCGCTCTCGTCATTTTCGTCATTTTCGCATGTTTTCAATACACATCCCGACCAAAATGCACACAGCGCGTCGGGATCGCGGCCGCTCCCCGTGCAACGCTCAGCGCCGTCTCGCGTGCACATGCCGCGTGCGCCCACCGACTCCCAGCGCGATCCGCGCAGGTCCCAGTTGCGTCCATTCCGTGCATTTCCATGTGCATGCTCATGTGTGTGCAGACAGAATCGCCCGCCCCCGGCTCGCCCCGCGTCCCCGCGCCGCGCAAACGCGCAGACACGCTCGCCCACATGCCCCCAGTGCGCCCACAAAGTCCCAGCGCGGCGCAAGCAAAACTGGCCTTGGGTCCCGTCGCCGCCATTCCACGGCGGGGGCACACACAGAACAGGCCGCGGCGGCCGGGCCCCGCGTCGCCTGCCCTTCGTACGTGGGGAACATGCTTTTGTGCACGCACCGCATACGCTCACGCGTTCGCAGAGCTGTACGGGACAAAACAGTTTGGTGTCATTTCGCATGATTTCATGCATGTGCATGCCCAATGGAGACCAAATCGGCCACCGCGGCTCGGCCGCTCGTCCCCGTCCGACGCAACTCGGAACGCGGGCTCGTGGATATGGCACTGGTGCGCTCGCCGAGTTTCGTCGCGGCCCGACGAGTTCTCATGCTCGACTTGTTCACACAGGGCCATGTTCGACTGGGAGCACCGGCAGAGGAAATCGCGAACTGCGGCTCGGAAACTCGTCCCCACGCGACGCGACTCGGAACGCGAGCTCCACGATACAACCCCGGTATGCCCACCAAGTTCCGCTGCGATCTGACGAGTTCTCACTTTCGACATTTGTGCACAGGGCCTGGGAGCACAGGCAAAGGAAAATCGCCACCGCGGCTCGGCCACTCATTCCCATGCCGCGCAACTCGGAACGCGAGCTCGTGGGTATGATACCGGTACGCTCATCGAGTTTCGTCGGGATACGACGAGTTCTCATGTTCGACTTATTCACACAGGGCCTGGGAGCACTGGGAGAGGAAATCGTCGACAGCGCCTCGGCCACCTATCCCCATGCAGCGCAATTCAGAACGTGACATCCTGGATGCGGTACCGGTATGCTCAGCAAGTTTCGCTGCGTTCCGACAAAATCTCATGCCCGACTTCTGAACACAGGCCATAAACAAGCACAGACGGACAAAAACGACGACCGCGCCTCGGAGACTCATTCTTATGCAACGCAACTCGGGACGTGGACTCCTGGACATAGGACCGGTACGCCCACCGAGTTTCGCTGCGTTCCGACGAGGTCTCAGGCTCGATCTCCAGACTCTGGCCATGGATGAGCACTGGCCGATAGAATCGCCCACCGCGCCTCGGCGATTCATCTATACGCCGCGCGACTCGGAACGTGCACTCTCGTGCATCGACGCGGTGTGCCCACCAACTCCCAGCGTGATTCGACGAAATTCCACTCTCAGCCCCTCTGCTCGCCGGGGGTTGCGCCTGTGGACGAGCAGAGTCGGAAATCGCCGACCGCGGGCCAACCCGCCATCCCCCTCACTCGCAACCTCGTACGGCCGCTCTCGGACATGGGACCTACACGCGCAATCGATCTCGGCGCGCTCCGCGAAGAAACCCAGTCGCCCCTCCAGCCCCACGTCGGGTTGGTGCAGCGAACTTGAATCGCTTCGCGCGGGACGAGCGCCGGTTGCCGCACGACGCCATTTTGTACGTGTACTCCCCTGCATGTTCCGCACCTCCTCACCAATTCCCAGCGCGATCCGCGAAGGATTAGCATGTCATTTGCGCGCAATGTCGTGTGCCCCCGAGGCGAATCATCCACCCTCGCTCGTCCCCGTATCCCCGCGCCGCGCGGCTCGGAGTGTGCTCTTCCATGCATAGGGCGCGTGTGCGTACGAAGTTCTAGCCCGATCCGAGAAGAAGCCACACAACGGCATGCTGGGCGGTCGGTTTCAGGTGCTTTCCGAGAGGATCGCTTCCAGCGACTCGACAACGCATCGCCGCGCGATGCTGTTTGGTACGTGCGCTCTCCCACACATACGATGCCCGCTCACCAATTTGCAGCTTGATCCGAGCGGAAACGCTATTGTGCCTCTGGCGCGGCTCCATAGCGGCGGACACTGAAACAACGCGCTCGATTTGCACGCCGAGGCCCGAGTTCATATCCCGCAGCCACGCCGATTGGGGAGCACACTCCCGTGTAAGGTATCTCAACACCCAGCAACTTGAAGCCGCGGCGCGATCCGAACGAAAAATATTCCGCCGTTCTGGCGAGCGTACTCAGCGGCGGATGGACATGGACATACGGGCGCATTGTGCCGGGCGTGCGCGCGCGCTCCGCATCCTCGTGTGGACGATTCGGAATAACCAATGTATATGCACCCCGTTTGCGTCGCTCGTCGCCAGCCGACGGAACAGCAACAAATGAAACTCGGTGCGCGAACGCCGAACTTCCAGTGCGGTGGCGCTCGGCTCGAAATTTCGGCGGACACGCGCAGCTCAGGGCGGCGGAGTGCTGTACGTGCGCACGCTGTTCTACCACTCACGTGAATCGAAGGGTGCGCCCCGTCTCTGTCCCCTCTGCCGCGTCGCGGCACGCCCGACCCCCTCCTCGCAGACATACACAGCAAGTCGGGCGTGCGCAGAGTGCGCTCGAATGCCTCGACCCCAGACGGGCATCCTGGCACCCTGGTCAAACAACGGTCCGCTGGTTGCGACATTGCGTGCTTCGCCTGCTAACTATGTTCTGCCCCACAGGGTACTCCGGGAGCCACTCAGGGCTGCGGCGAAGGGGATGCACCCTTGCGCCAACGCCGTGCGCGTCTGCGCCAAGTACGGCGCGTTCCGTCGCTTGTAGGGTGCGATCGGATTCGTCCCAACGCGAGGGATGTGGACGCACGCATGCCGAGCATGAATTTCGCTCGCCGCCGCTATGCGAGCTTCAAGCAGCTCAGGTACATTGCCGCAAGCGCGGTACAGGCGACCTGCCTGCAGCCTCGAACACAGAAGCCAGCCAGAGTAAGAATCGGAAATATATCTTCCGGAGTAGCCAGGGCGCACGCGCTGCTCAGGCGTCGAACGTACAGCCCTGCGCGTACGAACCTACTAACGCCGCGTTCAGCCGTAGCTACAAATGTAGACACTACTAGTGAATAAAATTACATGATCATTCTTCGCACACCTGGGGACAGGCGAAGGCTGTGGGTGTGCACCACGGGTAGGCGGGCAGAATAATCGCCACAGAACAGATGGCCGTGGCGTGGAAGACAAATGGCGCGGCGCCGTTCGCCTACTCTTCGCGAGCGTAGTACCTGCGCGCCGATCGGATTCACATGTGCGGGTCACCAAGTAGACGTGGCTTGCGCCATGCGTGCAAAGTGGGCGCGCTAGAATCGGTCGGCGGATGTACGCCGGCGAAGCGTGGGCACTTGCATTGTCCCCACAGATCTGTTCTGGTTCGCGCAGCGCGAGGAGGGGGGACGTTGGAGCTGCTTCGCGTTCGCGTGCCTTATGCTCGGGCGTGTCGACTCGAGCGAGCCTCTGCTGTTTCCAGTACATACTGAGCTGAAATAAGACGTCAGGGCTTGAGTACACCGGATGCGCGCGCGCACACACTGAACTCACGCGGATGCTCTCCGGGGATAGCGCGCTCCCTCTTTTGGGTTGGAATCGAGCTCGCCAAATTCGAGGGTTACGCAAGGTTACGCCGAAGAGCGTAGGCGGGACGTCAGCCGTAGCGATAGCAATACAATCAAATCACCTACTCGAAATAATGCAACCCGACTTGTGATCGTCATGCTAGTACTCTATTTTCGAGGGCACGCGGGGCGAGCAGGAGACCATGATGCCGCCTTGCAAATGTGAAGATGAACCCTAACGTCGTACAGTTCAGCCACTCGACCTACGGGATTGGTGGCGGCGGCACTCACGTCGAGGGGATGCAATTGCTATAGGCATGCGCACATGGCGAAGCGACCACGGTACGAGCCGCTGCTTGGGAGAGCGCATCCGACGTAGTGTGTATGATTTCGCATCTGCGTTCCGTGTGCGCCGAGCTGCTAGCGCGTCCCAGGTGTTGAGTGGTCGTCAGGGTCGAGGAGTCTAGTGTTGATGCGTTGACGGCCGAGTCGATCACGCAGTCCCCTCCGAAACGTCGCCAAGGCATGACGGAAGACAATATCATTGGCACGCCCGGCCGGCGTCGTTTTCTTGTTCAGGCACACGCAGGCGTAAGAGCTTACCAATGGTGTGGCGTTCAGCGGTATACTACCGTCGTGTGCACATGGTATTGGACAAAACTGTACACAACCTGTCGTCAGCGAGACGGGGTGGCGGGCGGATGAGCAGCACAGAGACTGACAGGAACGTACCAAGTAGTTCTCATGCCAAATAGCCGCGGGGACGTCGTGCAGTGCGGTACGCGGCGACGGCAGAAGTCGAATACAATCACGCAGGACCCTGAGAAGTGTTGTCCAAGTCGGCGTCACGCTAGCGACCATTTTCGGGGGCTTCCGGATATAACACACGTTTCCATTCGTCTGCGCGGGTTCTGGTACATGCGCAATGCAATCAGTAAAGACTGAAACTCTAAACGAGCGAAATCACTCACCCGAGCTGGGAATGGCTGCGCGAAAGCGAATCGCGCAGACGAACATGGTACGCGAGCGCGTTCCAGCGATAACGAAGATATCGTGACACTCCTCCGAGGTCACTTACTATGTCTGCGCCCACCTCCGAACGGGAACCTACCTTGATCGAATTCGCCCCCCGCCCGAGACAGACGAGGGCCAAGAACCGAGATCAACGCGAGACAGGGTCTGGCTTGTGTTGCAAGACCTGCGAGACCATGTCATCCATCAGCCTGTGCTGCATTCTAGATGTGATTGCGGGGCTTACCAGATTGCGCAGACGCCGGCAGGATACGCGAAGGATATTGTGGCCAGGTGCGGGCACACGCTTGTGAGATGGCCGAGAGAGATCGCGTTCTGCGATGTGAGCAATATCGGGCGCGGCGCGGCGATGCTCTGCGAGCTGCAGCGCCTGTGGAACCTGCCAGAGGGAGATCCGGCGCGGGTTCGCAAGCCTCCCGCAACAGGCGCAGCCGCGGCACCACGACTCCGTCCTTCGTCCTTTCTGATAGTCGGCAGGGCGCGGAGATGGCGGCGGCGGCAGCTAGGGAGGCAGGGACAGGGAACGGGCCGCAAAGGGGGTGCGCGTGGATGGGCGCCGGGAGCTCGCGGTAGACGACCGGATCGACCGATTCTTGCTGTTGTCCGTGTTCGTAGGCGTCGACGAGGTGCTCGTTGGAGCGCGTGGCTAGTAGCAGCTCCGAGGGAGCATCTGGTACACTCATAAGTAGAGGCGGAGACCTTCGCCGAAGGCGGCAGTTTGGCTGCGGATAGTGCGTCGAACATTAAAGTACATCTATCTACTCGTACTGTAGCATTCCGAGGAGGAAGCGGGGGCGTCGAGACGGCGGGCATGTGTGGTGGTGGCCGTCGAGGAGGGAGTCGCGGCGAAGTGGGGAGCGGGCGCTTCGACTGACAGTGGTTGCCAAAACGGGGACTTGATTCGTTTGGCGGCAACTGCTACTGAACTTGACTTCGTTCACTCACCGCGCGCACAACGCAGACACAAATCTTGTGCGGAATGAGCATTGGCTGCGCGCAACGTGCGAGGCGACTGGAGAGCACTCGGGAGGCGGTCGGGAGGTGATAAGCTGCAGTCGGCGGTCGGCGGTCGCTAGCGCTCGCGCTGCCCAGCCCGCGCAGCTGCTCGTGGGCGGTACAAACTGGCAATAAATCAAATCACGCCTAGGGACAATGGGGCCGGCCGCGGGTGTACATATGTAAATATCAGACTACGCGGCGGGACAAGCGGAATGTGAATTGCAAGCTGAGAGACGGCGGAGATCGAGGATCTGATGAGGGATATTCAAGGGTTGCTACTGTTAGCGAAGCGAGAGGACCACCGCCTGCCAGTGTCACATACGCAGGCATATTTATTGATGAGGGCGCGTGTATTACGTGGGACATCTATGGGAGAAATCGGCATATTAGCCTGACATACCGAGGGCGCCGCCGCGCCGCTACCTCGCTTCCCCCACCCCCTCTCGCTCGAGTCTCGACTGTGCACACCGACCGCCAAGCACACGCCCTCTTCCCACCTTGCTGTACCCAATCGACGCCGCCGGGGATCGTCGCGGCGAGCTAGAGAGTGGTGAGTCGGCATTGTGTGATGTGCGAGAGTAGCCACTGACCTAGGCGGCGGCGGCGGCGGCGAGGGCGACGACTGGGCTCATTCGCTTTGGGCGGCCAGTTGTGGGAGGAAGAGGGACGGCGGAGGGCGTGAGTGCGGGTCGCAGGGTGGCGGTGGTGGGTGGCAAGTGCCATGCGCGTGCGGAGCGGCACTCAGTACGTGCGTCGTGCGCGTTTCAAACTCGCGGGAGCCCTGCGCGGGACTGTGCGGTACCGTATATGGTACGGTACGGTGCGCACTGCGCGACGACGCACCGAGTGCGGTACGCGGCGCGAGGGCGTGGGTGGACGCCGGCACGCGTCGACTCGCTGTGCCGGGTGCGTTGATCACAGCGCCAGCCGGCCGTCCTCTTGCACGCGGAGGAGCTGGATCGCGTCAGAGATGTACGAGGCGGGCGACGACGTACGAGGTGAGTGGACGAGAGTTTTCTGTCCTGCGCACGGAGATCTGACGGGTGTGCAGAGCAGGTGCGGCGCGCGCGCTGGGACGAGTGCGAGGGCGCAGTGAGCGCGTCGAGAGGGGCGCGTACAGCGAGTACGACGCGGGCACGCGCGTCGCGCAGTGAGGACGCGTCCGGGGTCGAGAGCAGGGCGGCGAGGGCGGAGTCGCGGGAGACGGGGAGTCGGCAGAACGGCGGTGGCGGTGTGAGGGAAAGCGTCGCGTTGTGGGTGCGCCGAGCGGAAGCGCCAGATGGGCTGCGGGCGTCTAAACACTTGTGCTCTCATTCGTGTTTCTGCGCCCCTCGTGCGGACTCGAGCGAGCGAGCGCGGATGAATTTTATTGTGTTTTCTATGTACACGGCGTGCCTACCAGTGCGAGTCCATGCCCTGCGAGTCTGAGCCCATCCCTGAGTCCCCTCCGAGTCGCAGAACCCCGGTGTCCATCGCAGCACCCCCTCCGAGTCGCAGAGTCCCCTACTGCCCGTTTGTCGCAGCATCCCCCAGTGCGTCGCAGCATCCCCTACTGCCTGTTCGTCGCAGCATCCCCTACTGCCTGTTCGTCGCAGCATCCCCTACTGCCTGTTCGTCGCAGCATCCCCTACTGCCTGTTCGTCGCAGCATCCCCTACTGCCTGTTCGTCGCAGCATCCCCTACTGCCTGTTCGTCGCAGCATCCCCTACTGCCTGTTCGTCGCAGCATCCCCTACTGCCTGTTCGTCGCAGCATCCCCTACTGCCTGTTCGTCGCAGCATCCCCTACTGCCTGTTCGTCGCAGCATCCCCTACTGCCTGTTCGTCGCAGCATCCCCTACTGCCCGCCGAGTCCGAGTCCGTGAATCTCCTCCTGGCAACTCACACGCAGCACCCCGGCCCGCAAGATCACGCGACGCCAGTCAACGTGCTCCGCCCTGCAGAGGGCCACCCGGGCCCGTGCTTCCCCTCCCAAGTTCATATCTCCCCCAGCGCTCCGGTGCCCCGGGGGCGGCGCATGCGGTACAGTCTATCATAGCGAGACTTGCGTGATGCAGCCACTGCCGCCGATCCTGTTCGACATCCGTACGACGATACTGTATCGATGGTCCGCCCGCGAGATCATCACCCAGCCGCTTCCCCCGAGTGTGTGTTCCTGCACAACGACATGATGTTACGACACTCTCTCATAGCCGCGTACAACATGATCAGGATCACACCCCGTCGCTCGAACTCGTCGTACCGGCGCGCCGCCAAGCTCGCCCTACACACACGACCACACGGCACTCAACTACTCAAGCTCGAGGACCCACTTGTATGCACAACCGGACCTGCGCGACGCGGACGGGCAGCGCCACCGCAAAGCCTCCATGCGCAGGTACCGTAAAGCCTCCGCGCGCACCGATCGGCACGCGGCACCACCCCCTCCCCCCGCCTGGGAGGAACGATGATCGATGATCGCGGACGTTGATCCGCCGTCGGGGCGTCCGCGTGCAGCCTTGTGGCGACTGTGGTGACCGTGATACGCGACATGTAGGTAGTATCGACGCGCGGAGGGCCAGGCGGACGTGCGAGTGCATGTTGGTTGTTGTCAATACGAGCCAAGTACCGAATGCTTCGGAGGTGGTGCAAGCGGCGGGGGCATTCGCAATTGGCAGGTGTGAAATGTCGGGCTCGCCGCTCGTGACGGGGGTTGGAGACGGAGACGGAGACAGGGGGAGGGAAGCCGCTGCGCGTCCACAGTGCGTATGCTGAGTGCGAGGGCTGCTCACTCGCGCCGTGCGGGAGTAAATTGCGTGTGCATAGCGTGCCGGACCCGGGGCGAACACCAGCAGCTTTGGAAGGGCGCGTTCGCCGGTGCGCAACGCACTAGAAAGCGAGAAGACTGCGTACGAGGAAGAGAAGGGCGGGGAGACGCTCATTTCGCAGCGGGGCGTTCTCCGTCGCTCATCTCGCTCGTTTCGCCCGGAGAAGCGAGGTGGGAGCGAGCAGTGGTCGCAAACCGCGAGGCAGCTTGCGGCCGAGGGCATGCAGTTATTCGTCTCGACGGCGGTTCTTTCCCCATGAGCCGACGACCCTTGTGCTCCAAGACAGAGCGAGTTCGTATTTCTTCATATTTGAATGCCTACCGAGAGTTCGACGCGTTCATATCAGTGAACGAAAGCGCGTTCACGTTTGTGGACACACCTTCATTAAAAACGGACCGGGGAACGGAAACGAGCTCCGAATAATGCGCTGTGCATTGCGTATAGTCGTAGGGCCGAGGTGAGCAAAGCGCCGTCAAGCACGGCGACTGGCTCGGGGCGTGCGGCCATCGACAACGGAAGACGGGGCGGGAGTGCAGGAGACTTGCCTTGTGGGACAGCCCGTCGCACACGTCGCGCATCGCACCGCACCTTGGCCTGCGATTAGCAGAGGGCGCGTCAGACGGGAGGTGCGCATCCGAATTCTGTTCGCCCTGGTGCTTCCAGTCGCGCAAATGGCTGTTCGGCAGTGAGTACGTATTCGGAGTTCCGGCGGACTCAGGAGGTCGCGCGGGTATGCCGGGCGCTGTGCAGAGGGAGAAGAGGATGTCGGATGGATTCCATTTGTCTGCGTCGCGGATCGTTGCGGTGAGCGGTGCCTGGGAGCGTCGCAGCGTTGATAGATCATGGATGGTGCGCGGAAACGGATGATGCGTGAAACGTCTCGGGCGGTGGCCGGTAATCATAGGTTGCCGCGCTGATTTTGTCTTGGAGTTGTGATGGGCATATCATTGTGAGTGGGGGTTGCGGCGGAGGGCTCGCGAGCTGAAGAACACGCCGGAGGAGGACGAAGTGCCGCCGGGAGACATGATCTTGTCGCGCGGGCGCTCGGTGCTATGAATAGCGGCGATAGCATTGAAGAGCTGTTCGCGGGCTGCATGGGTAGAGGGAGGACGGCCGCGGAGGACGGTGCGTTGGCGGCCGCAGAGGATGGTTCACATTGCAGTGAGACTCGTGAGCGCGGAGACTAGGCACAGCGAGGCCGGCAGACGGCGTCGCAGACTGAGAGAGGAGGGATCGGAGGAGGAGGAGGCGATCGAAATCGGAGATCGGGTGGGCGTCTGTGTACAGATCAAACTTTAGAAGGGAGAAGGGAGGAGGGATCCTGAGCTTGTGAGACGCTGCCGCTGTGAAAAGTCGCGCTGTCGCACATGCAGGGCCCCGGAGCTGTCGGAGCTACGCGGGTCTCTGTAGCGACTTATAACGCCTTGCCTTCCTCTCTTCGCCTTCGATCCTTCCCCCGAGCATCCCTCCCGGCCGCGCTTGCCTTAACTGACAAGTCTCCCCTCCACCCCCCGCAATGGAGTCCGACAGCTCAATCAGCGAGAAGCGCAGTGTCGTCGTCGACGACCCGTCCGCACCCACCAAGCCCAAGCCTCATCTCGCGGTCCAGGACATCGATGTCGCCGCAGAGCTTACCGCGGGCAAGGACTTTGTCCTCGACCCCCAGGAGGCCGCGCGCGTACGGTGCGTCTCGCGCTACCTCCCTTCTCTCCCGGTATGCTCACTACCCCATCCCTGCAGGAGGAAGATCGACTGGCATCTCATGCCGCTCATGTGCAGTGAGTCCACCTCAGATATACCTCCCATGTCGCGTCCTAACCACCCCCAGTACTCTACATGTTCGTAGACACTGCACGGACCTGTGCGCTACCGCCCCGGCTGACTCGCTTCCCTCGTGCAGGATGCAGTTTGCGGACAAGACCACCCTCGGCCAATCCGCCGTCCTCGGTCTTCTGTGCGTGCCACCATGCTATTGCAGCTGTTCTCGGATTGCAGCTGTTCTCAGATTGATAGGCCCCTGTGGAAAAATACACACAGAGGCGTTCAAGCCCAGACGGGGCGGCGACGCTTCGTGTGATGCTATAACAGCCAGGGTGGCAGGTAGGGGGCAGCGCGAAGAGCTACGCGCCCTCGGCATGCATACCCGCATCCTCCCCGCCGTCGCCGCCCGAAACCGCTGTCCGCAATTGTTTTTTCCAGGGCCTATCCATTAGAGAGCAGCTATCACGGCGTGCCTCAATACTAACTCTAACTTTGCACTCTAGCACCGGTCCCCACCACCTCCTCACCCAGGCGCAATTCAACTGGCTCGGCACGATATTCTACCTCTTCTTCCTGGTGTTCGAGTGGCCCCAAAATCTCGCGCTGCAGTACCTCCCCGTCGGAAAATGGATCAGGTACGCAGCACTGCTCTGTGCTGGTCGAGCCGACAGCTTACAGACCGCGATGCGCTCAGTGTTAATATCCTCATCTGGGCGATCGCCCTGCTATGTCACTCGGCCGCGAAGACGTTTGGGCAGTTCTTCGTCTGCCGTATGTTCCTTGGAATCTGCGAGGGCGCTATCACGCCCGGCTTCATGATCGTCACGTCCATGTTCTACACCCGTCAAGAACAGAGCCAGCGCGTGGGCTACTGGTGTATGTCTAACGTCAAGGCTCCCGAGGACTTGAGTACTGATACACACATGTGCAGTCCTCATGAACGGCGCGGCCATCATCCTGCTCGGATTGGTCGCATACGGCACGCTCCACATCCACTCGACTGTGCTCCAGGCGTGGCAGTGGTGAGTCGACGTCGAGCGACGCCACTCTGAATGCTCGCTGACAGTGTGGCACGACAGGCTTATGATCATCACCGGCATCATCACGTTTGTGGTCGCGATCCTCTTCTGGTGCGTCGCTCAGCGTCCCCCTGTGCATGCTGCACCACTGACTGAATGCGCGCAGGTTCTTCTTCCCCGACTCCCCTGCGACGGCGTGGTTCCTGACCCCCGAAGAGCGTGTGATCGCGATCGAACGTATCAAAGTGAACCAGGCAGGTGTCGAGAACAAGCACTTTAAGAAGGAACAGTACGTGCGACCGCCTGTGTGCTATATTTCGCCTCGGCGCGCCGCTGACGGCACGCTTCCGCTGCAGGTTCATCGAGTGCCTGAGGGACCCGAAAACGTGGCTCTTCTTCTTCATCGCTGCCATCTCGTGAGTCCCTTCGCTGTCCGCTGTCGGCGAGAGCACGCAACTGACTCATGCGCGGTCGGCACCAGGAACGTCACGAATTCAGTATGTCACTCAGACGAGCGCGTCTGATGCGGCCAGGGCTGACATATGTTGTACGACACGAATAGCTCAGCAACCAGCGCCAGATCATTGTCGCGGGCTTCGGTTTCAACCCGCTACAGACGACCCTCCTCGGGTGTGTCGACGGAGTCGTCGAGAGTGCGTATCATTACTCTTTACCTCGTATTACGTAGAAATGGTCGCTGATATCTGCTATCGCCCGCTACAGTCATCGTCATTTTCTGCACGGTCACCTCCGCCACGTACTGGAAGAACGGGCGCGCGTACTCGGCCGTGCTCGCGTACTGTGTGGCCATCCTCGGCTCAATCCTCGTCAACACCATCTCGTCGAGCCACCGCGTCGGCCTTTTGTTCTGCTACTGGATATCCAGTATGTCCTGCTCGTCATGTCCACATCCCCTCCCTGCTGACTGCCAATCTACCAGTCACCTCCATCGCGCCATTCGTCGTGCTGCTCGCATGGGTCGCCTCGACCACCGCCGGCCACACAAAACGTATGTCCCCTCCCCACGTGCGCGCGCCCTACGCCCCATGCCCTAACCCACCTACCCCGCCCCAGGCCTCACGACGAACGCGATCGTCATGATCGGGTACGCAGTCGGGAACTCGGCCGGCCCGCAGTACTGGGAGAAGAAGTACCAGCCGCGGAACCACGTGCCGTGGCTGATCCTCTCGATCTGCTGGGCGGTGTCCGCGCTGCTGCTGCTCGCGACGCGCGCGTACCTCGCGCGCGAGAACGCGCGGCGCGAGCGTGCGGGACACGATGCGCGCTACGACGACGTATATGTGTCGGAGAAGCGCGCGGACGGGACGGTCGTGGACAAGAAGGTCGACGCGGTGCGTTCTTGCTCTGTCCTTCTCTTCTTACTTAAACGTGTGTGGCTGTGGAAGTGTATGCTGACTCTGTGCGTGTGCAGGCGTTCCTCGACCTCACAGACATGCAGAACCAGGACTTCCGCTACGTCCTCTGAGCGGCCGCCGGTCCCGTCTACCTCCTGCTCCTGCACAGTTCTTGCCCTCTTGCCTTTCACGACGGGCCGGCGCCCACGCCCACGCCCACGCCACCCACGACCGCGCGCTCGCGATACCCCCGCCCGCGGACGAGCGCGGAGAAGATAGCGTTGCCCGTAATGTTATTGCTCGTGTACCATACCCCGGCGGCGCCGCGCCGCCCCAGCCGTGCGCCGTAATGCGATTCTTGAAGGTCTGCTGTAGATGTGCGCGTGCGGTTGTTGCGATCGTGTGTTATCTGCAGATAGGCCTGGGGTGGACGTGCGCAGGTGTTGTCTTAGGCCCGAGTGTGCGGATATCGCATTTATTGGGCTCTTCGATAGTACCAAGGCGTGGGCGAGCAAGATGTGTACTCGACGCCCACCGCGTCGATGGTCCAGTCAAGCTACGGGACCTACTCCCGCGAGGCGTGGAGCACTTCGATACGGTGCAGCATGCCTCGCAACGAGAAATGCGACGCTGTGTGCCGGAGACGGGTGAGGTGCCACTGCTGGCAGGTGTCCACTCCGCCAAATCGTTCAAGGCAGGCAAGTTTGTTCATTTCTATGCACCACGGCGAGCCATACTACATCTACGTGCTATTCTCAAGGAGCAATTATTACCTTCTGTAGAACAAGCTAAATTTTGCGAGCTTACTCGCGATCGAGTGCGGCCGAGTGGCGAGTGGACGGCAGTCACTGAGCACCGCCACATGGTCCACTTTTTTTGTCAAAAAAAAAGAAGGAGAAAACAATTTTATATCCCGCATGTACAAACAGGTATGGCTTTAGTGATAAGTGTTCTCAACATATGACGCCTCCCACTGGGCAGGTTTCAAGTTGGCGCGTCTTCAAGCTTCAAACGCGAGCGCGAGGATTCGTACTCCTCAACGTTCTTGAACTTGAACGTTGCTGCTCAGTACGTTCGCTCCAAACCCCACCGGCCGGAACGCGATATGTCTTCTCGACTAATCTAGGCATCTATATCCAGCTATGTGATAGGAGCGCAGAGCAAACTCTGCGATGCCAGTGTGTCGTCGAACCCTTCATGGGTGCATCCTGGTCACGGCCTCGCTGTCGATCCCATGGGCGACAGCGCCACCAACGGCCGTCCAGCCTCAGTGAAAGGCGGCAACGTGTTTGGTCAGTAGAAGGTGTCGTGGACATGACCCGAACTCGTGCCTTCGACTTGGCGAAGACGCCGCGTCCCCGCTGGCCAGTCCTAACCTCTCGATCAGCACGACCTCAACACCGACTCGGACGAGAGAGCCCGCGAAAATTACTACTGCTAATGAAGCCGTCACGACTGAAGACCAGGACGCATGGGCTATCGTCCATATATCGGGTGACGAGACCCTGGTCTCAGCGTTCGAGTCCACCTCGGCGCCCCGGCGGTCTGAGAGTTTCGAGTCCGGCGTGGCGATTGGGTGCAACGCGCCGCCCGACGGCGAACAGGTAACGACTCTCCCTTTTACACGCGCGTCTCACTACACGACTACTGACGCGAATGCGCATTAGGTATCGCGCACACGAATGCATGTCGGGGCTCCAGATGATGCTGAATTGTCTATTACTCCCAAGATTATATCTCGAACGTTGACTGCATCTGCGACCGGAGCGGCTCCAATGACAATTCACGAACAGGTCGAGGACTCTATAGCACCGGGAGGTAGTACTACCTCTGATGGTCAGTCGCCCACGACTGTGTCCCCGGACTGCGATGCACCTCCTGCGACTCCTGTTACGCCGTGGAATGTCGGGCATTGGTCAGACACCCCGTCAATCAAGGTAGGTGCCAGACCGCTGTTGCGTTGCGTGTATCACGGCTGCTGATACTCAGCGAGGCAGGACATGGATCGTACTTCCTCGATCAAGGGCTCGGATCTGAGCAGGCCGTTACTACAGGCGAGCGCGTGAAAGCGCAGCGGCAAATCGTGTATGGTGACGCCTGGGGTAAGGTCCCGACAGTTGTCCCATGAGACCCCAAACTTGTCTGAACCGGCACACACCGAAGTGTCGCATCTGACGAGGGAGGAAGAGGGATCGGCAGAGCAGCGGCGGAATTACCATCGAGCACAGTGTTTGGTTCGTCGGCCTTGTTTCTCATCTTCCGGACATGTGTCTGACTGGAATCTCTTCCATACTGTGGTGCATAGTATACCGACGAGGGCTTGGCCCCTCTTCCGTACACCTCGGCCTTAACCAAGGACATGTCCGCCGTCTACAAACCAAGACTGGATTTGGCTAAGTTCAAGGGTTCGAAGCTGTTCTTGCGCTTCGTCTTAACTCCAGCTCGCGTCAAGAGTATCAGCCTGAAGGTCCCTCCCATATTAGATTCCGTCGAGCAAATCCAAAAAGCCGAAGTTTCCTGTCAGGACTCTTACAACGTCGCGTTGTATCTCAATGCGCATATGCGAGAAACTCTTCAGGGCAAGATCATACCGCTCTGTTTCAGTATCGACTGGACAATATCGCTGGAGGGGGTGACGGGACTCTTCACGCTGTATAACATATACAATTTAGGCCGTGTGGTCTACCGCCTGGACGAGAAATGCGCACTCACTCAAGAGGTTATCAAGGTGTGGTCCCGGACGCGCAACTGATGTGCCCCTTCGGTTCCGTCGAGTTATATCCCTGGTAAGCATTTTGCCACTACCCAGCTTCAAGTATGTGGTCTCATCAGTACACGTGATTGCTATAGCCACTTTGACTATGTCCTTTCGATGCGAAAATAGAGCTGAACCTCAGCTTGCCGAGCTGGTAGCCAAACACCGCGGTCAACAATCCTGACGAGCATGGCGTACGTGTTTCCGAACGGCCGCTCGTCGCCAACGTCCCGGAGGAAGGGTGAGGGCGTAGTAGTCAATGTGTCGCGGTGCGAGAACCCCAGTCTCTGTCATTGACGATCACAATCATCAAGCCGTTCTTCGGTGACCAGTTCTTCTGGGCTGACACTGCCAGACAGGGTTAAAGTGCCAGGCTGGACGTGAGTGCACGACTGCGTCGGCCAATTGCCTGTGTAGCCCGATCTCGTCTCATGTATGATAACTTATTGCTGAGGAACACATGATCTATGACCAGTGCCTTGAAGTCTGTCCAAGCATATTGACTCTCCGTAGGCCGCGGCGGGGACTTACACGAGTGAGCTCTACGCACTTGAACTTTGCGATGGAAGATTGTCCCTTCGAACGACTTCTTGTTGGCAATGGGCGATAGTTATGGTTGTAAAGTTCTTACTCAGAGTACTACTGATGTACCATTCCGATCGTATGATACTTTCAGGTTAGAGTTTGTGCGCACGCGTATGACAGCATGATAATAGACGCCCCACGCGGTGGCGCCCATACCGCGCCGCTGCCTTCACACAGGCTCCTCTTGTTAGCTACTCACTAGTACCTTGCACTCATCTCTTCTGTATGCGCGGTTTATGGTATGATGGACTCATTGCGGGTGACCAAGGTACGCGTGCCGTATATATCTGTGCTTTGTGCCTTCAAAGCTAATCCGGAATCTTGCAGGTTGAGGGCGTACTGTGCACCAAAAGTGGGAACACGTCCGTCGGCACGCTGCACCTTACCGCGCACCATGCGATCTTCCATTACGAAGAAGAGGGGAGGGAGGAGATGTGGGTTAGTCTCACAACACCGTCCATGCAGACGTTGATTAACCACTGCGCCGATCCATGTCTTTCTTGTTCCCATTAAGGTCCCGTACCCACTCATATCGCTTGTGTCTCGGATGCCCATGACACTGCAAGGCCAATGCCCTCTAACGATCCACACACGCACTTTTGAAACCGTGTTCCTATCATTCGTGGCGGAGAAAGATGCGATAGATGTGTTCGAAAGCGTGAAAGAGTTAACGGTGGCGAGTAAGTGCAATACCCTCGTCTTTGTGTCCGAATATCACGCAGCATGGGAAATTAACCATACTGCACGTCAGCGTCGGTCGCCCAGCTGTACGCATTCTACTATGTTCCCAATCCTTCATTTCCTGTGTCCAACGGATGGTCGATATACTCTCCTCGTGAGGAGTTTTTGCGGATGGGCGTCGGCACGCGCTCCAAGGCATGGCGCTTCACTGATATCAACAAGGATTACTCGGTGCGTTTGCGCCTGCTGTCCGTGGTATGTTGCAAAAACTGACCATTGATATACTATTAGTTCTCTCCAACCTATCCCGCGCGCCTTGTGGTACCAACGCGCATCAGCGACGCCACTATCCAATATGCTGGTAAATTCCGCAGCAAGTGCCGAATACCTGTCCTGACATATCTGCATTGGGCGAACTACGTGCGTGCATGAACACGATGCCTTTCGTACTAATGCTGACATACTTCTCCACCGTCTCAGGGATCTATCACACGATCCAGTCAGCCTATGGTTGGACTGACGAATAACCGCTCGATCCAGGACGAAAAGCTTATTGAAGCTATCTTCCAAACCCATCACAACCCCGAATCGCGCGTTAGCGCAGGTCCCGTCTACGGCGCGACCGCGACCAACCTAATCATCGATGCGCGTCCGACAACGAACGCCATGGCCAATACAGCGAAGGGGGCGGGGACCGAAAACATGGATCACTACAAAGACGCAAAGAAGGCCTACCTTGGGATCGACCATATCCATACTATGCGCGAGTCGCTCGCTCGAGTGGTGGAGGCGCTGCGGGCCACCGAGATCATGCAGGCGGCAACTATGGCTGCGGAAGACGAGCCGGCACTTGTGGCCCCGGTGCTCGACCGCCACGCACTGCGGCGCTCAGGCTGGCTTCGACATATCGGGGCGATACTGGAGGGAACTCTGCTCATAGTCCGAAACGTGCACATCAACTCTTCACACGTCCTCATTCACTGCTCGGACGGGTGGGATCGCACCGCGCAACTCTCGTCTCTCTCGCAGCTCTGCCTCGACCCCTTTTACCGCACTCAGCGGGGGTTCCAGGTGTTGGTAGAGAAGGACTGGCTGTCCTTCGGGCACAAGTTCCTCGATCGCTGCGGACATCTCTCCTCGGAGAAGTTCTTCCTCGCGCCCGTCGAGAACTCCGGTGGCGGCGGCGGAGCTGAAGCGGCGCAAGCCTTCCTCGCGTCTGTGCAGAACCGCTTCGCGTCACAGAACCACATCAAGGAGACGAGTCCAGTTTTCCATCAGTTCCTCGAGAGTGTGCGCCAGGTGCAGCGGCAATTCCCAGAACGATTCGAGTTCAACGAGCGATACTTGCGTCAAATGCACTACCACCTCTACTCGTGCCAGTTTGGCACCTTCCTCTTCAACTCGGAACGCGAGCGGAGGGTGGGCGAAGGTGGGCCGCCACCGTCGGAACGCACAGTCAGCGTGTGGGACTTCTTCAACTCCCCTCCCGAAATCGAACTGAACAAGAACCCGCTCTATGACCCGACACTGGACGACCCTGCAAGGCTGAAACCCGACATGGGGGTGCTCATGGCTAATCCGAAGGATGTGCGATTCTGGCACGAGCTCTACGGCAGAGCCGACGAGGAAATGAACGGCAGGTTCATCGTCAAACAAGCCGTAGAGGAGCCAGAACTCTCTGCGCCCATCGATTCGGCCGAGGCAGATCCAGCATTACCTCAGAATCCCGCCACTAGCTCCTCCTCCTCTACTGCCTCACTGGCTAGTCCGAATCCTTCGGGAGCACAGCTGGCATTACCCACTGCGCAGTCTATAGCACGCTTCCTACAAAGGGGAGTCTCTCCGGCCGGTCAAGCGGCCCCATCCGCAGAACTACAGGCTCCAGGCGTGCCCGAGGTCGAGCGGGCGCGGACGCCAAGTCTTCGGCCTTATGACACCCCATCTACCACACCTCTAGCGTCTGCGTCGGATCCCATCACTCCTCCACGTACGCCTTCTCCCCGCGCGCGTACCGTGCGTACGACATCCCCACGGGCGAACATTCCTTCTCAGGCTGGGGGAGAGCTGTTCTCTTCTGGGGGCGTGCGATCTATATGGGGCAAGTTTTCCTCTAACGCGACTGCCGCTCTCTCCGCCGTACAGGATGCCTATGGGGGGCTGGCGAAAGACTTCAAGGGCGTTTCGGTTACCGGCGAAGGTGGTGACGGTGCACGCGGCGGCGAGCTGAGGTCCAGAGAGGAGATCAACGCTTGGGGCGTCACCGGAGATGATAGTCGGCCGTCATCACCCCGTGGCGGGCCACCTTCCCGCGCACACACCATTTCGCCAGGAAGCACGTATAGTCCGTGGTCTACGAATCAAACACGCCCGACGATCCCTTCTATGTACCTCGACAACCCGTGGAGTTCAGCGCGGGCACCAGAAAACGAGCCACGCCCGGCAGGGTCCTCGATCTCAGTCGCCTCCCGGGATACACTACAGAGTTCGCTACCATTGGATCCCACTGTCGAACTTCCTCCTTCCTTCCCACACTCACGGGTCACCACCAGCGGGAGCTCGCCGGGCGGCGCCCGTCCACCATCGATTCTCGCCAATTCAGATAGAGCGACTGAGCTACCTGGCATAGGTGCGAACAGCGGTGTGTTGCTTTCAGGGCAGGGCGATGGGCTATCGCCGCATGCCACGCCTCAGCCTGCCCCCAAGCCCTCGGTGGAACCATCGGCGGCATCGACCTCGTCCGATCCGTTGGGTGTCGCCGTATGGTCATGATATTAGTAGTAGTAGCTATGACAAGTCGGGACGGTTCACTGGGTTGAGGAAGCCACGTTTATTAGATTGTATGAATATCGTACGATGTAGAGCCGATGTATGTAAAAAGTGCCGTGCTTGCGGGAACGTGGACTTGGAAAGGCTAATCGGCGAGAAACAAGCACGGGAGATGGCGATATGGCGTGCTGTGCGGTGTCCGGGGGCCCGCCAGCTTCAAATTTATACCAGATCGAATTTCTGGCGGGGTCTTCCCACCCGCGCCCTTCGTCCTTCCTCTCACCCTCCTCCCCGCCCTCCTCGTCGCCGCCATGCCTGCCAACGGTTCTGCCAACGGTACCGTCCACGCCGCGCTCCAGCCCGGTCACTTCCTTTTCACGTCCGAGTCCGTCGGCGAGGGACACCCCGGTAAGCTGCCACGAACGGAGCGAATTTGACTGGCATACTCATCATATGTGCAGATAAGATTTGTGACCAGGTATCCGATGCTATCCTCGATGCTTGCCTGGCGCAGGACCCTTTCTCCAAGGTCGCCTGCGAGACCGCGGCCAAGACGGGCATGATCATGGTTTTCGGCGAAATCACCACCAAGGGCCAGATCGACTACCAGAACGTCATCCGTGAGACCATCAAGAAGATTGGCTACGACGACTCGGCCAAGGGTTTCGACTACAAGACCTGCAACATCCTCGTTGCGATCGAGCAGCAGTCCCCCGATATTGCTCAGGGTCTCGACCATGGCTCGCTCGAGAGCATCGGTGCCGGTGACCAGGGTATCATGTTCGGCTATGCGACCGACGAGACCCCGGAGTACATGCCCCTCACGATTGTGCTTGCGCACAAGCTCAACGCTGCCATGGCTGCTGCGCGCCGCTCTGGTGAGCTCGGGTGGCTCCGTCCCGACTCGAAGACCCAGGTCACCGTCGAGTACAAGAAGGACAACGGCGCGACAATCCCCCTCCGCGTCGACACGATTGTCGTGTCGACGCAGCATGCCGAGGAGATCTCTACTGAGGAGCTCCGCAAGGAGATTCTTGAGAAGATCATCAAGAAGGTCATCCCCGCCGACCTCCTCGACGACCGCACCGTCTACCACATCCAGCCCTCTGGCCGCTTCGTCATCGGTGGCCCTCAGGGTGATGCCGGTCTCACTGGTCGCAAGATCATTGTCGACACCTACGGCGGCTGGGGTGCGCACGGTGGAGGCGCCTTCTCTGGGAAGGACTGGTCCAAGGTCGATCGCTCTGCTGCGTACACCGCGCGCTGGATCGGTAAGTCTACTTCTTGGATGAAGGTTGTGTTGGTCCTAATCGTCCATTACAGCCAAGTCTATCGTCGCCGGTGGCCTTGCTCGCCGCGCCCTCGTCCAGCTTTCGTACGCCATTGGTGTCGCTGAGCCTCTGTCCGTCTATGTCGACACGTACGGCACTGGCAAGAAGTCGGATGAGGAGCTCGTCGAGGTCATCCGCAACAACTTTGACCTTCGTCCTGGTCTCATTGGTAAGTTAATCCGATTTCACACATCTCGCGATATGGGACCTTACACACAATTTGTCCCCCAGTCCAGACCCTTGGCCTCCAAAAGCCGCAGTACCTCAAGACGGCATCGTACGGCCACTTCGGCAACCCCGAGTACTCTTGGGAGCAGCCCAAGAAGCTTTCGCTCTAAGCTTCAAGCTTCCTGCATCCCCCCGCCCTCTTATAGCTGTCCTAGGGCCTTCTCGTCGCTCTCACCATCGTTCACGTCGTCGTTGTATTGCTAGAGCATCACATCCCTCGCACATCGCATCGGAAGTTCATCCTTCCGTTATTTATCACCGCACTACGCTTTATCATTATACCACCCCCTTCCTGCGCACGCCCCCTTGATCCCCGCCACCCGACCCGCCGACAGTCCCATCGGCCATTCGCATCCAACTGCCCCTTCGTCGCCCATGCTTCAACCCCCCGCGACTTGCTACGACTCACGACCCTCACGAACCACTACATCCCCATCTCACGCTACGCCCGCATATTCCTTGGCCTTGCGCAGGCCCCCACTGCCATCTTACACTAGATATGGTCATCGTACCACATAGTGGTCGCATAGTCTCCCCTTGTAGTACTGGATAGAAACGAGAATACGACCGCGTTCAACCGCGTATTACTCTTGCCAGCGTGAAAAGTTCGTGGCGAATGAAATCGAGTTGGCCTGTAACTCGATCGTTTGAAGTTTGAGCTTGGCATAAGTCGAGGAAACTGTGACCGGTATGTCACAAATACGTCACGGTATGACGATTGTGGGATTGTGGCTGCTCTGTGCTCAGCAAACACAGACTTAACCACGACCACCACATCAACCAAAGGAAACGGCGTTGGAAGATCCACCTCTGTGTTGCTAAGAATTGCATCTGTTCACTGCCGGAGGTCTGATCCAACGTCGTGAGACTTGCGTTCTCCTGGACGCACGGGTGTTACCATCGTCTGCTCAGTCTCTTGATCTCACCTGTCTGGACGTTAACATACGCAGCATCCTGCTGTGAGGTTTGCCACGAGGAGAAGCTACAAAGAGGCTACACAGTGGTGATGGACAGGAGCGGTGAGAGCGTGAACGCCCACACGAAGCAGTGGACGCTTCAGCCAGAATCTGAGTACAGGTTTGAGCTCGACCCCGGGACGTCGCTCGCAATCAAGGTATGTTTCCTTTCTGTTGGAGCTGATATAGTGTAGACGACTTCGCGTGTGATACTACCGTCGCCGTGAGGTACGCTTACGCGGATTTCCAGCTCGTGAATGGATACGCCGAAGTTTTTGGTGCGGAGCTCGCGGAAGGCAAGACATACCTCTTCGGCCAGGAATGCAAAGCTGCCGTGTATACCTGGCAAGGGTGTACTATAGAGATGAGTGCCATATTATCATTTGATTTCAAGAACACGGATGCTTACCTATTCCCTGCTTCCCCTGCTCTGCGTGGCTCGTCTTGGTCTCTTCTCTGCGGATTCTGCTCCGCACGTCACAGGCCATCCCTCCGTCGAGTACGTCTCCGACGAAACTCCCATGGTCGCGTACGCGAATGTGCACATCGCGCTCGAGCAGATGCGCGTCCGCGCACTCGCCGCTGCTACCGGCAAGCGGCTACCTCCTGGTGAAGAAAAAGAGGGCCCGAGTGATCCACCGCGCGTCCTGATACTTGGTCCGGAAAACTCCGGCAAAACCAGCGTATGTAAGACTCTGATAAACTACACGGTGCGTGGAGCAGAGAACTGGGCGCCGGTACTCGTGAACGTGGATCCTAGCGAGGTATGTATAGTCGAGCTGCTGTAGAAGCTGTCAGTCGGGGGTGAATGGGATGCTGACGCTGTATTCGTCGTGAAGGGAGCTTGGGCTGTGCCCGGAGCCATCGCTGCTGCCGCTATCAGCGCGCCGCTCCAGACATCGACGCCTGCTTCGCCTTTGGGCTCCGTAGCCACCTCCGCGCCGAACCATGTCCCATCAAATGCGCTACTCCCGCTCTCGTATTGGTACGGTCACGCTGAGATGAAAAGAAATCCACTCCTGATGGACCGGCTCGTCCGGAACCTTGGGGAGAACATCCGGGACAAGTGGGAGCACGACGTTCCAGGTGAGGCCCCTCCATACTTATGGACAAAGCGAGGAAGGCTAAAACACATAATATAGGACGTTCGGCTGGCCTGATTGTGGACACTCCGTCATCGTTCGCAGCAAGTTCGGGGCCCACTAATGATCAACGGCTAATGATGATCAAGGCTTGCGTCGACGCATTCCGAAGTAAGTTTCCTGCATGCATATATGCCCTACAATCCTCACGCGCTTCTATGTCTCCAGTCAACGTCATCCTAGTCGTTGGACACGAAAAGCTGAATGTGGAGATGCAGCGGACGTACGGTAGCCGCATCACAGTCGTCAAAATTCCCAAGTCAGGCGGAGTACGTTAATATTGCGCTCTCTCGCAGCATTCAAGCACTTATCACAAGCATTGTAGGTTGTAGAACTTGACTCGGCATGTCGCGAACGGATCCACAAGTATCAGCTACACAATTACTTCTATGGCTTTCTAATCGAACCGCCTCCCGGTCTCTCGACGAAAGCGTACATTCAAGGCGGCGAACAAACACCCCTCCTCACTATGCACCTATCACCCTCATCAATGACTGTAAATTTCGGGGACATTACCATTTACCGGATAGGTGAAGGTACGTGGTCAGCGTAGTATCTTGTAGTTTATTACAAGCTCATAGTCGCTACACAGAAACCATGGCACCGACATCGGCTTTGCCAATCGGCGCTACACGCGTAGTTTCAGAAATGCAACCGCTCCTCGTTGATCCTGCAACGCCAGGATCTGGGCTGTATAACGCAGTGCTTGCCATCCTTGCGCCGCCAAATCCGGACGAGTCAGAGCGGTATGACGAAGAAATCTTGGACTTGCCCGTGGTGGGATACGTCGTCATGTGAGTTCTTTCTCTTCCCGGGGAGACGCCTAAGTCGTCTGAACGTGTGCCTGTATCGCAGAACTGCACTTGATATGCCGAACAAACGGATGACTGTGTTGTCCCCTACTCAGAGTTCTCTGGTAGGGAAGACGGCGATTGTGGGCAAGTTCGAATGGTCCGACTCGTGATCGCGCGTTGGGAGACACTACGTACTGTGCACAATACGAAGCCCTTACCATCAGCGTTTTATACACGATGGTAGACCTGGTCTGATGATAATATAGCTTGAATAACCTACACTATGAAGAGTTCCAGGCGCAAACCTGGAGGTAGTCGGCGGGCATTAGAACTCCGCCGTATCAGCCACAGACGCGTCGCGGAAAGCGCGCGCTAACGCGCTCATGTAACCTTCCGACCTCTTCTCTCATCCACTCCTGCGCTCAGCTGCTGGGGTCCACCTTGCTCACCAAACTAAAGTTGTGTGTATACCACTGGACTTAATCTTCACACAACTCTGCTCGAAAATGACAACGCTGGAGTCGCCGACTGCTACCACGTTCGGGCAGCCAAGCAGCTTGCTCTTCCCCACGGATTCTCAGAGCCAGACTCTTTTCGGGGATACCCCCTCGCAATTCGCGAAGGACAAGGAGATGCTAGAGGAAGACACGTTTACGTCAAATGGGTTGCTGTTCCAAGGAGATACTCCAACAGAAACCCCCAGTCAAGCCGGACTCAACCGCGTTTCACAGGTTGAAACATTCGGAGGTATGTGCTCTCAATTGGGTGGCTTTCGCGCGGTGTTCTGCCTCCAGAGCTATGATATGAGATTACAACGGGAAGTACACGTTGTTAAATGCCTAATGCCGTGTATTGCGCGTCGTGCATACCGTAACGTTGGACTCTCGAACGTTGGACCACTTGCTGATGTCCATGCACTTCTGCGAATGGCATTAACTACATGCCTATGAAAACATAACCACACATACGCCGAGCTGAAGCCTCTTAACGTTGTCGAAGACTGGCTCACTTTATTTTGTAGATGCCCCGTTGCTCTTTGGAGATTCGGATACCCCTTCCCAAGCACTCCCCTCCGCGTCCCAATCACAAGGTACTGAAGGTTTGAATCTGTAAGCCCAGTGTGTTTAGGTGCTGATTGTCATGTCAAGATGACGACCTCCCTGATGTCGCGGACATCCTCAAATCCTATACCGCCAAAGTGACATCCCTCAAGCCCGTGCAGTCTTCCTCACGGGTATTGACCACCAAAACATTTGACGGCTCGACGGTGTACTTCACGCGCAAAGCGCGTAAACGAGAACCCAATAGGACGCTAGTAAGCCAAGATGAAGCCATCTTCATTTCCTCACACATGCGAACTCGTTTACAGGCGCGTGCTGGTACATCGTCCAGGAACGACCGGGGGTTCAAGACTTTGCTCGACGTTCCTATCCATAGGATGCTCGATGAGCTGTCCGAAGCGGTCGCAACAAAACTGGTAACTGAGTAGGTTGCGGATATCTGTCACCTCACCTACCGGTGCTCACAAGTTGTAGTGATACGCAAGAGGTCAAGAAACTCATCCAGCCTACCGCTTCGACTAGTTCAGCGTTGTGGGTAGACCTCTACAAACCAAATCGTTTTACGGAGTTACTAGGCGACGACCGCGTACACCGCGAAGTTCTCTCTTGGATAAAGGAATGGGATTCTTGCGTATATGGCAAAGGAACAGCCCGTGGCAAGAAGCGCGCGAGAGGAGATGAGGACGGCGAGAACCTGGACGAATGGCGCAGACCGAAGGAAAAGGTTGGTGATTGGTTCCACTTCTTTCCTTCGCGTTAACGATGTTCCACAGCTTTTGCTATTATCGGGTCCTCCCGGTTTGGGGAAGACAACTCTGGCGCATATAGCCGCAATCCATGCAGGCTATGAGGTTTTCGAGATCAACGCAAGGTGTGTGGGTTCCAGTCATCGTAGGGCATCCGCATATACTCATGTATGACAGCGACGCTCGGTCAGCAGACGTCGTAGATCAACGAATACGCCCTGCTCTAGAAAGCGGCGCCAAGATAGGGAGTTCGAAACCAAACCTTGTAGTCATTGATGAAATCGACGGTGCTACCGGCGGGTCCGAGGGCGTGAGTGGGCCATCACAGTAGTGTATAGCATATCGTTCTGAAAGGACCAGTCCAGCGGGTTCATTCACAAGTTAATTCAAGTCACACTAGGCAAGGGAAAGAAGAAAGGTAGCGTGACATTGTGTCTCGATCTCCATATAAGCTCACAAATCCGCATACAGGGAAGAAGGGGGATAAAGACCCCCAACGACCACTACTTCGGCCAATTATATGCATCTGCAACGACCTCTATGCACCATCGCTAGCCAAGCTGCGGCCACATGCACGTATCGTGCGGTTCTCCCGGCCGCATGACACACACATCGTCCGTCGGCTACGCGATATATGCGAGCGCGAGCATATGAAAGCGGATGCGCGTGCATTGGCGACACTAGTTGGAGTGGCTCAAGGGGACTTCCGAGGATGTCTCAATACCTTGCAGGTTTGCGTGACTTCTTAAGTGTGTCCATTGGGTGCTGAATAGCGGGGCTTTAGATGTTGAAATCCCGTAATGTGGACGTAACAGAAGGCATGGTACGAAGTGCCACGCAAGGCATGAAGGAGGCGGAATCCTCGCAGATGACAGTACTGAACGACCTCTTCGCCCCGCTTTCGCGCAAACGAGCGAAGGAGTTAGGCATTCGGGAGGATGAAGCCCGTTTTGTCACCCGACTCAGCCGAGAAATCGATGGATGTGGGTCAATCGACAAGGTTGCGATAGGCGCGTCGTCTCTCATACTGGTTGAATGACTCACGGCTGACGCAGTCAATCAGGCTGTTTCGAGCACTATGCCCTGCTGCATAGGCACGACGGAACACTTACTCGATATGTTAAAGGCACAGAGTGGTTGTGCACGTACGACTTAATGGCGGGCACGATGCGCTCAGATCGAGAATACTCCTTGATGCCGTACCTCGCTTACCCCCTTGTGGCATTCTACCCTCTCTTCCAGGAGCGTGGAGCTCAAAAGGCTGAGCGTCCCAAGGCGGACTGGGAGGTGCGCCCCCGTCATGACCGTGCCAATGCGGAAACCTAACAGAGTCTATTCAGCACTACACGCAGACGAAAACCAACCAGGGGATCTACTCCACGTTTGCTCAGTGTTTGCGTGCAGCGGCGTCGAGAAATGCAAGCGGTTACCGACATTTTGCGAACGAACCTCTACTGCAGCTCGAAATTGCACCCTACCTGAACAGAATCATCTCTCCGCCGCTGCGCCCAGTAGGTTTTTCGCAGGTTTTGGCAGACGATTTTGATAGCCTGACTAAATTCTGTTTACAGGTGAATAGCCAGGTCATTCGGCCGGCCGAGAAAGCTCTACTTGCTCGGCTTGTGGACATCATGGCAACGCTCGAGCTCCGGTTCATGCAGGAGAAGAGCGAAGATGGCCAGCTTGTCTACCGACTAGATCCGTGAGTGTCGCTCTCCCCAAAACAATCATGTTCCTGTACTGAATATATCGCCGGTGTCCGGATGGGACACGAATAGGCCCATCGATGTGTTCGTCACATATGACGGCAAGCGTGCTGCGGATATTGCGGTATCGCGCTATGCGGTGCGACATCTCGTCGCGGCTGAGGTCAGTCGGGAACATGGCGCTTTTGATATCCTCCTGCACGGGCGGAACATTGACAACTCCCGTTGCGCCTGTTTGTTTAGATTGACGCACAGGTCATTGCGCGCCACGCGGACAGCCTCGATAGATCTAAGGGTGGGGAGAAGGCCGCGTTCTTCGCAGGGTAAGCTGCGCACGCCTCGAGTGGCTGTGGCTGTCCCTCGTTACTCATCCGCGTTAACTTGACAGGCACGGCAAGGATCCTGCGGAAACAGAGCATCCTGTCGCAAAGCGTGCGCGCCATGATGATAAACCAACCGAGAAGGTATGAGCGTATGACACCCCCACGACATTTTAGCTCATACACGCATTGCAGATTGCTGTTGACTTCTTCGGTCGACCTATCAAGGAGAAGAGCGAGCCTGGCGGAGTGAAGGCCGCACCGAAAGCACAACCTTACCGTGTAGCGTTCAAGTTCAACGAAGGCAATTCCGCTGCGGTTCGTAAGCCGGTCAAGGTCTCCGCCTTCCTGTGAAAAAGTGTGCGGCAACGGGGGCTATTATGTATTTTGTATTTGTGCCCTATATAGCTGGCGTAACGAGCTAGCAGATATGTACGCATATTGGGTGGTTCTACGGTGATTACATGTTCTATGGACAACGAGACGACGAGCATGAATGTTACAGGATGCGGCTTGGCATATGACACGACGATAATGATAGAATGTCCGAATGTGCATGAAGAAATACGAACGCGTATCACAACTCTAACTGCTTTGGCGGGTCCGCGCTCGCGAAGAACTCACGGAGCGTCTGACCGAGGATGGCGAGTCCCTGCTCCATGGCCTCCTCCGTGCCGGCAAAGGTGGCACGTAGATAGTTCATGCGCTGTCAAAATTCCTGTCAGCATCGTATACCAGGCGTACGGTAACAGGGTGCACTCACATCCTGGACCGGGTCCTCGGTGTCCGCAAATTTGTCCTCCTCAGGAAGAGCAAAGATAGACGCAGGCATGATAACGAGACCGGCGTCGAGACAGCGTTCGAATAGCTCGTCCATGAGCGCAGCGCCGTTCGTGCGCGGGCCCTGTCGGTTCGCGCCCGGAACGTGGCGCAGGTCTGCGCGGTAGCGGGGGTGCTTCTCGAGCGCGACGCGGATCCAGACAAACATGCCTGCTTCCGGGACGGCCGCGTGTGCGAAGCCCGTCGACGCAACCTCGCGCTCGAAGAGCGACAGGAACAGTGCGCGGCGCCGGTGGTACTCGGCACGGAGACTGCGTACCCAGCGGTCGAAGCCCTCGATCTGCCAGCCATTCGGACCTGACAGGAGCTCGGTGATGAGCATCTGCCCGAAACCATGTGGGTGGTGCGTCGAGCCATCGGTGTAGGTGACGAGGTGCTCGTGGAAGAGCGCGCTAGAGGTGATCCAGCCGAGTCGCATCCCTGGCGCCATGATCTTGCTGAAGCTGTCCACGCGAAGCACGCGCCCGTCAACATCCATAGATAGAAGCGACGGCACGAACGGCGTCGAGAAGTCGGTCGTGGGTGCGGATAGCGGGGCGTATTGCAGATAATAGTAGGGGTCTAATGGCGTGATTAGTGCGCTGCTCCCGACGACCGGAGTAAAATAGGGTCGCACCATCCTCGATGATCATGAGGTCGAACCGCTGCGAAATCTCGTATATCTGCCTTCGACGCTCGACGCTCAGGGTCGAGCCAGTAGGATTCTGTCCGCACCTGTGGATTTGTGGTCAGGATCACCGATGCGTAAGGAAACTGCGGCCCGACCGCCACTTACGGAACGATGTACAGAACGTGGGGTCTGCGCCCGCGTTCGGGGTTCCAGTTGGTAAGAACCTTCTCCAGGTCCTCCGGGATAATGCCCCCGTCGTCCATCTTGACGCTCGCCCACTTGATGCCCTGCGAGAGCGGGACGTTGGTGATCGAGCTGAACGAGAACTCATCTGCTAGGAAGTGGTCGCCCGGCTCGCCCAACAGCCTGAAGCACTTTGCGATCCCGTCCGAGTTGCCGAGCGCGAGCGTGCACATATGGTCGAGCGGACTATGGTAGAACTTGGTGAGCTCCGTAACCACGCGCTGCGCGTCGGGGAGGCCTGCGCCATGGCTGTACTGCAAGCCGGTCTGGAGGGGTAGCGCGCAGGGCTCGTAGGTCGACGACACTAGTTTGGTGGAGGCCGCACTGGGACCGGCCTGACGCCATGCTGCCACCGGGTCGGCCTCTTCTACAGACGCCATCTCATACTCTATCCGCCGGATGGGGTAGAGGGAGAAGTGCGGGTCGCCTGCGGGGATAACGCGTGGTCAGGGCGAGCCACATGTAGCTGCGTGTGTACTAACCATTTGCGAGCGAAACCATGTTGGGCTTGCGCCTCGTCAACTTCCAGATCGCTTTCATGGGGTTGGGCCTCCTCATCCGAGCCTCCGACGACAGATGGTGAGAGAGGTCGACCTGTGAAACCTCGTCCGATAGAATGAAGGTCATTTTGAGAGGGAGGAGGGAAGTGGGAGGTTGTAGGGAGAGAGGAAGCTGTAGCAGTCTATATAAGCTGTCAGGCGGAGAGTCAAGTCTAGTCAGCCGCTGTAGTGGGGTTGGCGGTGGCACATTGCAGGACAGGCTGCGTTATATAGCTTCCAACTACATGACATACCGGATATCATTCGCTCCTCCGGGTTCTCGGAAAGTCGTGTGGCTGTGATCTGGAACCTATTCCGAGTCAGCGTACGCGGCTCCCATCGCGGACGTCAGGGCGGCACGCCCGAGGCCGGAGAGGTACACGATGGCAAAGTTCGCGTTTGAGGCGGGCAACTTTGTGTTGAGACGGACTGGGCCCGACAGGTGCGATGCACTCGCACAGCAGTCACGGCCGGAGATGCTCGCAATCTTGATCAACGCCGGAAGCAAGAGAATGCATCGCCCCGACATCTTGACGCCGAACACATTCAAGAGCATGCTGCAAATATTATATGACATCGTTTCCAGTGCTCACCACCCTTCTTTGACCCACTGTCCCGTTATTCTCTCGGAGTACTCATAGCTCTATGAAAGATGGTCGCATTAGGTTCCGCATGGCTCGTGATGGCAGCTAGAGCCCGAGAACCAAGGTGTGCGCACTGCAGTCGGCCTAGATTTCTGAATGTACGTTAGCAATGCGCCCCAACGTATTTCGAAGCGATGATAGTGCAACGTGGATACAGACAGAAACGTAAGCGAGCTTGTGCGCGGTGTAGCATACAGACGTGTGGAGACCACATACCTTTTAATATCATCCGCCAACTTGAATATTCCGACATCGTGGTAAGAGACAGGAAGCGCTTGATATCGGTTTGCAGCTGTGGCGCAAGTGGCACATCGCACAATGTAGAATTAGAAGACTCAGCAACGCCAGCCTGGGAACCAACAAGTAAATTACCTTGCGTGCAGGGTCCCGGACCCCAATATCGCACCGCGGCCCGTCTCTGACCTCGGAGATCCGGAGGTTCAGGCAGAGCATGCGCAGAACAGAGCGCGTCCGAGTCCGCCCGTAACTCCAAATACACGCCGCAGGGTCTATGCCAACGCCGAGGCGGCACTTCCTAGTGTTAAGGGTGATGCATATACGTAACGATGGTATTATTACATTGGCTGATGCGTCGGGTCGAAGCCCGGTACGAACATGCGCGAGATGAAATGAGCGATAACAATATGGACGTTGACACGAAAGCGAAGGTGCAAAGATGTGACAATGAGCCGAAAGTGATAGACAGTTGTGCTAATGGGTCGCGTAAGAAACTTGTAGGGAGAGGGACAGGTGAAGTTGGGTTGGTGGCGATGACGTAGCCCGTCTAGTGTGAAAGGGCGGCAGGCGTAGTAATAGTCCGGCGAATGCTATCGCGCAGACTAGAGAAACTACGTGTAGCATGCGAACGAAGGGCAGCGATCGAGCGTTTACGCCGCACGCCGTACACATACTTGGTGACCGAGTATAACCGCTCGCGAAGGGTGCTAACGAGCAGATAGGACACTGAGTTACAGTACGCATGAGTATCCGTACGCCACATTGCCATCAACGCCGAACTCACCGACGAGTTCTAGGAGGTCTTCTGACGGGAGCTTAGCAAGCTCAAGATAGTCAAGCCCCGAAGTAGGTTTTAGGGCAGGGACAGGGCGTCCTTTGACAAACGCGCAATCCGCATATAGACGGCCGATGACCGCGTCGTCGTCGTCTAACAGCTGTATTTAGAATATGAGTACCTGGGGGTACGAGACATTTCAAGTTGGCGCAGGAGTACGAACCGTCAGAGTTTCTGGGGTTATCCTCCAAGTATACTCCATACGCGTTGGAAGGAAGGTTTCGTCCGGACTGTGGCGGCGTTCAGACCAAGGTACATAACAGCGAAGTAGAGAAGCACCCACAGCACTCTGACGAAGGCGGCATCGAATAACTCCGACGTGCCTTTCAGGACTTCCTCCTGTATCCTGATCTCCGACGCGTGTGCTCCCTCCCAAATGATTTCCGCGACAATCCGTCCCTCGTGATCTAGGATCGCCGTTGTGGGCTCATTGCGTTGAGGTAGCTTCTCCTGCGAGCGACTCGTGCCAGTCCAGCTAGCTATCGAGCTAGCCCTGGATCTGGAAGAGCCCGAGGCGGATGGCGTGCAGGTGCGATACGCAACCTCACCGGTGGCGCAGTCGACAAGGGCAGTTTCTCGGACATTCGCGGAGTTAAGCTTATAGAAGGGCATTCTCGGCCGGGCTGACCAGCAATGTAACGGAGAGATACAAGTGTGGGGATGTGGTAGAGGAGCAGAGCGGGTCGAAACAAGGAGACTTGAGAGTGCTTGCGTCGGACGGACGACCCATTATCCGTTCGGGACGAGACGTCGTTTAAGTATGAATAATGTCCGTTTGGCCTTTGAGCCCCAGGACGCAGATTGTGAGTCTGATCACTCGGCTATCGAGCTTCTAGAGGGCGTGTCAGAACCTCGAAGCAGTTCGCGTACGATATATCATAAAGGAGCAACCTACATGGGACGTGCCTTTCAAGTGTTCCATGCTAGTCCGGATCGACGGAGAAATCCGCTCAAGATTTGAACGTGTACGATATTCTTACGTTCCGTACGTTCCGTAGGCTGTAGCACGACGTTTACGGAGGTTGTAATGGTGGTTTCAGTCTAAGGAACGAGAGGCGTCTAAGCATTCTTGGTCGAAAGGCATTACCGTTTTGGTCGATTCGTTTGTTCTAATCCACTCCCATGACACATCCCATGCGGCATGGCCAGGCTTTCGCCAGTTATACACGCGCTGAGGTGCCCTCTGTAGGTCATGGTGCGTACATACACCCTCTGGATGTTCATGTAAGGATTTACGAGCTTTCGGTGCGATCTTATCTCCAGTTCATGACGATCATATTTTCGTTTACTTCATTCATAGTACCAGTATGCCATAGCAGTATGTGTACGACATTCTGGACCTCTGGCTTCGCCGGAAACCTCTCGCCGTTATCTGCAGGCGCGAAAGCCCATAAGTTTCTCACCCCTAGACTCGAAAACTAGCCTCTACTCTAGCGGAAATATGATACTCTTTTCCCTCATCCTTGTCATCACTCCTGCGTAATAACAGGGGCCCGGGTGCCGCATCCAATTTGTGAGCCAACTCAAAGCTGTTTAGATCATCTATCAATCGGATACTTACTGCAGGCCATTAGCCCATGATCAACTTGGTCATGTGTGGCTGCGTCGGCTATTTACCCCGCATTCCTCCCCGCATCCCCCGCATTCCGAAATCCGTTGCGCGTCCGACGTCGACCACCCCCATTGCTTTGCGTTGATCTGGAGATACCTATATATCAACAGTATGGAGAGTATACAGCTCGCAAACGCGTTCTACATGGCAAACGGTGCGTACGTATACACTTCGCACGCGGAGAGTCTAGTCTCAATAGCGTCGGACCCCTGGACAGCTTCTCTCAAGCATTTCAAGCCCACGCAGGCAAGCGTCCCACCTCGTGAAGTCAATTACCGCTTGCGGGCTCTCGGTAATACCCCAGTCCACCGCCATGCTCTGGTGAGTGCGAATCCGTGAAGGAAAGGCTGCTGTCTCAATCTTCGCACGCAGAATCCGCTGGCTTTCCTGCTTCGCGCCGCTCAAGTATATCCTCACAAACTCGCAATCGTCCATCCAGATGTAGAGCACCCTGTGATATATTCTTACGGCATCTGGTACGTGTTTAAGTCGACTGGTTGCACACAAACCTGACGTGGATCTTTAGGGCTCAGCGCTGCCAGAACTTTGCGTACGCACTTATTCGGGCCGGTATAAAGCCTGGTGACCGTGTCGCAGTGATTGCACCGAACATGTGAGACTTATACTGTACGCCGAAGCTTGACATGCTGACGCTTTCTTTAGACCTGCAGTATCAGGTATTTGTCTTCTGTCGATTGGTCGGCGGTCGTTTTTGAATTTAGGCTCTTGCAGATGCGTATCACGGTGTACTTGGAGCACGAGCGGTGATATGCCCTATCAACACTCGACTCACGTATGGGGAAGTCGAGTACATCCTTGAACATAGCGGGTCGCGCCTTGTCCTCGTCGACCGAGAGTATACCCACCTTGTCAAGGACGCGAAGGTGCCGGTCGTAGTCATCGACGATACCGGACGGGAGGACGACCCGTATGAGCAGTTCCTTACTGCTGGTCGGCAGTACAGCAACGAGCGAGGTTGGTCGGGGTTGGAGTGGGAACGTGATGAAGATACGCCTTGCGCACTATGCTATACGTATGTCAGCTACGTCCTGGCGTCTTGTCTGTTACTGAGTTTGACCGACTCCTGCATAGATCTGGAACGACCGGCAGGGTGGGTTGGTTCCTTCCGTGTGATTGAAACATGGGCTGACATTGGCCTTGATAGCCCAAGGGGGTACTCACTACGTTGCGAGGTTAGTGCCCCTTCTGCATGTTAGGTATTGTATGTAAGAACTTACTAGAGTTTAGGTTCGTACCTTGCGGCCGTGGCGAATGCATACGAAACTGGGTCAGTGGCCCTCTTCCCCGGACAGCTGTGTGAGATGTCAACTTAATCGATTTGGAATGTAGCATGACCCGAGATTCTACCTATCTCTGGTTCGTAATGTTACTCTCATCGTAGCGGGCCGTGCTCACCTCAAACGGAATGCATAGGATCCTACCAATGTTCCACGCAAGTGGGTGGACCTACCCGTGGGCGATCACCTTCGCCGCCGCCGCACAGGTACGCATCTCTTTGTTGGGACATCCTAGCACTTGTAAATGACACTCCTTGGCCTGTAGATCACTCTCCGCTCTGTGTCCTACCCTCACATCTGGAACCACCTCCTCAACTCCGGGGTGACGCACTACTGCGGTGCGCCGACCGTGCAGGTGTGTTGATATTGTCGTACGCGCGCGCCGCGCGCGGCAGTCCCGGCTGAACGCCTCGTACGTCGCAGATTGGTTTGATCAACGCACCGCAGGCAAGACGCCTCGAGAGGCCTATCTTTGCAATCATTGCTGGCTCGGCACCGACGGCGCACCTCATCGGGGAACTGGAGAAGATCAATATCAAGCCCGTCCATGTCTATGGGCTGACGTGCGTACCGCCCCATCTCATCAGCTTACACGCTCTGACGCAAGTCGAACATATCGTAATGCTTGCAGTGAGGTGAGCACAAGGAATGGACCTGGTAGTAGCCGATGATTTGCTAACGAACGCTGACAACACCAGACGTACGGGCCATCGACGAAGTGCTACGACCAGCCCCACTGGGAAGCCCTTTCCTTAGATGAACGAGCCAAGCTCCTCGCGCGCCAAGGCCACAGCTTCGCGACCGCAGAGGACGCGCGCGTCGTGTTCCAGCCGGAGGAGGGCGAGCCTCTCGATGCCCCGTTGCGGGACGTGCCGAAGGACGGGAAGACGATGGGCGAAGTCGTGTTCCGCGGAAACATCGTCATGAAGGAGTACTTCAGGGACCCCGAGGCGACGCGCAAGGCGTTCCGCGGCGGCTACTTCAACACGGGCGACCTGGCCGTTTGGCACCCGGATGGATACATCGCCGTGCAGGATAGAAGCAAGGATATCATCATTTCGGGCGGCGAGGTAGGAAGCCGTCGGTAACGGTGCAGTGAACGAGTTATTGATACGTTCGCATGTTTGTAGAACGCCTCGAGCTTAGCGATAGAGCAAGGTGAGACTTGCGGTCTTCCATATACGTACCCATGACATCTTGCTGACGAGCGACTTGGCAGAATTGGCATCTCATCCCGACGTCCTAGAGGTGTCCGTGGTCGCGCGCGCACACGAGAAATGGGGTGAGCGGCCGATGGCGTTCGTCATCCTCCACCCACAGAAGGCGGCCAGATGGACGGGGCGCCACGCAGAGTTCGAGGAGAACTTGAAGAAACACGCGCGCAGTCGCCTGCCTGGCTTCGCTTGCCCTGAGTGGGTCTCCGTGGTCGACGAATTGCCGGTGAGTTTCGTTTTGCGCCACCCAACACCAGGCGGTTTCCTGATTGTCCGATACAGAAAACGTCCACTGGCAAGATCCAGAAAGTCCAGTTGCGCAAACTTGTGGCGAAGCTATGAGCTGTCGGTGACTGGACAACTGTCCGACTGTCGCTCGAGGGCAGGTATACATTGCGAATCTAGATTGCCGTGCAGGCACATGGGGGAGTTGTATAGTAACACGATTGAAATTGCTCTTGAGTCTTCTGTGAGAGTGCGTAATGTACTGTGGATGGAGCATGAGTATGCGTGAGTCCTGTTCAGCCACGAGAGCAACACGGAATGAGGTGCAGGTGACAACCTTGGAGGGAGTGTGAGACCAGAAGGCCAGAGGGATGGGGCAATAGAGGGTAGGTATGCACAGGGTTGTAGATATAGTGAGGTGTCGCGAGGGGGGGAGGTCTACGGTTTTTCTCTTGGGTAGCCGCATTATGCCTTTGCCCTCGAATCAGGATTGTCAGGCCGACTCGGCCCTACCGCGACGGGTTCCTCGTCTTTGCTTCGGAGCAGCGCCAAGCAGTGCTGGCCGCCGCACGACGCGTAGCTCGCAGCCCACTTGCCACCCTCCTTGCGTACGACCACCGCGGGCGTCTTCTGGAAGTCGAGGTCGGAGTCGCCAAGCCCAAGCTCGCCAACCACTTGCCTGCCCCATGAGTACATCGCACCGCCTGCCGTGACCGCGATGTTGTTGTTTGTACCGACGGCTATATGCACAACGGGGTCGTTCGGGTCGGGGAATTTGACATGAACGGGCTCGGGGAGGAAGTCAGAGTATTGCCGGTCCTTGAACGCCGCATCGTCGTCCGCGAGGCCGAGGCGGCCTTCTTCGGACAACCCACACGCGAAAACGCGGCCGTCAGAGGTGAGGAAGAGTGTATGCAGGTCGCCACCAGCGATCTGAGTTACTGTCGCGCCATCGAGCTCGTTCTTGCCCAGGCCGATGACGCGTTTCGGCGCGTGAACCTCTTTGTCAATATTGACGTCTGAGACACCGGTGCCCGTCTGACCCTTGGAGTTGACGCCCCAGCCCCAAGCATTGCCATCCTCGTCGACAGCGAAGGAGTGGTTGTTACCTGCACCGATGATGACAGCTTTGCGTGCACGGGTGCCGAGGACGATTTTCTCGGGGGCGGTTCCACTGATTTTGCGGCGCTCTATGACCCGGCGTCCAAGTTGGCCCTCTTCACCAGTGCCAAGAGTGTAGATGTTGCCAAGAGTGGTGAGGAGAAGGAGGTGGTTGTTTCCGGCTGCGGCAGACACCCATTTCTCATCCTTTAGTTCGAGGACAGGAACAGGCTTATACTGCTTTTGAGCGTGGCTGGAGAAGCCTACGAGGCCCTGGTTGCCCTGCATGCGTAGTGAGTGGAATGTCAGACGCAAAAGTGTGACGGAGTTTACGTACTGCGAATGCACCCCATGCGCGAAGTTCGCCTTGGTCACTGATAGCTGCGGAAAAGCTGTCGCCTGCGATGATTTTGACCGCGCGGAAACCCTCTTCAATCAGGGTGTGGATAGGAACGGGTTTCCAAACCGGTTCTTTGGTAACCTCATCGACTTCTATTGAGTAGGCGTCGTTCTTCGGGTCAGGGATATTGGTGGTGACTCTGCCCAAAGCACCATTATCGTTGGTTCCGCATGTCCAGATCTTGCGTACGACCACTATCAGCATGATAGGAGAGCATCATGCCTAGAGCCACAACTCACCGTGCCCTTTTCGTCCAGTAACAGCGTGTGGAGGCCGCCGGCAGCAACAGACTCGAGACCAGCTTGGTCATCGCCAAATGCGCTCTCCTCAATTTTCTCCGCAACAAAAGCGTTCTTGCGGGGCTTTGCTATCTCTTCATTGTAGTCCATGACGAGCTGGCTCATCTCGCCAGAGCCCCAAGTGAACAGGCTGAGCGGAGGGCGATAGTGCTGGGGGACATGAGGGAGCGCATTTACGCCCTGGGGAACCTTGCGGATGCGCGCGGGGGTCTTGGCTCTCTCGGATTTGGTCTTCGGGTCAGCTTTTGACTTTGGCTTGCCGTTCAGTTTTCCGTTGACCTTGGGTTTCTCGACGTTGGCTGGGGCAGCACGGAGGACGCGCTTCGGTGGTGGAGCGGCCTTGGTTGCATCAGGGGACGCGGCGCGCTTCGTCGCTCGAGAGCGCGGGGGTGCAGTGTCTGCAGTGCTGGCCGCGCGAGCTCTTCTGGGAGGCATTGGGAGAGAGCGGCGGGAGATGGTGGTGGTAAGAAGACAAGGAGCGAAGGGCCAAGGCGCGCGGCGGCTGAGGCTCGCTGCTCGATCCAGCCCATAGGCGCCAGAAAAGTTGAACGCACACGCGTGACGTGAGCGCGAGCTGCTCAGTCACGTGAATATCACGTGTGCGGGTGGCTGTTGCTTGCTTGTGTTTGGCCCCCGAACATATTCGCCAAACTCTGCCAAACATCCCGACGCTGAGCACGACGACGACGGCGACGACACCGACGACCATCCCGATACTCTACACGCCCTTGGACCTCTTTTTTCTCGCTCTGGTACGGCCGGACGGACCACAATCCTCGTTGCTCGATTGGCATGGCCCAAAGACGTGCTAGCCACAGGACAGCATCTCTTCCGGATACCGCCATCCTCTCCCGCCGCAAACTACACTCTCGACGCGCAAACCACGCTCGCAGACGCGTCTTGTCCCTTGCAGAGCCTTATCTCGAGCCTGACCAGTCCTCTCACGCGTCTGCTAGTTCTCCGCCTTCCTCATCGCGCCCTGTCCTTGTTCCTCTCCACTTCAACCTCCGTCGGCTTCCTTCTCGCGTCCTATCTGACCGCAAAGAAAGTATGCGCGATGCAGGGAATGGCTATGACGTCTCTATCGGTATGAAGCGCAAACGCGTCGTGAGCGGCAGCGAGAACGCCTCCACTTCAAGAGGCGCCCGTACGGTCAGCCGCGCCAAACGTCGCAAAGCTATGCCCGACTCCAGCGATGAGGAACACGCGAGTGGGATGGATGTCGACGAGCAGGGTCGCTGGAATCAGTCAGATAACTCTGAGGATGAAGAAGTTCTTGATTCATGTACGTCCAGTACATTTATAGCAATTCGCATGCCGTATTTACTCACTGCGGTACAGCCGATAATTATCTCATCAACGAGGCCCCCTCTCGCCGACTTCTACGCCTTCGCAAGGATGAGCTTGTACGCTTATATGAAGCCGCTGGCTTGACTGAAGACGCGGAGCTGCTCACGAAACCAGAGATCGTCGACTGCATCATAGCCGCTCGTGATGATGTTGCAGATCTCCCACCCTCTTCCCCAGGTGTTGCCGATAGCGGCTCCAGCGACTACTCTTCAGATGGTGGAAATGTTGCCGGTGGCGAGGAGACAGACTTCGGACATCGGTTCAGAAATGGATTGCGGCGAAGGGCCACTTTGCACGACCTCGGTAAGACTTCGCGTAAGCATATGCCGGACCGATGCTTGTCTATGAGCCACATCGAGCATCAAGTGGATGATTCACCCTCACAAGGCAAGCGGAAACGTGCTTCTGGCGACTTCGCTATGGCTCAACAGGCGAATGGAGTTTCTACACGAAGGTATGTCTATCTGTGTTGTTGTCGTGCTCGTTCGTCATACCTTTGTTGCAGGCGAGGTCTCAGCAATGCTTCTTCAAGTCGTTCCTCTCCCACATCATCCTTGCCATCAGGATCGTTACCATCCCCACCTGCCACTCGTCTCCGTTCGCGCCAGGCATCCGGCGAAACAAACCCCAGCCCCGGCTCCTCGACTAGTAAAGGGAAGACCAAAGCTAAACATGTTGGGTTCAGCGAGAGTGTCGAAATCACTCGCCTTCCCTCACCCGAGCAGGATGAGAGCGACCTGACAGACCTGACAGAGGTCGAGAGCTCTCTCAGCCAGTATAAACCTAGTCCCCGACGTCTCCGCAGCAAAGGCTCTGTCACAAAACTCAGTCATGACCGACGACCCCCAGATGACACATTTGAAGCGCAGCGTCGTGTCACTCCTATGCGCAAGGCCAAGGGGAAGGTCGGGAACCTTCACGAGAGCACCGACGAGGAAGGCAACGAGGAGGATGAGCTTTTGTCCAGCGATCCGGAAGGCGATGAGGTCGATCAGCTTAACGAGTCTCCTTCCCCCATGGCCACCCCGAAAGCGAGGCCTACTCTACGTGGACGCCACACGCCGGTGCGCAACCGTCTAAGGACTCGCCAACTGCAAACACATACGCCACCGAGCGATGGTGACGACGAGCACAGCGAGGAAGAAGGTACAGTGGTAGCGGATGATGAGGGCGACGATGAAGGCAGCGTCGAGGATGAGGCCTTACTCGAGGAGCCGAGGAAGCTGCGGAATGGTAAGATAGTTGGGGATGGCGATATGGAGGAGGATATCGGTGATGAGGATGATGAGGATGATGAAGATGGTGACGGGGAGGAGGATGACGAAGGGGCAGCGGACAGCGAGTCAACAGGGTCAACTGCAGATTCCATTGACACGCTGGAAGAAGCTGAGGAAGAGGAAGAGTCGATGGAAGACGATGGTGCGTGACTCATCGCCGTGAGGGAATCTTCCTTACATTATCGCAGTCGACCTCACCATCGCTACCACGAAGACTCTTGTGCGCATGAGGCGAGATGACCTTGTCCGCCTTTGCGAAGTGCGGGAGATCGACGCCAGTGGTACCAAACCCCAATTGGCCTCTGCGCTTCTTCAGTGGCGTGACCGCCATTGCAGCGAAGCAACATCCTCTGCTCCTTCATCAACCGGTACCGCTCGCCCTCCGTCGACTGCTCGTGTCCCGCGGCGTCGTAAGACCCGTTCAACCTCCGGGTCTGGCGGTCGCTCGAGCGCCACTCCGCCAGTCCTTCTACGTGCTCATCACGTCCATCTGGACGAGCCGCGGACCCCTCCACTTTCTGGGCGGCAGCGGGAGAGGGATGGGGAAGGCGAACTCGAGCTGGATCTGGAAAGTCTTGGCCTGGATGATCGCGAGATTCCACCCGAGAAGCTCTTGAAGCTCGAGAAAATCGGCAGCGGCGGGTTCAAGGACGTCTTCATCGGCAAATTCAAGGGCCGCCGAGTTGCGATCGCCGAGTTCAGAGGCCAGCTGAGTGCTAGTACGTATCGTTGATCAATACAGATCTTCAGGAAGATAGCTGACTTCCTCCTCGCAGTGGACATCAAGGAGCTTAAGCTGCTTGGCGACTTCGATCATCCCAACATCGTGCGCTTTGTATGTTTTTTATTTTAATTTTTCAACATCGCCATGTGTATGCAATCGCTGACATGCGTTAAAGCTTGGTGTTAGCATCCCAGAGAACACACGAGAGACGCCTGTCATGATCGTCAGTGAACTCTGCTCGAATGGCGATCTCTTCGATTACATCCGCAACGTCAATCCTCCGTCCTTATACCGAACGGTATGGTTCTTGTTTCCTCACTAATTGCAGCTTCTCATGTTATGTACAGCTCTGCATCATGCTCGATATTGCCCGTGGCCTCGAGTACCTTCACCTCCGCAAGCCGTCCGTCATCCATCGTGATTGCAAGTCCTCCAATATCCTTATCACGTCCAAAGGTGTCGCGAAGATCACCGACTTTGGTCTTGCCAAAGTGAAGGAGTCGACGCGTTCAATGGTTCGCAGCGTCGTGGGCACGGTCAACTGGCAAGCACCAGAGCTATGGCACCCGCATCCCAAGTACAACCATAAGGTGGACGTGTTCTCATGCGCCATGGTCTACTGGGAAGTCTTGCAGTGGCACAACCAAAACAAGAAGTATCCTTGGGAGGGTATGAACGAGCATGCCATCTACGATGTCGTCGGTGCCAAGAGGCAGAGGTGCGTGCGCAAGCTACCGTCATTCGTTGCTGGCAGCTCATCAGTCACGTAGACCGTCGATCGCTGGGCTACGTAAACTTTGGTGCCCAGAGATCGTAGATCTCGTCGAACACATGTGGCAACAGGACGCGCAAGACAGGCCCACTATGTCCCAAGTTGTCCAAGAACTCGAACGCCTGGTCAAGATGTACCGATAATCATGTCGCTCGCTCGCTCACCTCCCCATCCCTCTTCTTGTTTTCGAAAACACTGCACAGTGCCGCTTACATGTCTGCCCGGAATTCCAGAAGTATCATACATATCATTCATCGCTCTAGTACCCATCAACTCGCGGTTCTCCATCTTGGGCAAGCCCTGGCGTCACATTGAAATACATCTTTATGCACTATGCCTTCCCCCACTCCCCTTGCAGTCGGCCTCGTCCATGCAGGAGTTTGCTTTGTAGTCGAGCATGATATTCTGTTTCGTCTTGACAATGCGTAGCTCTTTTTGCTCCGGGTTTTGTTTGTACAGCATTGGCCATGTCGTATCGTTCACCGTTTCAAGTCGCTCTAGGATCCTGCCTCCAGTTCCGTTACCACCTATCTACCACTGCAATTCCCGTAACCGTCACACCATTGTATCTTAGCCCACCTCGCAATGCATATGTCAACCTCAATCCAGGCCCCAAGCTGAATCCGGCCTCGTGAAGAGATGTATCCCGGTAAGTACTCTCATCTACTTGTTACCATTAATCGTTCCTAGTACTCCAGGTGACCGCCGATTATACTGATCAGATTCCAAATCACATATACTCGGAAGTCTCGAATGCGCACAATCTGTAAGTGTAACTCATCCGGCCATCGGCAATTGTCCCAAGCTTGGTGGCTCTCGATGGCTTAGCAAGCACGCGCACGCCTGGAGCTTCCAGCAACTTCCCAGTCGAACAAAAGGCCCCGAAGGTCGTCATACCAAGTTGGACTAGTATTAGTAATCCCAACTGTGACGCCACCATGGGAGAGCTTCCATCGAAGACATATATAAGACAAGTTAGCCCCCGCGCTCCCGGGACTTGACCTGCGAGCTACCACACACACATACACACACACATCGTGACGATGACTTCAACTGTCATACCCGAGACGATGAAGGCTCTCGTACTTGAGGAGGCGAGCACAACCTCATGAGCGATAGCTGGAACGTGTACTGACCACAATGCTCTCCCCGAACAGGGCAACCGCGCTGCGGTCAAAGACCATCCTGTACCTCCTGTCGGCGACGATGACGTCCTCGTAAAGACAGTCTCCGTGGCTCAGAATCCTACAGACTGGAAGCGTGAGTTGATATCCCAGCGTTCAAACCCGGCGTGTAGCCCTGACGCAGTTCTTCCCAACAGACGTCTACGGCCCGCGAGGCGTCGTCGGTTCTATCGTAGGCTGTGACTTTTCCGGGTATGTGGTCAAGACCGGAAAGAACGTCGTGACGCCGAAGGTGGGCGACCACGTAGCAGGCTTCGTCCACGGGGCTGCGTTCCCCGACGAAGGAGCATTCGCCGAGTATGTGAAGACGCCGGCAAACCTCGTATTTACTGTTCCTAGGGATACGCTCACACACGACGAAGCCGCCACACTCGGTTGCGCGTACGTTCCGCTGCTGCAGTTTCTTCTCGTAGACAAGCCGCTCACCATGCACTGCAGGTTCTGGACTGCTGCGCAAGCTCTATTCCACCCGACCCGCCTCGGTCTTGTAGAGCCCCCCGCCAAGGCGTCAGGCAACGAGTGGGTTTTTGTCTACGGCGGAAGTTGTAAGTGCATTCTCTATATATCTAGCATTGATGGTATCCCCTGACGTTAATGTGTAGCCGCCGTCGGTCACTTCACGATACAACTCGCCCGCATCGCAGGGTATAAAGTCGTGACCACCGCCTCTCCGCGCAACTTCGACCTTGTAAAGTCGCTCGGCGCGGACGCCGTGTTCGACTATCATGACGACGACGTCGTAACGAAGATCAAAGAGGCCACAGGGGACTCCGTTGCATATGCGGTCGACGCCATCTCTCTGGCGGCGTCGCAGCGCATCAGCGCGGAGGTCATTGCGCCCACCGGGGGAAAGGTCGTCCTAGTGCAGTTCCCCGTTGCGGGCGCCACGGAGCGCAAGGACGTCCAAATTATACGTACGTAGCCGCGGTCTTCGCGCGCATTGCTCCTCAGCTGATAACGGGCATGATTCTCATGCAGCCACCTTGCTCTACACCGCACTGGGACGTGCGTTCGACTTCGGCCCTGGCGCGCACTTCCCGGTCTCAACTGAGGACCGTGACCACATGGTCGGATTCCTCAAGTTGGTGCCCCAGCTCCTCCAGCAACGTGCCATCAAACCATCACCTGTGAAGCTTTGGGAAGGGGGCTTGGCAGCGATCCCGGACGGATTGCAGTACATGCGCGAAGGCAAGGTCAGCGCAGAGAAGATAGTTTACAGGGTTTCCGTTCCTCGTTAGAGTAGGACCTTCTTCCCTCACAACCTGAAACCGAGATTATTGCGCTACGTGCCTTTTGTGGCAAAGTTTTAATGCTCCCTTTTCCCAGCGCGAAGTGCTGACTGGTACGTGCGTGAAATAACTACCGGGCCCGGGTACGAGTTCGCCCTCTCATCTCCACAGTTAACACCGGATAGAACGAACTCCGTTTGAGTAGGATCAGGCATTGATAGCATCCACTCCTTGTTACAATTCCTCCTATTTCTGGACTATAACTCTATATGACTCGTTGCGACTCAGTATGACTCCCAGTGACTCGTTGGACACTATGACTCGTTGTGACTCGATAGGACTCCCCTGGACTCATTATGACTCGTCGTGACTCTTCCTGAACTATGACTCATGCAGAGCATGACTCGACTCCACCTGTATATAAAACCCTAGGGGCTCACAGTAGAGCCCCAGCTTCGATCTCCTGTTCATACCTCGTACTCTCTGTTATACATCCTTAGGCTTGACGCCTTCCGAACCTCACCAGTGCACTCGACAGCCACCAGTGAACGTTATCCTAACATTAGATCGAAGCTCTGGATTCCTCACCTCGTAACGGTGCAAGGACCCCATACCTGAGGAGGGTAACTCGAAGGTTACCTGCCCTATTCCGAACCCGAAACAACTCGCCCATCCTGGCCACTCGTTCACGTCTCCCAATTCAAGAAGATAGCTCTTCAGAAGAACTACCTACCCCATCGCGCCCTTCACGCACACCCGCTTTCAACGACACTGCAGAAGAAGAGGAAAACTTCTGGAACCCCCTGAGGACCGCATCCCATCCGGACTCCTTGCGGACGACGAACAATCCCCATCTCCCCCAGACTCAAACGAGATTGTTCCCGACCCTCCTTCACCAGCAGACAATTCGTGGGAGGCATTCTATCAAGCAGTCATCAACGGACACAACACCGCAAGAGAGCTTCACGAAGTAAACCAGGCCAACCCTCGCATTAACCCCCTGGCAATCCAACACGTTCGGGACGCTGCCTGGCACTTACTCCAAGCTATTCGCATCCTTCGGCACGACATTCCTTACCCCATCCCCGGACAAGCCGTCGCATTTCCTGAGTGGCTTGAAATACACGCACACAACCTTCAGCAGCTAGTAGGAGTAACTCACCCCTACGACCCGGCATTTGCAACAACCGTCACACTTCTCCAAAACATTGCGGCAGCCCGCTTCCTAGTCAACCAGTGGGCCACATCCCAACCGTCCCAGTATCACGGACCAGACCACTAGGAACGGAGAACAACTTACGTTTATGACGGACGCGGACCTCAACTGCTATAACCTATTCCACTACTTCAACACTCACACAAGGAAAGACAACTACGAGGACGAAGGACACCGAATTAAGCTTTGCCAATACCAACCGTGCCCTAATCGTTTCACTAAGAAAGCCAACACCTCGAAACCAAGCCACTCACTCGCCGTTCCCAAAAAGAACGACCCAGTAAGCACAGGACCAAGAGAGACTTACCCCAAGACATCCCCAGTCACAAGACAGCCAGGGTCGCTACTGCCAGTAGCCACCGGAAACAAAGGGAAAGAACCAGAATTCGAACGACCATCCTCTTCGATAAGCAGGAAGGAACCAGAATACGACAAACCATCCCCTTCACCAAGTGAAAAGGAGAAAGAATCCCCCAACAGCGAAGGATCGTATCCCGCAAACCCAATGTCAGCCTCACAGGGACCAGGAGTTAGCCGCGCTAGAGCCTTCAGGTCAGCAGTAACCAACCAAGGAGAAGGCTGGGAAACAGACCATGAAGAACCGGGCGGCAAAGGACCAGGTGGCGAAGAACCAGGCGGAGGACCAGGCGGCGGAGGTGGCGGCGGAGGACCAGGCGGCGGAGGACCAGGCGGCGGAGGTGGCGGAGGAGGACCAGGCGGCGGAGGACCAGGCGGCGGAGGACCAGGCGGTGGAGGACAAGGCGGCGGAGGTGGCGGAGGACCCCAGGGAGGGAATGCAGCAGGACCACTAGGAAACCCACAGAACGCCGAAGGAAGAAACCCGAAGAGCAAAGTCAAGGAGCCAGACATCTTCATGGGCGAAAGGAACAAAGCAAGTGAATTCCTCGCGGATCTATACCTCCTATTCTGCAGTCGACCAGCAGACTACCCCACAGACGAATCTCGCGTAGTCACAGCCCTCTCCTACCTTCGAGGAGATGCACGTTGGTGGGCAGAATCCAAGGTGGAAGCGGCCCAACGAACCAACGATCAGGGCAAAATCCATGGCTTTGGCACTTGGGCACAATTCAAACACGACTTCCTACTGGTGTTTGGAGAACAAGACCCTGCCCAGACAGCTGCAGTACAGCTGGGATCCCTCCGCTACGACCCCAAGGAACCTATGGATCGGTTCAATGCCAAGATACTCCGTCTGTTCATTAAAGGCGGTATCACCGAAGACTCCGCCCAGGTGGCCTGGTACCGATCGAAACTCCCCGGCTTCTTACGAGACAAGATGGCCCTCATCATACCGCAGCCCACCAACATGGATCAATGGATGGAGGCCGCGATGCAACTCAACAAAGCCTACCTCCTCAACCGAGAAATGGACAGAGCACAAGGACGACAGACACAGAAGTACTCCCAGCGACCCCATGCCACAGAACCAGCAGTCAAAGCAGTCGTGGGAGGAAGGCTTGACGATAAGATGCGCCGCGAACTCATGAAACAGAACAAATGCTTCTACTGTCGGGAGGTGGGGCATCGAGTAGTGAACTGCCCAAGCAAGCGCAAGGGAGATCCCAAGACGCGGGCCGTTGACCAAGAGGAGGAAACATCGAACGAAGCCGAAGAAGAACCGGAGATTGGACTTAACGCGATTGAAATGGACTATGATACGGATTTTTGAACGGACGGTCTGACTCGACGCCAGTACCGTCCGAGACCTGGGACTATACCATCTCGTTTGTAACCTTGGGACAGCAACGAAGACTTGCTTACCTGCTATCAGGTTACGTGGAGTGTGGCCCCAAAGTCGTCGGGATCCGTGCACTCTTCGACTCCGGAGCAGATGCAACCATTATCAACAGAAGAATCGTCGAAAGATACCATATCCCCACAACACCACTACCTCGACCAATCCGGTTCCGCAACGCCGACGACAGTGTCAACACCATTGGAACAGTCACTCACCGAATAGAAGCAAACATGATCATCCGAGGACACTCACTACCCACCAACTTCTATGTGGCCGATCTAGGAAGAGATGACGCCATCCTTGGGATACCATGGATTCGGAGGTATAACCCAAAGGTCGACTGGGCAACGGGCCACTTCGAGTTCGATCCACACATCGTCAAGCGCCAACAAGCCATTAGGGAATACCAAACCAAACACGACCCCCCACCAGGAATCCCCATGTGGGGACTACCGCGCGGCCCAACTCCAGCCGGAGAAACTCTCCATCATTACATCAATCGACTTGTCGATCACGCCGACATTGAAGACAGATGGGATAGACCTTCCAACGTAGCAATTACAGCACTCTGGAAGCAGGCAAACGAGGAAGCAGTGGTACGAAAAGCCACTGTGTCGACCAACCTAGCAGTACACGCCCACGAACAACAACAAACCAAAACACTGGATGAAATCCTCCCTCCCTATCTCCAGGAAGACCGAAGTGTCTTTGAGAAAAAAGCCGCAGAACGAATGCCAATCTCGCGGCCATGGGACCATGCAATAGACCTCAAAGCAGGCTTTATCCCTCGGGACTGCAAGATTATCCCACTCTCCCCAAATGAACGCCTAGAAATGGACAAATTCGTCGATGAAAACCTGGCCAAAGGATACATACGACCATCAAAATCCCCAATGGCCTCCCCGGTCTTCTTTGTCAAGAAAAAAGACGGAACATTACGGCCAGTACAAGACTATCGATATCTCAACGAAGGGACGATCAAAAATGTGTACCCACTCCCGCTGATATCCGATTTGTTCGACAAACTGAAGGGTGCAAAATACTTCACCAAACTGGACGTACGAGCAGGATACAACAACGTTCGCATAAAAGACAGAGACCAATGGAAGGCAGCATTCAAAACTGCACGAGGACTATTCGAACCGACCATAATGTTCTTTGGTTTATGCAACACCCCCGCAACCTTTCAAGCCATGATGAACGACATCTTCCGGGACTACTTGGCAGAAGGTTGGCTGGTCATCTACATGGACGACATCTTGCTCTTTTCGGATACAAAAGAAGACCTCCAACGACATACGCAGCAAGTGGTGAAGAGACTGATACAGCACGACCTATATCTGAAGGGAGAAAAATGCGAATTCGATACACAAGAAGTTGAGTTCCTGGGGGCAGTCATCAGACCGGGACAAATCGCCATGGATCCCATCAAATTGGACGGGCTCAAAGCATGGCAGACCCCACGAACAGTCAAAGAAGTACAGAGCTTTTTGGGCTTCGCCAATTTCTACCGACGGTTTATTCGAGGATATGCCGACATCGCAAAACCACTGAACAACCTGACACGGAAAGACAACCCATGGACATGGACAATGGAATGCAATGAAGCATTCAATACGCTGAAGGCCCGATTTATGGAGGCACCAATCCTAGTAATGCCGGATCCAGCACAACCGTTCCAGGTAGAATGTGACGCCTCAAAAGTCGCAACTGGGGCAGTTTTGCGACAAAAAGGGGAGGATGGTTTATGGCACCCATGTGCCTACCTCTCCAAGTCGTTCACAGAAACAGAACGAAACTACCAGATCTACGATCGCGAACTCCTGGCCATCATTCGGGCACTAGAAGCATGGCGGCACTACCTCGACGGCGCCACTCACCCGGTCGAAATCCTTTCAGACCACAAAAATCTGACCTACTTCCGAAGTGCACAGAAGCTCAATCGACGACAAGCACGATGGAGCTTGTTCCTCTCCCAGTTTAACTACAAACTGGTCCACCAACCAGGGAAAACATTGGTACAAGCGGATGCATTATCAAGACGATCAGACCATGACCCGGGCCTCCACGACAATGAAGACGTCACACTCCTGGCAGAGGATTTATTCGCAAACACAATTCATGTAGATTTGCAAGAACGCATTCGGAACACCACATCACGAGACAAAACCGTCATGGAGTCCCTGAATGGCGCCTGGCATCTTAAGAAGGAACCTTTACTTGGCAAGAAGGAAGATTGGAAAATGGACGACGGAATCATCCTCTTCAAAGGAAAGGTCTACGTACCCCCGGACATGGATCTTCGACGGGAAGTTGTCCGAAATCATCACGACCCACCAGTTATGGGACACCCAGGGATACAAAAAACCTTTGACCTGGTTACGCGCGAATACTGGTGGCCCGGAGTCCGACAATTTATCACCCAGTTTGTCAAAGGATGCGCGGTCTGCCAAACCGCCAAGATCAACACACACCCCACCAACCCCGGATTAATGCCCATACCAAACCAAGGAAATACCCGACCATTCAGCACCATCACAATGGACTACGTCACGGCACTACCACCTTCAAATGGATACGACGCAATCCAGGTGGTTGTGGACCATGACGTTGATGCGACCTGCGGCCCGCTGAGGCCGGAGCGGTACAGTTAGGTACGGGCGTAGCAGGCTTCGGCGCAGCCGTCGCAAGCCGTCGCGAGCCGTCGCACGCCCGGCTGAGTCGCGGGCGCCTGAGGACCGTAGTCGCAGCAGGAGGAGTCTGGCCGTGCGACCGGCTGATCTCGGACTTTGGGAGAGCGACCCGGTATCGTCCATGTATATATTCCGTGCTCCGTAGTTTTCAGAAGGCAAGCAATCCCCACCCCTCAGATCTCATAGACCGGCCCTGGTACCGACTGCGACTGCGACTGCGACCGCGAACTGCGAACTGCGACCGCGAGCTGCGACGCGAACTTGCGACTGCGATCACGGCTTCCCCCTGACCACCGCGACTGCCCCGTCCACGCCTCCTTACCAGTTCGCTGGCACTGCGACCGGTTGCGATAGAACCGACGGACCGCGTACCCACCTTCCCTCTGTGATAGCGGGACGACCGCGACCTGCGACGCTTCGTGGAAGCCCAGTGAAGGGAAACCGGCCCTTACTCGCAGGCATTATCCTTCCCTCCCCGCACTACGTCCGGCCTCGCCCCCTAGGCTCTCGGCCGCGCCCTCTATCCTGCTGTTATAGCAGGTTCCAGTGCATCATTTTGGAGCCCACCGCGAGGGGGATATAGCAAGCAGTAGTCCGCATTCCTCCTTCCCCGGGCCAAACGGCAGTCGTCGCAGCAGCCATTGAGCCGGGACAACGCACACAACAGGCGCCGAAGCGCAAGACAAGAGCAGCGACCAAGGATCCCAATCTCGGTTCCGAGCTACTCGTCGCAAGATTCAAGTTGCTCATCACCCAGTTCAGCCACCACCTAGACGACGAGAGGCTCTCTGCGATCATAGAACCGGTCTTTGTTCTCCTCGACCGCGGCTGCGAACTTCTGCGACGCGACCCCGCAGCCTGCGACTGGTTCCGCGACGCGGCCCTAGCCATCGCAAACCTCTCCCCGACCAGCCTCTCACCCGCTAGTCCCACACCACGCGACTCGGAAGGCCGCGAACCGACTGAGTACCAAGCGCCAGCCTTTCATTCCCCCCTGTCCCCCTTAGAGGACCTCTTCGAGAACCCATTCGTGGACGTTATGCCAGAACCACAGGAAGCGCCACCACCAGCGCCGCAGTTGCGACCGGCCATGCCAGCGCGAGGTCACTCGACCGCGCCCACCTTCACTCCGGAACAGCCGCGTACGCTGCGACGCTTCTTTCAAGATATCGAAGCGCTCTTCGAGCACAGCGGAGTAGAGGAGGACCGACAGCGCAAGCAGTGGGTAGTGCGGTACCTACCGATCGACGTATCCGAGCTCTGCGAGAGCCTCCCGGCCTATGGAGCTGGAGTCGCGTATCGCGAGTTCGTCAAAGCGGTTACAGACCTATACCCTGGCGCGGAAGAGTCGCGCAAATATTCGGTCGCAGATGTCGAGGCACTCGTCGCAAGACGAGCGGCCGTCGCAATCACTAGCCACCAGCTGTGGTAGTCGTAATGTATCGTAAACCGGTCATGCGCCCGCGCAGCATTACATTATAAACCGTTCGTGTTCGTAATGTATTATGAGCAGCCGGGGGCGCCAGCGCTGCCCTCCGGGACCTGCCTAATATGGTAGGCAGGCCCGGGGGACAGCGCTGGCGCCCCCGGGAGCCTTTAATCTCTTATCTAACGTAGATAATGGCCATATCTAATCTCCCCGGTACTTTCCCGCGCGCCTGTGCCTCCCTCGCAGCCACATCCCGATTAGGCAAGTTTGCCCTCAGCCACATCCCCCTGCTGCTTGCTCCGCCTCTCCCTTGCTCGGTTCTCGGCCGATTCGCTTCAAAACTAGCGCATTTTACTCGGGTGTACCTACGCTACAATCGCGCGCAAACGGGACGGGAATCCGGTAAGTATTGACTCTGCTACAGGAGATACAGTGACAGTGCAGAAGAGGCGACAAAGAACGGGCGATATCTCGTCCGTTCGTTGTCGCCTCGGCGCGCGAATAGCTTTCCCATGACGAGGGAGTCAAGCGCGTTCGAACGAGCCGTTATGCGCGCGAATCGGCCAACGGACGGTGGAGCTGCGCTCCGCCCACCCCGGGGGGAGTGCAGCTCCACCTCTTATGCTCATATTTCGTTCGATTTGGCTCGCATTTGTTTCATTTAGTTACTAATACATTTTATGCCACAGGACAGACGTTTTACAATCAAAACAGGGGCTAGAACCTCGTCGAGGAGGGTGGGTAGTAGTGGGACTACTACCCACCTTCCTCAACGCATATCTCTGCCAGTTCTGCGCGTATCGCCGCGCAGAAGGCACCGTCAGAACGCGGTGAAACACAGCGTTCCAACGGTGCCTTTTGTGCGGCGATTCGACCGCAGAAACCTTCGCAAGAGGCTATCCTGTGTTCTATACATTGTAACCAGATGTTTTAGCAATAGATTCATGTAGAACGCTTCAAATCACATTTTGTTTTCTTCTACACACCAGTATAAGCTATCGCTATGTGTACACCAAAGTACAAGACAATCGGCGCCCGTTTGTGTGTTCAATCTGCTTATCTCTATACATAATATACATCCTTGCTGCGCACGATCCGCCCCACCGATTGTCACAAAAGCTGGCACGATTAATACGTTGTGGAACCGCTACCCGTATACGAAATTGCAAGGGAAACGGATGGGAACTGACGGAGATATATTGTTATCAGTGCACAGATGCAGGTAGCCGCCCACCGTCTTAAGACGGTCTCGGGCAGCTTCTGCAAGTTTGTATGTACTGTACATTACTGGACATCTCTGTAGAACACTGTGTAGCATAGCAATCCGAGTTCTTGGCCAATTTTTATGTTCTTGGGCTTGTCTGGAAGCTGTAAACGATGTCTATCGATGTGCATGATGTATAAATATATTGGACTTGTAACTAGCTATGTAGCAGCAAAACTAGTGTGCAAAACTCACAGTTTTGCTCAGTTTTGCTCAGTTTTGTTGTTTGTGCAGTGCAGATGCATGTAGTTTATCATTTAATAGATGTATACACTACATTAGATGTTTATACACATGATGGAAGCATATCACAGCTCCTGTGAAGAGGTGGAAGGGGAGGGGATGCAGCTGGGAGGCAGGAGGAGCACATATCAACAGCGACGCGCTACGTGGTCGCGTCGCCGCGCAAAAGATACCGAAAGAAAGCTGCTTTCAGCCGCTTTCTGGCGGTGCATTTTGCGCGGCGATACGCGCAGAAACGGCTGCGCTATGCGTCGAGGAAGGTGGGTAGTAGTGGGACTACTACCCACCCTCCTCGACGTGTCTGTGGGCTGTAGTTCGTTGAGAAAACGTTATACCTGTGGAGTAAAATGTATTAGTGAATGAATAAAGCAAGTGCGAGGAAAAAAGAATGAAATATGAGCACAGGAGGAGGAGCTGCACTCCCCCCGGGGTGGGCGGAGCGCAGCTCCACCGTCCGTCGGCAGATTCGCGCGCATGCGGGCTCGTTCGAACGCACTGAGCTCCCTCTTGATGGGAAAACAATTCGCGCGCAGAGGCGACAAAGA
>JABYQU010000009.1:600000-873872 GCA_022264855.1 Lenzites betulinus | reverse complement strand
AACTCGTCCTCGAAGACGCGCGCGAGCCCGAATTCGGGCGGAATGGCCGCGACGATCCCCTCGACGGCCTCTACGCGCTCCGCGAGCGTGGCCCCGCGCGGGTAGACGATGTAGTGGGCCTCCTGCGCGCGCGGTCAGCAACAGCGCGCGGAGGCAGCGAGAAGCGACTCACAAAGGCGCGCACTACTGCAGCTATGCCCGCGCGCAAGCCCTCCTCCGATCCACGTCCTCCCTCGACGACCCGACGTAGTGCATTGGTCGCGCGGTCGATCCTAGGCAGGGTAGCGTCAGGATGGAGGCTGCGCAGCTCGACACCGACTTGCAAGAGTTGTTCTAGGGTCATGCTCATGGTGGCGGCAAGGTCGACCTCTATCCTATACCCCACCCCCCTTTATACTTCCAAGGACCTCCGGCATCGATCGCGTTGACCGAGGGCGGTCAGGATTTTAGTGGGGGGGAGATGATACGCTCCACAGGCGTTCCAGGCCAGAAACCCTCCTTTTCCACCCTTGCGCGCGCACGCCAACCACAGCGCGCGCCGAGCCCACCGCACACCTCGGTACCCCCTACGTCGCGCGCGCAGTGCGCGTAGCCCATCGCGCGCAAGGTCAAGGTGCGCGCGGGCACTTCACCACGGCGCGCGCGATGCCTGTCGCTATCCAGAGCCCTCTGCCCTAGCTGCTCGCGCGCGCGGGTCCGCGGGGCGCATCAGTGGCGCGCGCACGAGGCGCGCGAAGAGTCGGATCGCGCGCGGCGAGTGCGCCCGGCGCGCGAGGCATCCCGGGCCCGGTTTCCGCTTATCTTCCGTGTGGTAGCACGTGTTTTTGATTCAGCCTGCGGGCATTCTTGTACATAGTCATTTCGGGGCATTCGAACCCCCCAGACAATCCACCCCTCACTCTCTCAACTGCCGGGAACGTGTCCCTCGCGCTTCTCAACGTGCAACAGCTTCCCCTTCAAGGCAGGACGACTGGAGACCTCTCCGCTGTGACAGCGTACCGTCAGTTGCGTATATTGCGTTTATTCCGTTCCTCCTGCGTTTTACTGCGTGCGTACTGCGTTGCGAAGCCCCGCGGCTGACTGCGAGCGTTGCGTTATTCCTGCGCGCGTTGCGTTACTGAGTTTACCTCCGCGCGCGCCCCTTCTACAGCGCGAGTCCGCGCGCGCTCTCACCCGGTGCGCGAGAGACCTCCCTCCTGCTCGCGCGCGAACAGTATACGGACCGGCCTACCAGCGAACCTAGGGAGCTCGAGACCTTACTCCCCTTCATCACACACCTAGACGTCCTCTACCCCTCGGCTATCGGCCGTCAGAGCACCTCTTACCGTATCACCGGCCCCGCTGACCCTCTTCTCCCCTGTACCAGACTCGTACCGCAAGCAGTGCGTGATCGACGACGAGGCCGCGCTCCTCCACGTGCTCGACACCGCCCGCCAGGAAGACCACAGGTCCGCACCGCACCGCCCCCGCCCCTACCCTTGTCAGATACGCTTACCCCAGAAGTGTTCCCCTGATGCACGCGCATTACAAGGACATGGGCGAGGGCTTCCTGCACGTGTACTCGATCACCTCGCGCTCGTCGTTCAACGAAGTGAAGCATCTGCACCAGCAGATCAAGAGCGTAAAGGACGCGGACCGCATCCCCGTCGTGCTCGTCGGGAACAAGTGCGACATCGAGTACGAGCGCCAGGTCGGGGTGGCCGGTGCGTTCCCCTCCCCCGCCTTCCCCCCGCCTCCGCCCGTGACGCTGACGGCACGGCCGCAGAGGGGCGCGACCTCGCGCAGGACTTCGGGTGCCCGTTCATCGAGACGTCCGCGAAGACAGCCATCAACGTCGACGAGGCGTTCAGCGAGATCGTCCGCGAGATCCGGCGATACAACAAGGTGCGCCTCCTCACACTCGCGTTCGCCGTCCCGCCGCACCTCACGCGCACACGGCCCCCCTCAGAGCCAACAAACCGGCCGCCCGGTCACACAGGTGGGCCCTCCCGGGGCGTATCAGTACAGCAACACAGCACACGCAAACGACGACATGGCAGGATGTTGTGGGGGCTGCGTCGTCTTGTGATGACGAGGGCGGCACCGGCGTGTGCACGTCGGACGGACCGCGATGTGGGGGGACTGGACAACGGACCTACACACACAATGTAGATGCAGCGAGCCTAGATATGTATGTACAACAGTGCTGTGATGCTCACATCGAGCAGCTAACGGAGCGATATCCTTGACGTATTCATGACAGGAGTAGGACTGCTAGGAGAGAGATCATGGCGATGAAGGAGTGTGGGGCGCGCGCGGAGAGCCCACGTCAGGCGCGGGATGATAACGGAGAGCGAGAGGGAACGGGATGGAGAGCATAGACGAGAAGAGCATGTGTGGGTGCGGGGCGGAGAGCAAGTAGAGGTACATCCAAACAAACGAGGGTATGACAAAGGGCACGACGGGAACAAGCGAGATGGACGAGAGTTGGAGAAAATCAGGGCTGTTTGTTAGGGAAGGGGGTTTGGCGGAGAGCAACCGGCTGCTCATGATTCCTTGTGCTGTCAATGACCATGTCAGTGGCAGGGAATCATGCTCGCTGATGGAGAAGCTCACAGCTTGAACGCGCTCACTACACCTGAGCAAATTACCGCTCATGCTCCTTTCCCTTTCCCTTTCCCTTCGCCGTCGTCGGGCTCTGAGGCCCCCTGCGAGATCCAACGACGAGGTTGTCCCGGGAAACAGAGGCCGGGAGCGGGGGAACGGGCGGAAGGGCCTCCGTATCTGGCTCGGGCGGGCCATGTACCTCTACGAAGGTGATGGCCTCGTTAAGCTCGCGAGCGAGCTGATCTTCAAAGCCGGGCGGGGGCTGGTAGTTGGCTGAGACGTTGGCTGTTACTCGCCTGGTGATGAAGTTCACAGCCTTCTCTATGAAGGATTTCTTGCGGCGCAGGGGTCGAGACGCCGAAGGGCTGGAGGGAGAAGGGGGATCGGAGGTCGTTGGTGAGCGGTGAGGGGAGAGGAGTGCATCCGGGCTGAGAAGTCCAGGGTTCGGAGTGACTTCAGTGCGCAAGCGTGGAAGGGTAGTTAGGGAAAGCATCCCGCGAGCGCGCGCCGATGGACTACCGAGTTCACCCAGCATAGCCGTAATAGCGTTCATGTTCTCCAAAAACGTCGTGGTATCCAACTTGTTGTTGAGACTTTCCTCCACATTCTTCATACGCACCTCCATCTTCCCCATACGGTCCTCCATCTTTTCCATACGGTCCTCCATCTTCTCCATACGGTCCTCTATCTTCTCCATACGGTCCTCCATCTTCCCCATACGGTCCTCCATCTTCCCCATACGGTCCTCCATCAGGTCCATACGGTCGTCCACGCCCGCTATAAGCGTTGTCATACGGTCCTCCGTTTCCGTTATTTGGAGTGCGAGCCCCGCGACTTTCCGATCGGTGTGTTTTTTGACACTGAGTCCTTCCCGATGTACCCTCTTTGGTAGCTTGCGAATGGAGGCCACCGCGGCGCTCACCGCGGGCTCGAGTACTTCGATTGCTTCAGTGTTGTACTTCATAGCTTGCTTCAACTCGAAAACGCCATCGTTGATTTCTTTGGCCGTGAAGGTGGGTGGCCCGAACGTATCTGTGCTGCGCCTATCCCCAGCGGGGGCGAAGACTAGGAATAGGCGTGAGCGGGAAAAACACAAAGACACAGGAGCGAAGGAAGGGACGTAGGAACGCGAGGACGCAAAGAAAGACGCGGATACGCACCGTTCCCAGCGACTGCGGTGGTCATCTTGGTACGAGCAGGGTTGGCGCGAGCAGGGGGCGTCTGGTAGGCGAACTGGATGCGGATGGAGTGCGTGGGGGTGCTGAACGAGAACGCGGGGAGGGTGTGGAGGATTATATGCGGGGGCGCCCTCCGCCGCCGGTCGGGCTTATCGATCGCGTCCTCGGACGTTTTGTGCACTGGGGCCATCTTGGGCGGACAAAAGCGCGCTGCGAACCGCTGTGGACGGAACGGGCGAGAAGAATGACTCGAGGGGAACACGCGGTGGACGCAAGGAGGTGAGTAGCACGGCCAGATCAGGCGCGCGCGCACTCCAGGCTCTGTTGCGCCGTGTTTGGCGCGCGCTCCGTCCTCTGCCATGAGCAATCGAAGCCGCACACGCCCCCGTCCTCTCACGGGGGTAGCATCCTGGATCCCGCGGAGTTCAATATGTTATCATGTGTTGTCGCAGGGACAATCAACACGTCGGAGGGGAACTCCGGAACATCTCAGAGCTCGCGAGACAAGCACCCCAGAATCCGCTGTTATTCTACGGGTAACGGCAGGTTGCCAAGGACGCACTCCCACCTTCTCATAATTATTCGTTGCTAATATTCCGCTGGACACCAGGGCGAGCTTTATTCTATTGTCAAACGGTCGCTCCTCGATACTTCGCAAGAGGGACAACTATTCGGGTGTGATCTCTGAAAGAATCGATGGCCCCGCCGGCAGGGCCGCCACGCCTCCACGTCCATCTTTGAGCGGATCTTGCGTATGTGCTCCCAGCTGTCCGCTCAAGTGGTTCTACATGATGCTGACTATCTCTGGGCGCGTTCCGGGGGAGGCGGAGTGGCCCTCAACGTGATGCGTTCGAAGGGGCGAAGGGTTTTTTGCCTCAAGGCTCCGGTTCTAGGCTACGCGGAAACCGGCGGTAGTTGCCAGCGGGACCGACGCTTAAAACGTGTGGTCCATTTGTCCTCCGTGCAGTGAGCGTGGGACATATGTACTCGCACCGTAACGTGGGGGACACTGGTCGGTGAAATATGACTCTTGACGAGCTCACTCCAGCGCATCGACTCGGCCATGTTCGAAGTCGATAGACGACCGATGATATGGGGCGATTTACGGAAACTTGAAGGGGAACACATTGTGAGTCGGTTGTGCCCAGTACTAACGTTCAGCGCGCCACGTACTCCGTGGTGACCTTTGCTTTCCTGGCCCCGAAGCGAGACGCAATGCAGCTTTGGGCTTTCTCCGTATGATCGAAAGCAGGACCAGAGGTTTGAGTCATGCAGGCTAATAAAATGGGGATCCTCGCCTGTAAGCCCAGAGTCGGCATCCCTTCCAAGCATTGAGATAATTTACTGAATATCTGTAGCAGAGAGGAGCGTCCTATCAAGTCAGAAGAAAGGGCAGCTATCAGCGGTGCGCTTCAGTTCTCGACGCAAGATCGTTCAGCTTAACTTTACGCTTCGCGACCTGAGAAAGGGGCCGAACCCATAACTTCCGGAGACACAGAAAAATAACTACATAGCCATGACTGTGGAGCCGAGCGACTCGGGTCATCGGGGCTTGCAAGTAGGCGTTACGCCAATGATATATCTCCACATGAGTGAAGCATGAGGTCCCGGGGCCGGAATCATGGCATCGTGATACTGCCATCATACTGGCGGCCGGGGATGGCTTCAATTGGTTCAGTGTGATGTAACAGGGAAACCGAGGTACATGCAAGGAACGCTGGATGTCATGCGGTGTAATGTCCGTCCCCCTCCGTATCTTTCGCAAGTGCAAACATACTTTACCAAGCGAGGGCCTCGAGCCGTCAAAGTCTATCCACCCTCGAGTTTAAGCGTTAAACCACGCAGTGCGTTGGCAAGCTCAGCATCGAGATCATGCGCCCGTAGGGAGATAGATAGATAGATAGATTCAAGGATTATAGTGGCACGCAGGCCGGCACGGCCGAAGGTGCCACCTCTACTGCACACAGGCGCTTGGGGCGAGGTTACACTACTGGACTGTGGGGAACGAAAAAGGAGGGGATGGGAGACATACGGTAATGGTGAGCAGGTAGGCTGTTTGTGCAATAAGACGCAGGTGGTCATGAAAGGGTTCCAACATACGGGAGAATTGTGCATTGCGCGGAGCCCGTAGGGAGAAAGAAGCGTCGTGTGGCTGTGACCCGTGGTAGCGTAGAGTTGCGAAGCGCTGAGTACGGTCGACGGCTCTGTTCCCAACTTTGTTCATGGCACAGTGCGAACGACAGCAAGATCAGAGCCCACTCATATATAGATGGCCCTGCCTTAATTAACCCGCGCCTCGCGAATGAAAGACCTCTGAGTTCCCCTCCAAGTCATACCGCCCGCCTGCACCTAACTTCTCACCCTCTCCCCGTCGAAACAGCTATGGCCAGCGTACGTAGACCTGGCGTCAGCCCAACGCTCCCGTAGTACGGAACTTACACGCAAAAAGGCCCAGTTCCTGCGGGAATACAAGGTCGTGGTCCTCGGAAGCGGTGGTGAGTTCCTCTACACCGACTTTGCGGATGGAAACTCACGCGCACCCCTCGCAGGCGTCGGCAAGTCCGCGCTCACCATCCAGTACTTCCAGAGCCACTTCGTGACCGAGTACGACCCCACCATAGAAGGTGCGCACACCCCCGGCCCTGCGCGCACGACGACGCATCCGGCCCCGCTGACCCTCTTCCCCCTGCTTGCGCCAGACTCGTACCGCAAGCAGTGCGTGATCGAAGACGAGGTCGCGCTGCTCGACGTGCTCGACACCGCCGGCCAGGAAGAATACAAGTGCGCACCCCCCCTCCCGTCCCGTCCCTTTCCAAACTTCACGCTTACTGGCACGGACGTTTTCCCCCCGCACAGCACGCTGCGCGCGCACTACATCAGCACGGGCGAGGGCTTCCTGCTCGTGTACGCGATCAGCGCACGCCCGTCGTTCGACGAAGCGCGGAACCTGCACCAGCACATCCTGCGCCTGAAGAAGGCGGAGCGCGTCCCCGTCGTGTTCGTCGGGAACAAGTGCGACCTCGAGTACGCGCGCCAGGTCGGGATGGACGGTGCGTTCCCCGTTCCCCTCCGAGGCCCCATCTCCGCGTTTGGGCGCGGCGCTGACGGCGCGGCCGCAGAGGGGCGCGACCTCGCGCGGGACGTCGGGTGCCCGTTCATCGAGACGTCCGCGAAGACGCCGATCAACGTCGACGAGGCGTTCAGCGAGATCGTCCGCGAGATCCGGCGGTACAACTCCTCGCACTCGCTTTTGCCATCCCGCGGCCCCCCGCAGAGCCAGAAAACCCGCCGCCCGGTCACACAGGTGGGCCCTCCAGCGGGCCGGGCATATCAGTACAGCGACACAGCGCACGCGAACGACGACATGGCAGGGTGTTGCGGGGGCTGCGTCGTCTTGTGATGACGAGGGCGGGACCGGCGCGTGCGCGTCGGACGCACCGCGACGTGGGGGATCGCACAACGGACCATGCTCGTGCGGCGGGTACACACAATATTTAGATGTAGCGAACCTCCTATACCGTGACGTACATCATGCATCTTCATCTTGAACAAAATGCCCCTAGGCAGTCCAAAAGGCTGTCTCATCATTAAACGAAACCGTAAACATGTTCTACAAGAGGACATTGCGAGGTTAATGGGGGATACATTGCCGTTCGCCGAGCCGAAGACCCGTCGTCAAGTTCAAGCTTCAAGAGGACTGTACGCTCGACTAATACTCGAGTATAATACCGCCCGTGCGGCTGTGAGGTACGTGAATATGTATGTGTGTATATATGCGTGCTATAGTACTTGCGAATGGAACTCGAATGGAACGGGAGAGATTATAATACGTCTATTACCGGGAACGAGTAGAACTGCGCGGGCCAGAAAGGAGACAGGAAGGGATCGGGGACGGCGGAAGCGATGAAGAGGACAGGAATTAGAACACGGCGAGGCCCTGGAACGCGGCGTCCAGCTCTGGGAGCGTCTCGAGGAGCGGCAGATCATGCAGAGGCGCGAGACCGAGGGCGTCGAATACGTTGTTGCCCATAAAGGCGCTAACAGGGTGCACCAGGAAAGGGTCGTCATCTTCGCCCTCGAAACGGTCGGGCATAGATCGCTCGCCGCAATCGTCCTCCTCGTCTTCATCGAAGAAGGCCGGAGGAAGCCTGAGTGGTGCCAGGCGCGGCGCGTGGATAAACTGTGGGCGGACGCGGACGGACATAGAGCGATGTCGGCCAACAAAAGGAAGTAAAGTAGGGACAGTGGAGCCGGCGGCTGAGGTGTCCTCATCGGCGCGTAGGTTGAGGATAGGGCTTGCACTCGCAGAGGGTCGGTCACAGTGGGAAGACGTGCGCACCTGCGTCGACAGCCGCATGTCAACGCCGATATCGCGACGCGAAAGGTCAATGAACCGGCCCACGCACTGCTGAGCTGGAGTACGCGATCGACGCGTCGTGTGCGCCAGCCGCCGGGTGGGGTTTCGTGACATGGCCCGGGACGTCGAAGCGGCTTCCGAACATATCGTCTTCGTCGTCGATCTCTCCCTCGGCGTCGATGTCATCGGCATCTTCGTCGCACCCGAATAGGTTCTCCGACCAGGTCGGTGAGCCGTGCCCGGTGCTCGCGCTGTTCACTGATCCGCTGTCCGTCAGGAGCTCCGGAGTATGCGGAAGCGAGGGGCGCGTTATGCTGCCAGGCACTGGGATTATGGACTGCGGGAAAACATGGGGGCCCTGGAACTCGGCGTGTGAGACGGACTGGACGCCTGACGCGCCCGCGAACGAATGGGGCGGGTAGAATGATGTGAACGTATCAGAAGACGACTGGGGGGTGGTAGGCACGGTGATGTAACCGCCAGTCCGCACCCTTGAGGATTTCTTGGACGACCGAGGACTTGACGAAAGGAGTGTGGGGGAATAGGCAACGCTGATCGAGATCGGAATACCCGGGAAGTCCTGTTCCTCTTGTCGCTTCGCAGCTTCTTCGCGTCTGTGCTGAGCGTCACGGAATGCGCGCTCGACAGTCCTGCCATTGCGACTTCGGATACCTGAGTTCGTCGTCAGTTGCGATCATCCACACGAATGACAAAAGCAAACTCACCCTTCGTCCGAAGAATGCCACTCGCACCCCAGTGCCACTTGCGGTGTACCGCAAGCCCATTGGGAAGGGAAAACACCCGGGCACAAAACGGACATTTGTACGTTTCACCTAGATTCCTTGCTCGCGTGTTGGCGGAGCGCACAGACTCCTGGAGGTGATTGTGCTGGACCTGTCTATTGATGCCAGTACGTGCAGGAGTGTACGCCCCACTCATCCCGCGTCCGTGCTCGACCTCCTTTCCGTGCTGGATGGACTCGTAGAACATCGACCAGGGAGCGCCGTTAGTAGTAGTTCGCTTCCACAGGGGAAGTTTAGGAGGCAGGGGAGGGAGTGCGGGCAGAGAAAGACCGGATGGGTTCATGTAGGAAAGCGGAAGATGGGGAGAATGAGGCGCATGAACGGATGCGTGCCGCCCAAGGCCGTCGCTAGTACCCGAACTCCCGGGATTGATCTGAGTGTATGGTGGAGGAGGCAAGTAGACGGGAGGATGTCCTGGAGGCGGATACGAAGGTCGTCCGTGAATAGGGAACGCCCCAGGGTGAGGAGGTAAGGAGAAGGTGGGTAAATGCTGCATGTGATGAGAGGGGTGCACTGGGAAAACCCTAGACGCAGGTGCGGACATAAGATGAGAAGAGGGTGGCGGGTGCTGCGTGATACCTAAGAGGGGAATAGATGGGTTGAAATGTGACGTATGTCCAAGAGAGGATACGGGGTACGGGGGAAGGAATGGAGGATGTCCGTTCGTGTCGAAACCAGGAGGAACCCACGTCAATGACGAGGCTGATGGCGACGGGCGGAGGACATGGGGCTGTCGATTGTGATACCCACCGGGCGTTATCTGTGGGAAACCGTCTCCGGGCGCCACGAAAGGGGTAGACAGCCGGGACTGAGGACCTACGCAAGGCTGCGTATCCCCGCAACGATTGTGAGCCCAGCTTCCGGATGATGATAGCGGTACTAGGAACTCGGTCCCCGCAGGCAATCGGATCGGGGTTTGCTTGGGGCCTTCAATACGACTCAGCTCTACGTGACGGGCGTAGGGAGAGATGTTCTCGTCAGCAACCTTGCCACCTCGTCGTGAACCGTGGGGCGGAAGGGCACCGACAGTGGACGTCGATTTTAGCGGAGAGACAGGAGCATGATTAGACGGCTTCGCAACATACGCAGAGACGTGCAGTGAACCAGAGGAGTGGGGTCGATGGGGATTCGCGTCGACAGGCGTGGGAAGGGGGACAAGCCTCTGTGTATGCACGGATTCTATGAAGGATATACGCCAAGAGTGGTCGAACATGGGCTCCGGACCTTCGGCTGGATATTGAGGCGTGTCGGGGGACCGTGTCGCGTCTAGGGTGGAGGTTCCGTGGGCGCCGTCATGCGTCTGGCTAGCATGACCTGCGCGGAAGGTGAACAGCATGGAGCGAGGAACGTCGGGAGGCCACATCGTGCGACCAGTAGCTACCACAGACAGGCTATCAGTCGGATCCACGACGGCCTCTGGGGAGAAATCCTGAGAGGGCGTGGCGCTCGCGATGGGGGCTGCCCGAGCGATTTTAGCGGGCCTAGTCGTGGGAGACTTGGCTGTGTCTGAGCTTTTGCGCTTCAGATGGGGTAGAGACCTCGTCTGGGAGCGGGTTCGGGGGTAGGAAGGGGGTCCCATGTCGTTGGTGTCCTCGGTCCCCCGTTGATTGGCGATCTCTGACGACATCGTGATAGTGTAGGCGGCGACGGTGGTTGTGGCCTGAGGCTCCCTGTGTATCGTATGTCGCGAGTCTGGAGGAAACGACGCGATGAGTAAAAAGACGAGGACGATGTGCTCGAGGCTACGTACGGCGCCGAGGAGATGGTGGGGGTCGGTGGACAAGCTCGAGCCGAGGCGAGGAGCGGGGATACGGACATGGAGAAACTCGGGTGCGAACATCTGGAAAACGACAAAGTGAAGGGAAATGTCAGGAGCGGAATATTAATGTGCACGTCACTGGAATAAGTGCTGTCACGGGCGATCTGGTGCGCAGAACACAGACGTCTACTACACCTGCCTTATCCGGCGCTGCTTCCTCTCCAGAGCTCTCTCGGCAGCGCGCTCAGAAGCTGCGCGCACACGGCGCTGTGCTCCTACTGCTGCCGCGCCGCCACACATGCAAACAGATAGTGCCAGATAACACTGAGTAGTCGTGAAAATGTGGTCGCATTCCTTCGAGGCACAGCTTGGTAAAGTCGACAAGAGGTTTGCTACGAGGATGTCACGACGGTGCCGGGTTGCCCGAGCCCCGAGGGTCGACAGCAGTCGCGGTGGCAGACACGGAGCTCGGCGCGTCGGCCGCGGGACTGGGCGCAGCGGCGGCGGGGCCCAAGCCCGCCTTGGGCTTCTCGTCCTGCTCGATTCTGGAACGCCCTGTGTCATGTCAGGGTGAGACGCGGGCTGAGGCTGGCGCTGTTCACTCACAATCAAGCTTCTCCGACGGCCGCTGTCCCCGCGCCTCCTGCATCACCCGCCGCTCGTTGATCGACTTGCGCGCGTAGTAGTAGCTCGCGCCCGCCGCGACGATCAGGCTCCCCCACCCCAGCAGCTGCCCCACGTCAGTCCGTTCAGTCACGCTCTCCGTACGTGCGCGCCGGGCCCAGACTTGCCATCGTTTGTGGTGTGTTCATCCCGAACACAGGTCGGTGTGATGTGGGGCAGACTGACGATCTAGGTAAAGCGAACAAGGCCCGGGGAGGGATCGAGAGTTCAGTAGAGGCGTGCCAGCCGCGCGGCTTTGCACGTCAAGCTCAGTGACGTAATCGATCGGCGGTGGCGCTGAGCAAAAAAAAACTCTGCAAAAAGCAATATAGCAACTCCTGGTTTCGATCCAGGGACTTCAGGGTTATGAGCCCTGCACGCTTCCACTGCGTCAAGTTGCTGTGAGATGTGGAAGGCCGGTAGCCACAACGGTGATATCCTCCTAGCTCTAGGTACTCATAGATTGCAACTTCAAGTTGCAGCGCAGTAGCTAGTAGCAGATAATTTAGAGCGTTACAAAGACATACAATCTAACGGTTACACCATGAGGGGACGAATCGGAACCATACAAGGAGACAACCTCTAGCTCTCCACCCAAATCCGAGTCTGAGAGTACATAAGGGAATACATGAGCGCGAGAGTGTGTGCGAGCCTGAGGGTAGCGCGGGCGGGGAGCGGTCGGCGGACAGAAGTACATAAAGAGTGTGGAATGGCACGGGGGGCAAATATTGATAGGATGGTGTCGCAGGATAACTAGCAAAGAACCCATGTCAGCACACGCGCAACGAAAACCGACACAAGGTGCTCACCAGGAAACAAACAATATTACAAGCTTCGAGGAAGGCGGACGTTCATGGGGCAGTAGCGCATTGCCCCGCGGGATCGCGCGCCGTGCCGAACTGGTCGCTCTCGACGAGGATGTACTCGACGGGCTGCGCGTCGGAGGGCGACACGGGCTCGATGGTGAAGAACGCGTTCATGGCAGGAATCGGCTCGGGTGGGTCGGGAGGGTGGTATGTCAGGGTGACGCGAGGGAGAAGACACAAGGGAGGGATACTGAGGGAGGGATGAAGGTAGATCCTGAGGCCAGAAACCTTGGCCGTAAGGGTGGGGGTGCAGTTGGGGATCCCCGTCGTCGTGGCGCGCGCAGCATTTATACCGTATACCACCCCCATCACAGACCCGCGCCCAATCGGCCGTGGCCCGTCGCGCACCCTCGCAACATTCGCAATCAGTCAAAACGCCAAAACGCACTGAGCAGGCCGGTGACCCCGTCGGGCAGTGCAGTGTGCACGGCTTTCAGGAGCACCCGCACGAGGCGCCGCGGGATCAACGCACACGCGCGCCCACAGCGATGTGCGATGCGCGCGGTCCAGCGGAAGCTTGGGGCGGGAAGCAGAGTGGGTCCATGCGCAAGAGACGTCTCGGCGCCCGGTGTGTTGTCGAGATGGGCTGTCTCGTTCGACCATGGACGCAGCGCAGAATGTGTGGCCTTTAGAGTTGAGACTGAGTAGGGAGGAGTCTCAGCGCCCGCGGTGTAGATGCTACGGGCATGGCATCATTAGGGGGATATCATCATCAGCCTGATGAAACGACGTGCCTCGTAGTACTAGTGCTGCTGCTCTCGAATCTCGGTCATGGTGCCTGCTGGAAATCATGTTGTTGGAACTTCGGGCCACGCAGATACAGAGAGAAGCTCGCCGTGTAGAAATTTAGGCTGCTATATGGGAGTTCCCGAGATCTTACCAACCTATCGTGTGAAGTCGATCCAACTCAATTGAACCAGAAAGACTATCATCCGTGCATACCTTCTGCAATTGTACGGCCCCGAGGAAGATCGTCGTCCCTGGAATCTGGATCTCCTTCCGCAGTACCCAGCGCTGCATGCAGATCTGTTGGCAGAAAACCATCAAGAACCCCAAGGTCCTGAAAAGTCGAACGATCAGCGCTCAGCAGCGTGGGCCGAAGCAGAGCACCGCTATCAGCACGTGGAATCCATTATACCGTGCGCATACGAACCACGTTATAGCTGTAGTGGCCGCTATTTCAGGATGGAAGCGCATTAGTGAGTAGAGAAGAGCTGTACCCCGCCCCGCGTACGGGAAAGTACACGGAATCTTCCAGGAGGTTGCATGGCACTGGACTGATCGCCAAATGGGGATCAGCTGTAGGCGCCCACGCCACCTTGGTTTCCAGGGCATCCTCCGAGAGCCTCTGAGCCCCAGGTCGCAGAGGCAGCAGGTAGGAAGCTGAGTGCTGACGAGGCCGGAGGGAAAGCGGATGTGCAGGGCACGATAGAAAATGATAAAAAGGCAGGAGATCGTACATGTACAAGAAAAGACGCGCCCGTCGGGGTCCAACGACTGCGCGCGTTCTTAGTTCTAGCGTGTCGGAGCGGACTGTTGACTGTCCGGGCTCGTCCGTCCCGCTCGACCTGTCTACAAATATCTTGACTCTCGAAAGCTTGACTCTTGAATCGCGCGAGATCGTGGATGGGAAAATGCGACACCACTGCGACACCGCTGCGATGCGGCGACTAGCGGATGAAGAAGCTGTGGCAGACCGCCAGCGCGCACGCTGCGGCGCACACGAAGAAGCCGAGCGGGTAGCCCGCAGGGCCGTCCTGTACGCTCTTCGACCAGAGCTGTGGAAACACATGTCAGCGGTCACCGGCGATAGCGGAAGAAGAGGAGGCTAGACGGGATGGAAGGGGAGAGAGAGAGGCAGAAGGACACGCACCGTGCCGCCCAGAATGGGCCCGGCAAAGCGCGCGAGGCTAACGATGCTCTGCGCGATTCCGTTCGCGAAGCCGACGAGATGCGGCGGAGACACTGTTATCCGTCAGCGCGGGAGAGACGTCCCAATAAGGGTAGGAAGACATACTGTAGTTGAGCAGAACATTGATGGCGGTGTAGCTGAAGGTGCTGCCGCAGAACCGCACCGCGCTGGAAGAGCAGAACGTGAGTGAGAATACATCTTTCTGATATTCGGCTCCGCGCCGCTTACGTGCTGAATGCAAGGGCTAAGGAAAGAGATGCAGGGATAACGCGATCAGTACGAGAAGCCGCAAGGTACAAGATGCCGGACGTACCCGACATAAGCACGAGGTTACCATCGTCGCTCGGGCTCGCGAAGACGCGGTACATGATCACGGTAAGATATGATGGGATGAAGAGGAGCGAGCCGAGTCGGAACATCGAGAGGTGGGAGAACCGGCCTCTTGGTGGACTAAACTCGTGTTAGCACACTTCCAGACGTCATTGATAGGCGACACATACCCAATGTTACTGGGAAACAAGGGGGCGTGAGAACGGATGCGGATGCTGTAGAGAGTACACTTACGGATAGAGGACGAATTGGTATGCGATCTGCGCCAAACACATCAGAGCAACTAGAAAACAACGTCAACCATCTGATACACCGTATCCGAGTTATCTTGACATACTAAGCTGAGAGAAGTGGCCTGCGTTCAAGTTCAACCCGCCAGACGGGTATTTCCTGCAGACTGTTCAGCATCGCCGATGGTTCAGCATTGATAGAGACACTTACGAGACGAGGTACAAATAAAATACTTGATCATGCGTCGTTGAATGCAGCGCAAGCCAGCCGTACTGCAGAATAATCTGCAACGGCAACTGGCTCATCAACGACGGCTCCTTCTCGCCAACAGCCGTCTCGAGCGCGGGCCCCGCGGGGCTGATATTTCGTGATGTCTGCTCGCCCTCCACAATCGGAGCGAGCGCGTCCATCTCTTCCGCCTCCGCTTGTGCGAGAAGCTGTTGCGCCTCAATCACGGCGGGGGGAGTGCGTACGCCGACATGTTGGAAGATCGATGGCACTGTACCAGACGCCCGTCGGAGGGGGAGCTCGTCTGATTCAACACCTGGGCGAAGTTGCGAAGAAGAGCCGCGCCGGAGGTTAGAGAGGCGGCGGGACGACGCCGGGCGCCGCGGAGAGCCGCCGAAGGGCGACGGGTGCACACCGACAAAGGACGGGCGGTGTGGTGTGGACTGCATCGACACGCGTCTCGAAAAACGGTTATTCCGAGCCGTTGACGGCGAGCCAAAGAAGTCCTCGTCCTCTTCCGCGGGCGTGGTCTCGAGCGCCTCCTCCGCGTCGATCTCGTCCTCGTCGAACTCATCGTCGCTCTCGAACGGATCCTCGTTGTCCGCATTGATGGCGGCGGCGACCCACAGGTCCGCGATGTTCGTCACCGCGTTCTCGTTGGCCATCAGGAGCCGTTGCGCAAAGTTCATGTCGCCGCCCGTTGCGACGCTCGACGGCGCGCCGTCGTGGTTGAGGTTACTCTCGCGCCGCCGCCTGATGGACATGCCTACGCTACCCCGGCGGGTGGCCATGCTCGCCGTGCTGGCGAGACGATTGCGGTACGAGCCGCTATACCCGTATGCGGAGCCGCCTCTGCTCACGCGGGAGAATGCGCGGGGTTTTGCGCCTCGTGTAGGAGTTTCTACCAGGGGGACTGGTTCCGCGGGTTGCGAGGGGCCTGGGGAAGACTCAGCTTCCTCAGGATTCCTGCGCGTGAAGTAACCGGACACCTTCCCCCGGATCGAGCCGTACACGCTACGGTTCTCATGCTCCTCGAAATGGGGTGTCGGTGGCCGAGATTCCTCTTCGGGAATGCTGGTCAGCTTCTCTGGCAGCAGGCGAATGGCGCCTTCCCTGGGTCCACAGTCAGGCCCGAGGAACATAGACAGCACAGATCCTTGAAGAAATGTCAGCGAAAAAGACATGCGTCAATATCATTTGTGCACTACCTGTGAAAGTCACGGATGCCGCGACACAGCAGGGTAGAAGGTACGGATACTTGACAAAGAGCGGCACATTTGCAAATACACCGGGCCATTTCTTCGCAGGCGATTCGACTGTGAGACAAGTCAGAACCAGCGTGTATGCGCTAGGTCAAGGGCACACTGACATGTTCCCCCAACTATTGCGCCAGAGACACCACCGAAGCCCCAGCAGAAACTAGGTAACAATGAGCTATCAGTGCGAAGTAAGAGCCATATGGCAATTACCCCAGGATGGCGTAAGCGCGTCCTTCGTTGCTCTGGTCCGTAACGGATGCCACGCAGCCACGTGCTACACCAATGGCTCCCGCAAATACGCCTTGAAGTAAGCGCACCACGATAGCTTGCTGAATAGATGTAGAGGTTCCAAATAAGCAGCAGGTCACTGCGCTTCCCAGAAGTGATATCGTTAACACAATCCTCTGATTGTACTTCGCTGCAACAGTAGCCTAGTTTCGCGTTGATCAGTAGCATAAACAAGGATTAAACGGAGAATATCATCTCGGCGTACCCATAGTAATGACGTCAGAAACTGAGTGAGGAAGAACGTCGACACTGTGATGCAGTTGTTAGTTGCCACGCTGAATAAAACGTCCTCGCGATCAGATGAATGGGCAAACGCTATCGTATGTAGGCGACAGAGCCCTTGGGAGAAAGAACATGTCTAGGCAGTGTGATGTTTGGATGACGGCTCCGTCTCCGCCACTCATGAAAAGTTCAAGCAGAAGGTGACCGTTCTCACCAAGGATGCCGGTGTAATAGCCCACTTCAGACTCGTCGTGGAACTGGTCGAAGCCTACACAGCGGTTAGAAACTCAACGAAGTTACTCAGAACTTGTTGGACATACCTTCGACCATGAACAATAAAAATGGTGCGGACACGTTGGCAGAGAGGAATTCTCCGAGCATAGTCTTGAAGCGCAGCACTGAGCTTTTCTCCAAGCATATATAGGGATGTGCTTACAATTGATAAGACAATCATGGACAGGATCGGCAGTGGGGTAGCGTAGACCTCTCCGGAGGGCTGAAGTGCGCTCGGTATAGCAGGTCGTTCTGGAGCTTGAGTGGTACCGCTCTCCTCATCGCCGTTCCGACTCCAGCGGCTCAGGAGACTTGGTTTGTGCACTAGACGAGAGAAAGAGACGCGACCACTTGGTCTGCGCGCACCCTGAGACTCTGAAGGCTGTGGCTCCACGACATCTTCATCTACGTCCAAAGCCGAATCTCCTGGTCCAAACACTCGTCTTGGGGGCATGGTGGTAAATTGTGCCACCTTGCGAAGGGGAAACGGCCGAATAGTTACAGCTGGTGTGCGCGACCCCAGAAAGCCAAGTCGGAGTGTTCCAGTACTGAGTGATCGTCAAATCACCGACGCGTAGGTTGTTTAGAGTGTTGTTTGATCAAGCCGGGGAACCTAGAAATGACCAGGAGAGTACAGGAGTGAGTGAATGCGGCTCAAAGGCTCGGAGAGCGCCGTCTGACGCGACGCGCCCCAGGGCTCCAATCACGTGAACCATAGTCGGATGCCGGCCCCGCGTTCAAGCCGCGTTGAACTTCAAGCTTTCAAGTTCAAGCGACTGCTTCTGCCTTACCCCCCATGGCCACAGCGCCCCATTCCACGAACATGGTATCAATTTTATCAGCACTCACCGGAAAACATTACGGTCAGAATCTATAACAGCTCATTATAATCACTGACCCGTCGTCGCAATATCCTTTCAAAAGCATATGCAATGGCTAGTTGCTTGCTAGCCTCGTAAATCTACCAGCCTCACAGTCACTGACATGGAACGTGGAGGGGAGGCGTAGGATGGCACTCCTTCCTCCCACCTGTGAGTTCTTGAGTACGCGCGTGAGTGGCACCTTTATTGCTCAGGCACTGAAGTCACTAAACCCCGAGTAGCTAAGGACAACTAGATGCTAGCTACAACTGACATACCAACATGACGCGACTATGTTGAGTAGGCGGCTCATGGTCCTCCTAAAAGAGACTTTCACTCGATTCAGCCCATGACCTTCCTCCTGAACTTTACTGTATGTAAGTAATCTATTCCGCTACTGGTGAAAAATATCTCGATCGCCGGAAGTAAATAATCGCCTTTACGCAGCACTGCTGTCTCCCTATTTCGAAGCTTCGCCACCCGTGGCCGACCCTCAGCATTTATCTCCAATTGGTTTAGAGCCAACGGCACAACGCTAGCGTATGTTCGTGCATATCGCAGCCACCCGAAATGGCGCGCAGCTCAGCGAACAGTTTACTACTACGGTCTAATGTGCAAACGACACTCTTTGTCACATGTGAGCAATTCGGTACCTATATCGCGCAGCATGATGTTTGGCTGAACATGCGACCATGATACACAGCCAATCGATTCGAAATCACGAATTCTGCCAGAACGAGGTCGCCACCAGTAAGCCTGCATATATCTACAATCCTTCACACGTTGTCCCACCTCCGTCGCTACTGTCACGTACTGTGAATACCTCGTAAGCTGTAGGATAGTCGCTTGATCTGGGGATGTTTAGCGGCGTCGGTTGATCTAGCGTCTGGACAGTCCTCAGCAGAAGTCGGTCCGTGTCATTGCCAATACGTTGGGATGCCACTCTCACGAGAACGATCTAGCACACGGATCTGTGGGAGGGAAATCGGCGGCCGTATCCGAAAGCCCCCGGGGCCTTCTTAATGCTGCGGCTATATCGCTCCTGGAAGCGATGTGAACTGGCCGCAGATGTCGGAAAAAACACTAGGTACGCATGCCGTACTTTACGATTAAGCGGCCCCAACACATCGCCGCAGGACCAAGGTAAACATAAACAGTAAGGCGGCCTTACGTGCTAAGGTGAACATCCGGGAGACTTGGCGAACATGCGGGACCCGGGAGGCCACCACAACGTCATGCATGGATGCTCATCGAGCCCAAGCCCTCTGGCCTCTGGAGTATTCGATCCCTATGATCTGCCCTATCCATGTGAGTAACGGCCATCTTTGCAGAAGTGTCCATGATCCCACCCTCTCATGAGAATTTCGATCCTTACCTGGCGTAGCTTAACACCGGCCTGCTTGGATTGCCCTGTTGAAGCGGCCTGCCTTGTAACTCCCGCGCGCATCCCGAGCCTCGGAGCGCGACACGTCTCGGTGCGCCAGCTGCGCGTCGCAGGCTGCAACCCTGTCCGACGCTTCTGAATCTATGGGACGGCAATCTGAAACACAGCCTGCCGAGCGATCCTCCCGTTTGTGTACCCGAATGTACCCGTCACCGGTCGCTCCGCAAACCATTCGGGGAGGTGCAACTTGAACACGCGACCCAGGGCGATCGCACGAAAAGGTCGAAAGCAGGACCCAGTCGACGAGAGGTTTTCCGTCCGCCTGATGGCACCGCGCTGAAAACGGTGCCCAAGAAGTACTATGGCTTGAGCTTGCCGAACTAAATTACGTGTTTGCGCCGTTTCTCCGCCGCAATCTGCGCCCTGGTTTGCTTCTGCGCCGTGTGGAGCCACGGAGGTGAGGCTGCTGCTGCTATCTTTGATCTGCAAGTCTCCACGCCATCAGTCATCGTCTTGCACCTGGTTCTCATCTACTGGCGACTTGTCTTCAACCGGTTACCGCGCACAGTTGATGTCGGGACCCCGGGGACCCCTCGGTGACCGCCAGCCCGGTCTTTAATTGCCTCTTGTACACAACATTACGGGTACGGCGCTCGCCTAGGGCGCGACGCCTTCAAAAGCTCGCACCCATCGCGAAATGTCGCTCACCTCAAGCCCAGGGATCCCTCAGCCCCCACACATCTCCTATCACACTCCTCTCGACCTCTTTTCGACAGATGACGGTCATTCCTACCACCCCTCGTCCAACGAGGCTGATCTTCCCTGACCTGTTCTCCAAATGCCCCTTCCCTGTCCAATACAACACCCACTACGAGGCGGCCGCGGCCGAGTCCAAACGGTGGCTCATGTCGACCAGCAAGCTCAGCAGGAAGAAGCGCGCCGCCTTCCACGGCCTCAAGGGCGGGCTGCTGGCTGCGCGGACCTATAGGAACGCGGACTTCGAGCAGCTCCGCATGTGCTGTGACTGGCTCAACTACCTGTTCCACATGGACGACGTCTCCGACGAAATGGACGACCACGCGGCGGGCAGCACCGCTGACGAGATCATGGGCGCGTTCTGCGACCCGGAAGTCTTCCAGTCCACGTCCGCAGCAGCGCGACTGACGCACAGGTGAGTTCTTTCCGCGTGACCGTGTCCGTCATCCGGCTTCAACTGACTGGCGCAGCTACTGGGCCCGGTTCCGTCTACAGGCGACGCCGCAGGCCCAGCGCCGCTTCGTCAAGTCCGTTGAGCTGTTCGTCCGCGCGATTGAGCAGCAGGCCAAGGACCGCGAGGCCGGCGTCATTCCTGACATGGAGACCTATGTCGTCTTGCGCCGCAACACAGGCGGCTGCAGGCCCTGCTGGGTGATGCTCGAGTACGCCAACAACGTGAGTATTCGAAGCGCGTCTTCGATTACCGCTAGTGCACAATCTGATGGCCCGCGCAGATCGATCTGCCTGACGAGGTGATCGAGCATCCGTGTGTGCAGGGGCTAGAAGACGCTGCGAACGATCTCGTTGCGGTGCGTTTATCTACTTGACCCCTTGAAAACGTGTACTGATCGAGCTCGGTTTGTTTAGTGGTCTAACGTATGTCTACCTCGCATGTATCCTTATGTTTACCTACTGATCCTGGCTCATGCAGGACCTCTTCTCTTACAACGTTGAGTGGCGCGCCAAAGGTAAAGCTCCCTTCGTATTCCACCCCAGCTCGCTGTTCGCTCACGCACTGCCCGTCTCCGCAGGCGACACCCACAACATTATCGTGATTGTGCAGTCGGAGAAGAAGCTCGAGCTGCAGGCCGCCGTGGACTACGTGGGGAAGCTCTGCGAGGAGTGCTTCACCCGGTTCCAGGCGCTGCACGCCGCGCTCCCCTCGTGGGGCCCTGAGGTCGACGCACAGGTCGAGAAGTACGTCGAGGGCCTCAGCGACTGGATGATTGGCAACCTCGAGTGGTCGTTCGAGAGCGAGCGCTACTTCGGCCGCGGGGGCCCGAAGGCGCGCCGGGAGCTTGCTGTGACCCTTCTCCCGCCTAGCAAGGAGCTCCCTACGTCTGTGTAGGCTAGCAGCGTAGGTTACTCCCGCGACGGTGCCGCCTCCCTTTTCTGGTTAGCGCGCCGTCTGTCTTGGCGCGGACCTTTTCGGCCTCAATTTCGGAGCTTCTTGCTCCGTGCTCTCCACCACGCCCTCGGATATGCTCTAGAGGCGTCGGACAATCCTCCTAGCCACAGTATCGCTATCTATCGTTTTCCCATCTCTACGCCTCTTCCTCCTATGCTTTCCACCCCCTCTGTGCCCCGCTGACGGATCCTCCCGTACTGTTGTAGCACCTATAACCTCTTCTCTAGTACGTATCTGTACCGTGTTGTATAATGTATACGAACGTCGGTCTCGCTTGAACTCTGCTGTCTCGCAAAAAGACCATCGGTGTGTCTCCAAGTAAGGTGCTACCAGGGTTCGAACCTGGGTTTCGGGAAGGTTTGTACAGGTCAAAATCCCGAGTGATAACCACTACACTATAGCACCGATACGCCCGTGACCGCCAGTACGTTTCTTAGTGCGGCTGCAGAGCTGCGGGTTACTAGGTCCCCGGACCGGCGCGGCGGGGCTTCCAAGTTCAAATATATCATCGCACACTCAGAAGCTGCGGGATCCGTCGGGGCAGTGTCGGGGCTCCTTCGAATAGTCGTAGATCGTGCCGGAAAATGTATGGTTGCAGGTCTAGTGGTCGTGTCTACATGACATATGGATCTACGGATGAGGCATGACTTGGTGATGAAGATATTTGAGTAACAACACAGTCACCAGAGGAGGTCTCCTGATCTCACGCCGCCGAGAACTCCAGACCTTCAATGGTTCATGATCAGCCTGCAGGTCTTCCAGCCTCGTCTGTATATTAGTACTCTACATCCTCACAAATTGATTATGTTATTTTCAGCGTGGTGAGCAATATCCGGCATGTTGAACCGGCGCTCCGATGCGGTTGGGGCTAAACAGGTGTTCCTCGATTGGTTCCCTACACGCTGCTCTGCCATTCGGCCATTTTTTTTTGACTGAGCGGCGCAGGAAGGTAGTCTCCGTTGCCGCCCGTAATAGAAATTGATGACCATCGATAAATTTCTGATAGCAGGAAGGCGCGCCGAGTACTTACAACCCTGAAGAGAGCGTAATATCGCAGCTTCCGGAGTTACGGCCGTGATAGTAGTGGTTGAACTGCGCACACCATCACCAGCCCAACGAACAGCCATCTCTGTCTCTCCCTCTCCGGACCCACAAGCCTTGCCTTTGTTGGCTGGCCCATCACTTCTGCGTGAGAGGTTCACACGAGGCTGACGACCTTGATATCACAGGTTAGTTTGCCTCCGGATGGGGTACGATGCAGACTTGCCATTGCCGGTTAGCACTTCGTCCTCCGAGGAGTCGTTCAAACCTGACATCACCGCAGGCTTAGTCCTGCGATATCGCCGGGGCTCCAGGGCGCAGCTCGAGGGAGGACCCCGGAACCCCTCAAAGATCGTCATTAGAGCGGCATGGCGCCGTAGTCGAGAATCACTAGGATTGAATGGGTAAAATCTCGCGCCATGATGCTAGCAATGATCCACCATTGACCTGCCATCAGGATATGCACTACTGCAGAACAAGAAACATGCTCCCGAGTCGTTGGCCGTCCCTCACGGCGCTCCGGCCCCATTATTAGCCTTTTATGAATTGACAACTGAACAGTGATGTCCTGGGTGCACCCCGGCGCCCTGAACACGCCGGCTGCGTCGTTTGCGGGTCCGTCCTGCCGACCTGGAAAGCAACATCCAAAATTATGCGACCCAATGCTCCGAAGTCGAGGACGGTCAGGGTGCACATTTACAACATTACGATCGCAGCAGGGCCGGTGCTAGCGCCACCCTCACTGCTCCAGCGGCGTCCCGCCGTGTTTAGCGCCCCACTAGTGAGTAAGTAACTTTTATATCCACCGTGCGTCTGTTTACCGAGGCCCTGTTGATGTTCTTCACGACAAATACCCTGACTCCCTTACGGGTTCACTCTGGTCTCGAGGCACGTTAGTGCTAGTGTATCACTCGGGACCCCGACTCTAGAGCGTCGGCGTGTACAGCGCCGACTTATATTACGACATAGCGCACTAGCGCCATACAGCATTTCGTTTGTACTACCGCATGCGGGCCGCTCTCGGCCGTGAAGGATCGGTGTCGTGATCGTTCTTAGTGCAGGGTGGCCACCAACGGGCGGATAGTCGCGACACGATGCAATCGATTTACGTAGGTTCCTGAGTCCTCGTACAGACTATCTTACACTGAAACCACTACTAGTACACTCCGCAGGCAAGACAGTCTTGGTTCAACACATGCACTCAGTCCCTGCGGTAGCCATCCTTGTAGTCCGAGTTCTGCCGACACGCATCAGGTGGGTCATTCTTGCGCTCACCGGACACGTACTGACCTTCGTGTACATCCCCCCGCGGTCGTTCAAGCGCCTCTGCGTAGCCGGTTGACTGATATGGCTTGTCGGGTCCTGTTTGTGCTCCCGGCGATTGCCCTGGTTGCGCAACAACCACAATCAGTCCCTGTTGTCGAACCTGGCGCAGAATACGACTCACATGCAGAGTCGTCATCACTGCCGACACGACGTCTCTCACCGGATGAGCGACAGGCTCCGCCGGGGACTGTGCGGCAACGCTCTCTGCCGCCGCCGCGATCCTGTCGGCACTACGCGACGCGGAGGGCTCGTTGGCGTAGAAATCTTTCGCGGTCTTCTGCGCGCTCGCGCTGGTAGTGGTGCCCGCGACGCCCGGGGCGCTCATGCGCTCGTTGAACTCCGGAACTTGTTGCGCATGGCGGAATTGCCCTGCAAACGTGGTGAGTGATGTTTTGTTAAGACTAAAGAAGGACATGGCACTCACAGACCGGCATTTCTGCCTGGTTGGACGAGGCGTGGCTACGGTTCTGCCTCATGAATTGTAGCCGCCAGAAGCCGTACAAGCCGAGCGCTACGCCCGCCATGCCTAGGATCATCGTCTGCAGGGTGACATGATTAGGAGGCGTATGATCATGATGCGGTGAGTTAATTACTCTGGGGCTGCCGCCTTGGCTTGCCGCGGGGAGAGGGGCGCGGGGTCTGCCAGGTTGTGCGCTCATGATGTAGAAGGTAGACGAGTACTTCGATGAAAGGTTCAGGTTGTGTGCGATGTGTGCGTATGAGGTGGAAGTAGCAAGAAGAGATGTGTTGGGGGCATGATGAGAACGTTCAGGAGTTTATGTACATTGCTTTGGATGCGGATGTCAGCTGCTGGGCTGGCGGAGGGGCGGGAGGGATCGATCGTGTCTTCACTTCTGTCAAGTTGAGGCCAGCCACTGTACATCCGCTTCGGGCAGGCCGCTTGCCATTCCTGGATGTGGGTGTAGTAGCGTCGTCAGCAGAAAGTATCATCTCACGTCATCAATGCGTCGTCTACCAACCTTCAGCATCATAATCGAGAGCCTTGAGTGACTGCGCATGTTTTATTCGACCTACAAGTACTTATATGGGGCTAACCCACCGTGTACTTGGGGCGATTCAAATTGCGTGCATACGCTCTACTAAATTCAGTAGACTAGAGATTGCCCACATGCCGCCTTGGTTTCATCTCAGGGCTGTCTAGGCAAGGCCACTTCAAAGGTCGCCCTTCAAGTGAAGCGCATTTAGATGTGTGTAATGAATGACATAGGCTGTTTACGAGATAGAAATGGGCTACATACAACGTTAGCACATTAGGTACTGTGGTATACAAGTCTGGGATGTAACATACCGCGATACAGAGGCTCGGAGTCCGACCATGTTCTTGCTCCTATCATTGGTGACTCGCGGTTCAACTACTGGTTCAACAGCTCAGTCGAGATTTTACTGTTGAGGTTTCTCCTTCTGCAGACCAGACGTGTCAGCAAGCGGTTAGCGCGAAATGTTCAAAGGGATGCGAGTGGCACACCTTAGACGCAGCTTCGCCAGAAGCCTTTTCTTTCTGTGGCGTAGGCTGGCTCTTCGAGTCTTGTTGATCGTCACTCCGCTTACTCTACTTGGATTAGTGTATCGTTCGTGTGTAGTGGGCTTTACGGGCCTCACCTGAGTGACATTTGCGGTGGATGCGCTGTTGTCCTGACCACTGGACTGGTCGTGACTCTTTCCTCCCGCTGGCGGGTTCTTCGATTCCGTCTTAGCCGCAGCACCAGAAGATTGTTCGATGGGTTGTTGCACGGGGCCCTTAGGGGGCAGCTGCTCCTGGCCCAACCGGTACTCCCCTGCAACAGATGACTGTCAGCTGGCATGCACTCCTAATCGAGCGGAGGAGTGCGACTGCATGAAAGTAAGTACCGCCGCATGAATACATACATGTTGGTATCGCGCCCAGTTGAGGTGAGTTCTCCTTCCTCGCCTGGTTTGCCTGCTGTGCATACCAGAATATTCCGAAACCAGCTGTTACAGCAGCGGCGCCTCCTAAAGCGAGGGCGAACTGCAGGTATGCATCCGAGGGCGGATGTGGGGTGCGGTGAGCCACTTCTTTCGATCGAGGAAGCTGACGATCCCGACGTACCCTGCTGTTACCCCGCATGACTTGTTGCACTCCCTTAGTGGCTCCTGACATGTTGCAGTTTAAATTCGGCGTCTTTAGCAATGGGTTTTGAGTAGTTGTTCTCCGCGGATACTTGAGATTCGAGAGTCGTGTAGGTGTCACCGTGTCGGTGTCGGTAGATGTGAGTGTGAGTAGAGAACAGGGCGCACGACGACTATATATACGAGCTCGTTGCCGACACGGAGGAGCGTTATGTGTCCTATGATGTATTTATACCTGTGCGGGGAGAGCATCGAAGTCGGAGAGGGCGCATGCGCCTACGTCATACTCCCTCGCGCCGAGACGCGGACACGTGATCGCGTCGACGTACCCTAACGCGGTTACTGGTGAGGTAGTGGTCTGTATACAGCACTATAATGGCACAGTGCACTAGTGTAGCGGGTAATAATCGCCGAAGAGGGGCGGGCTTTTTGGTACTGGTGCGCAGCTCTGCAATAGGGAGGATGAAACTCAGGTGGCCACCGGCAGCTTACCCCGCAGGGAAGACACCCGCGAAGTTTTTGTGGTGAAGGCTATATGGAGGTCAATATTGAATGTAGGATGCAGAACGGAAATCCTCACCACGCCCAGCTCCCAGGGTCTCATATCTCAATATCGAGCGCGAGCAAGCAGGGTCTTAGGGTGTTCAAGGTCGCGTTCAAGTACTCAGGATAAGAAGCTTTGTGAGGAGCAGGGGTCTAATATTTCACCACGATAACAAGTGATGAGTAACCTCATCGGATTGCACTCACCGATGTGACCTCTGTGAGAGAAAACCGATATAAACCTAGACCGGTACTTGGACTGGTCGGAGTACGGAGGATGGAGGAATCGAGGATGAACTCGACGTCGGCGGCTAAAACGTGCGGAGGAATTTTTAGCGCTCGGTACACTCTTCCGTATCACGTGCCAAGAATTTACGAGCGTCTAATCACTCCTGGTTTCGTCTCTTCCTCCCAAACTCTTCGCTCTTGTAGGCTTTGTTTCACGGATCTGCTTGCGGCTGCTACTCTTGAGATTTTCGATCCTCGTATCTCTGCCATCCTACGAACACTTCTAACATCTACTGGCAAGGGCGAGTCAGCTGCCTCTCGATGAAGGCTAACTATAAGGTATATATTGTCCAGTTCCTCTGGACGATTCGTGCTGAGACGTATCAGTTTTCCAACCTTTGTGGGACTGTATACAGACAGGGGAACATTGTCTTTACACCGGATGGGAACTCGGTCCTCAGTCCCGTCGGAAACAGAGTATCCGTGTTTGACCTCGTAAAGTGAGTGCGGTCCTTCCGTGGCATCTCTCATTTATTGATTTGCATCAGCAACAAGTCACGCACCTTTGAATTTGAGAACCGAAAGAACGTCGCTGCTATTGCATTGAGCCCGGATGCGAATGTATTGTTGAGCGTGGACGAAGGTGCGCCCGAAAGCTTCCCATTTGTAATTTTACTCATTTTTGCGCAGACGGTCAGGCTCTGCTCGTTAACTTCAAAAGAGGAGCCGTACTACACCGCTTCAACTTTAAAAAGCCAGTGAAAGCGATCAAGTTCTCCCCGGACGGAAAGTGCGTACATGTACAACCCGATGCGCGCATATACGTCTAACATCACACGTCCAGGTATATCGCTGTTTCGCATGACAGCCATGTGCAAGTCTGGCGGACCCCGAACCACCTCATTCGCGAGTTTGCCCCATTCAATCTCCACCGAACGTACACCGGCCACCACGACGAGGTGCTCAGCATCGAATGGTCTCCTGATTCTAAATGCTTCATCACAACCTCGCGCGACATGACCGCACGGCTTTTCACTCTCGACCCAGTCGAGGGTTTCCGGCCCAAGACCTTTGCCGGTCACAAAGACGCAGTTTTGAACGCATTCTTCTCTGCGGATGGCAAGACGGTGTGTTCATGTATCTTGGCGTCATTCTGAGCGGGTTCTCATTCTTTTTGCCAGATATATACCGTCAGCCGTGACGGCGCTGCGTTCACCTGGAAGTCAAAATCGCCCGAGAACGACAGCGACAGCGACAGTGAGGACGAAGAACCAGTCGCATCGACCTCAGCTGGCGGCCTTTATAACGAAATCGCCAACACACGATGGGGCGTGCACAAGCGAAACTACTTCAACCAGCCTGGGACCAAGGTGGTATGCAGCACGTTCCACCGCGGGTCGAGCCTCCTCGTTGTCGGCTTTTCCACAGGCGTTTTCGGACTCTGGGAAATGCCCGGGTTCACCAACATCCACACCCTCAGCATATCGCAAGAGAAGATATCCTCGGTCGCGATCAACCCGTCCGGCGAATGGCTCGCGTTTGGGGCCAAAAAGCTTGGGCAGCTCCTCGTCTGGGAGTGGCAGTCCGAGTCATATGTTCTCAAGCAGCAGGGACACTTCTTCGACATGAACACGCTTGCCTACGCCCCAGACGGCCAGCACGTCGCGACAGGCGGTGACGACGGCAAGGTGAAGGTGTGGAACACGTCGTCGGGGTTCTGCTTCGTGACGTTCGCCGAGCACTCTGCTGCCATATCGGCGGTGGATTTCGCGAAGCAGGGCCAGGTGCTCTTCTCCGCCTCGCTGGACGGAACCGTGCGCGCCTTCGACCTCATCCGATACCGGAATTTCCGCACGTTCACCTCGCCGACGCCCGTCCAATTTTCGTGTCTTGCAGTTGACCCAAGTGGCGAGGTCGTCGCGGCTGGCTCCACAGACTCGTTCGAGGTGTTCCTGTGGTCGGTGCAAACGGGCAAGCTCCTCGACGTCTTGACCGGACACGAAGGTCCCATCAGCTCCCTCGCTTTCTCCCCAACGGGGAACGTTGTTGCCAGCGGATCGTGGGACAAGAGCGTGCGCGTCTGGAGCGTCTTTGGGCGATCGCGCGCTGTGGAACCCTTCGTCCTCAGCTCGGACGTGCTCTCCGTCGCTTTCCGGCCTGACGGCAAGGAGCTCGCGGTGTCCAGTCTTGACGGGCAAGTCATGTTCTTCGACGTCGACCTGGGCAAGCAAACGAACCTCATCGACGGACGGCGAGATATCTCTGGTGGCCGCAAGGCGGACGACCGCATGGCCGCGTCGAATAACGCGTCCGGCAAGGCGTTCAACAGCCTCGCGTACACCGCGGATGGGCGTTGCATCATCGCGGGCGGAAACAGCAAGTACGTCGTGATCTACGACGTGCGCGAGGGCGTGATGGTCAAGAAGTTCCAGATCTCGCAGAACCTCAGCCTAGACGGCACGGAGGAGTTCCTCGACAGCCGCAGGGTAACCGAGGCGGGGAACGTTGACCTCATCGACGACCGCGGTGACGCGAGCGACCTCGAGGACCGCATGGACACCGCGCTCCCTGGTGCGCAACATGGCGACATGTCGAAGCGGCGCTATCGCCAGGAAGCACGCACAAAATGTGTACGCTTCGCGCCGACGGGGCGCGCGTGGGCAGCTGCTTCGACGGAAGGGCTGCTCATATATTCCGTCGACGAAACGACCTCGTTCGACCCCTTCGATCTGGACATCGAGCTTACCCCGCAGGCGCTCCTCACTGTCCTCGGGCGCAGGGAACACCTCAAAGCACTCGTGATGGCGTTCCGGTTGAACGAGCGGCCGCTCGTGCAGAAAGCGTACGAGAGCGTGCCCCGTGCGGATATCCGGCTCGTCGCGCGCGGCCTGCCGGTCGTGTACGTCGGCCAGCTGCTACGCTTCGTCGCGGAGCACATGGAGCGCAGTCCGCACGTCGAGTTTGACCTCCTATGGGCGAGTGCGCTGCTCGGCGCGCATGGCCGGCATCTGCGGGACCGCACGGGGGAGTATGCGAGCGTGCTGCGGGCGCTGCAGAAGGGCCTGTCTGACTTTGAGCAGCTCATTTCGCGATTGTGCGTTTTCCGTTTGTCGAGGTTATGTGTCCAGTTCTCACGAATCCTGACCGGTACAACAGATGCGAGGACAATCGGTCCACATTGGAGTACCTCATCGATCAACAGAAGGTCAAGCAGTCGCGGGATGCGGACGTCGAGATGAAGGACTTGTCCGCGCCGCAGTCTATCAGCGTATACTGATTGTGGGGCTTGGCGTCTGTATCTGCAGGGTACGTCGCTGCGTTGCGTTTGGCGGTAATTACATCACTGACGCTGCTATATCAGGCTGTAAAAGTAGCTTATGAGCAGTCGGTTAATTGTACCATATCTCCTTGGGGAAAGTGAGATGGCCTTCGCGAGGCAATTTGCATACTGCATACCAGTGCCAGCATTCAAGGGAGGTCGGCATCAGATTCAGAAGGTGAGAGTCGCCTGCTGCGTGTCCCTGTCACTTTCGCACGGTGTCCGCCGTATGTTTTACTGCGTTACTGCGGTCTATCTTCGAATTGCAGCGCAGCTTCGGATTTATCAAGGGCACGTCCCACTTCTAGAACTCAACATTGGTTATACTGCACTGCCCAACTACCTTAGTAGTGGTAAGACCGCTAACAATCTGACAAGGTTATTGCACCGCCTTGCAGTCCAGGTGACCGCAGCCTATATAGTCACCCAAGGACCTGGGCGGTTCCGATAAAGGCCCTATGGACATAAAAGCTGGGTACTTCACAGGGCCATCAACTCCAGTCTCCCCGCGACTCCTCTAGCTGCCAGCCACACATCCGCATTGCACCACTAGTGAGATATTCTTGCCGCCGGTCTAACCTACCTTGTGTCGTTCTGACTTTGAGAATCAATAGCCATCATGCCTGTCACATTCCCCGTATCGCTGGTGACCACCAATGAGATGAGATCACACAGCCGGGGATGTAGTCCCTTGGAACTGCTCAAAGCAGCGCACAAAGAACATGCCTATTCCACGAAGAAATACACCCTGCTACAGTCTTCAGTCACCAAAGAGGAACAACCCCGGCTCGAGGCCGAAAGCAATGGCTTCGTGTTCACGGTGTTGCGTGCGTACGGGTCGCACCATCACCTCGTTATCCGGTGCGCTCTAGCTATCTCGCATTTGGCTAGCGACTGATATTAGTGTTCAGTCCCGATGATGTGTGGGTGGCGATTCTCACCCAGTTCAGCTTCTAGTGAGTTGTTCGGTTGAGTTCGCCATGGACCCGGTCCGACCCTGTCATGCAGTGTCAACGCCCACGCGGAAGAGCTGCGCGCGTATTTCGTAGCGCACGAAGGCAAGCAGGGGCTCACTGTCAACGCCAAGGTCAAGAACGGAGAGATTGACTTCGGGCAGTTCGCGCGCGACATGACACTGCAGATCCACAAGAACGTGCGTAGTCCTCTATCGCAAAGGACTCCAACCACTTATTTGTTCATTGCTAGGTTGTGGACAGTACGCTCGCAGAATGGATTCTGCCCGACTTCACCACGACGACTGAGAAAGACATGACTATCTGCTCCGTCTTAATGATGGCCACCTTGAAAGAGTGGGTGTCTCTGAAGCCGAACACGCGTGTTTTTTATTGACCTCTCGCTCAGGTATTTCGATTACTACTGCGGTATCACTTGCGGGATTCCTACTGTCACTCTCGAAGGCACTAGGGACGACTGGGTGCGCATCGTGAAGAGGCTCGACCGTCTCTACGACTTCGGAGATGAGACTTCGGGGTGGGCGAACATGCTTCAGCCCATCCTGCGCCGCTTCGTCTCTGCCTTCGACGGCGAGCCGGATTTTGAGTTTTGGAACCATGTTGTGTACCGCCAGCAGGCGTACTGTGGGCAGGACGATCTCAACGGCTGGATCACCGCCTTCTGCGTGTGGACGAACAAAGGGAAATGGAATCCGGCACTCGCCCCGCAACTTCAAGTGCCACCTCCACGCCCGATCCTCGAAGTACCGCGTGCCTCGCCGATCCAACCGCCTTCATCCAGTCGCCGTCTCAGCTTGAAGAAGATACTGTCTTCTCCGTTCAAGAAGCGCACTGAAAGTGTCCAGATCGCGCCTGACACAGAAAACCCAACGAGTGGCGGCGCCGTTACGACAACTACCGAGGCCATGGAAAGCATTACGACGTTGGCGACTACAGACATTAAAGAAAGCACTACAACACTCGCAACGACCGACGCAACGGCAAGCACTACGACATTGACGAGCACCGCGGTCGAAACAGAATCGTCTAGCAAGAGTATCCTTGAGATCGGTGAGCATCTTCGCGACCTTATCTCTACGCCACATAGCTTCTGACATTGTACGTTGCAGGGCAGTGGTCGGTAGCATACATGCTCGACGGCGTCCGATACTTCACAATCCCGGTCCAGAACATCCCTCCCGGCTACTGCGAGGTCGACGTGACGATTTTGGACAACTTCACGGAGATTCCTTGCGGGATGGTTGCTGGGCATGTTGCAAGTTTCGCGACGGCGAAGGAACCCGGAGGGCCGCTCAACACTCTTGCTCCCGCCCCGCAGTGGTTCATGTACAAGAAGTAAACACAGGTGAATCTTCAAGCTTCAATCGCGAACTGCGTGTTAGCATTGCTCACGGAATATCTGGCAGCCCATCAATATCATGACAAGCTACGTCCAGAGGTGAACCGATTCGTGCCTGACGTGTGTAACAGTAACAATATGTGTCGAACCGATGTCATGTCAAGAATCCGGTGCCACGACACCGTGGACCGTAGTCTGCGCTGCGATCTGTTTGTTCATCATGACCTGCCATGGATACCACGGCACACAGATGGATGAGGCTGCCGAGTACAAGGTCTGCAAAATGTTCAAATGCATAACGTACTAGGCACTTCCAGCTGTTATCTAATCGATAGGCCCCTGGGAAAAATAATTGCGGACAGCGGTTTCAGGCGGCGACGGCGGGGAGGATGCGGGTGTGCATGCCGAGGGCGCGTAGCTCTTCGCGCTGCCCGCTACCTGCCAAACCGACTGTTACCGCATCACGCGAAGCGTCGCCGCCCCGTCTGGGCTTGAACGCCTCTGTGTGTGTTTTTTCACGGGGGCCTATCGATCTGAGAACAGCTGTCAGTGCTGAGCTTTCAACCTGGGGGACTATTATCATGTCTTCGGCAATATTTTGCCGACTGTTGACATGCACAGGCTATCAACCTATATGTACCTCACGGAACCGAGAGGGGCGCTTGCCGCGGGTGAGTCTATGGTGCGTAGTGGCGTCTAGAGGTATCACCGTCTATCCTGTACAATATAAACCCAACCACTTCAAGCTTAAGTACTCAGTATCATAATCCCATTTACATCCCTTGGACTCTTTCAACCTCGCCCCCGGCCCAGGTAAGTGCTCCTTTCGTTCGCTTCCCTCCATCACTAGCTTCGATGCTGAACCTGCCGGTCATTGTAGCCTGCTACCATGCCAGTAACATTCTGCGCTTCTTCAGTTAAGCCCAGGGCAGTCAGCGTGGAAGACCTGACGGGCTGTAGTCCTGAACAGATAATTGAGGTCGCTTGTGGTGCGCAATCACGACATATCCGTGCCATCAAGCAATGTTCGGTCCCAAAGAAGGAACAGCCGCAGCTCTTGGCGAAGAGTAACGGCTTCGTCCGTACTGTGCTGCAGGCGTATGCATACCACCACCATCTCATCATACGGTAGGGTCTGCTAGACGCTTTGCTATTTCTTGGTAGCTGACGGTCATGCAGTCCCGACGACGTATGGATGGCGATACTTTCGCAACTGAGTTTCTAGTACGCTGAACAACGATTACTAGTTCCAGAAGGTCGCTAACGTTCCCTCACCAGTGTCAATGCGCACGCAGAAGGTTTGCGGGAATATTTTGTCGCCCACCAGGGGAAACAAAGACTGGTAGCTGACGGGGTTATGAGAAACGGCTCCGTCGACTTTGCTGCATTCGCGCGTGAAATGGCTCGGGAGATACGCAAGAACGTACGTGCACGGCACACGGAATTTTCTATCCTAGCACTGATCACGCCATACACAGGTCGTAGATAACACACTCGTGGAGTGGATCCTACCGGACTTCACGACGACTACGCTGAAGGATATGACCATATGCTCTGTGATCATGATGTCTACTTTGAAAGAGTTCGTGGTCATCGCGCATCTCCCTTCCCCCGGGTATCTGACCTTCTTTAGATTCTTCGAATACCGGATGGACCTTACCTGCGGGATCCCCACTGTCACTCTCGAGGGGAGCAAGGGCGATTGGGTTCGTCTTTCTAGCAGGCTCGATCGTCTCTACGAGCTCGGCGATGAGCCCTCCGCGTGGGCGAACATGCTCCAGCCGATCATACGCCGATTTGTGTCCGCATTCGATGGACAGCCCGATACCGAGTTCTGGACACATGTCGTCCACGAGTCGGGAACGTGTGCCACAGAATACATCGGCGGTTGGCTCAGTGCTTTCTGTGTCTGGTCCAACGAAGGAAAGTGGAAAGGAGGGGCGCTCCCACTCTTACTTGCCATTCCTCGTCTACCGCCGATCCCCGAGAATATAGAAGAGGTGTCTGCATCTACCACCAGACGCCGGCGCCAGCTAGCGAAGATAGCAGGTGTGCCATCCGCCGCACCGGGCCCTCCGGGGGAGTACAGCAGCAGACGGATGGCGGGGAGTACGACATTTACGACAACCACAAGGGCGACTACAGGGACTCTTCCCGGTGGTCCAAGCCCCACCCGAAACGTCCGTGGTGAGTACTTGTGTATGCTCGATGTATTTATCCGAGTTTAAGATCTCCTCCACTTAGCATCCTCTGGGGACGTTTCATACACTCTCGACGGCGTCCCATACACCACCATCCCGATCGGAAGTATTCCCGCTGGGTACTGCGAAGTTGACGTGACGGTCATGGACAGCCACCGGGAAATTCAATACGGTATGATTGCAGGTCATGTCGCAGCTATCGCCACAGCGAAAAAATCCGGAGGGCCACTGGACACGCTTGCTCCGGCACCGCAGTGGTTTATGTTTCAAAAGACCAGCACCTCATGTACCAGATAAACGCGAAGTAGTATGAATATGCCCTTTATCCCACTCAGATAGTACTTACGTCCTATCATATAGTTTTGCTGCCCGTGTGTGCCCGGAACCTTCCACCAGTTACATCTCGTGAGTTACTCACTGCCTCTTTCACTGCCTCAACTACGCACATGTGATGCGCTTGTGAAAGTTGAGTGCGCTATCGCTATGTTCTAGACTTTCGACAAGTATCCCCGTCTTAAGTTCCGCCATAGCTTGCGACATTAGTTATCATGGAGTGTATATGCCAGGCAGGGTCCCTGTAGGCTTTGAGCGACGGCAGTACTTTCGTACTCGCGCAAGCAGCAGCCCCACTCAGGTATCAGGTCTGGACTCACTCGTCCCAGACACAATACTCGTCGAACGCAATTTTTTTAGGCTTGCTCACATGATCTTTTTGCGAACCGCCAGTGTATGTGCATGCGTGTGCATAAATGCGGAACCTGGTAGCGCGATTGCATACCGCCTTGTTGACGAGGCCCTTGCAGACCTCTATGGAATATTCCGCCGCGTACGGGCCATACACAGCCGAACTTCATCAATTACTCACTCACTTGCTCAACAGTACTGCCTGTTCGGCGCCGTAGGCGTCCCGCGAACACAAGCGCGTCTCAGGCAGCCCGCAAACAACGCGTTCGTCACGGGATCGTGTTCTTCCCTTTACGCCTGGTTAACGTCCTGGACGTTTCGCGTTTCATCGTCGCACATCGCAGCATGGGTGAATTCTACGAGTACATCCCGCCGGGTCCAGAGGAGCAGCACGACACGCTCGTAGCACTGCGGAAACTCACCTCCCCGCCACTCCGGCTGCGAAGACGGTCATGGGGCTGTCGCGATTCCTTCGGCGTCCGCTGTAGAGAGAAGACGCGGCGATTCCGCTTGGGGTGTCCTCAGAGTAAACTGCGCTGAACTTGATATGTACGAGTCATGCTTCGTATTTCTCTGTATGAAGTATGGGACATTGCGCCTTATGGTCTGTATCAGAAATAATGTACACTGAGTGGGATGCGCAGACTTGTCTTAAAATCAACTAAGCGATATGCTCGATCTGCCCTTTCTCTGACTTCACTGACTTCTCGTCCAGCGCCTCGTCCACCTCCGCGCCCTCGGGCACTATGACCTTCCCTTGCCGCATCTCTTCTTCGCGTGTCTTGCCGTCGGGCACGTATACCTTGGAGCCCGGGATAAACAGCGGGACGCTGGAGAAGTACGCGTCCACCTCTGCAGGAAGATGTCAGCCCAATGCAGCACGACCGGGACGTCGTTAACTCACCTTCGAGGGGTATGCCCTTCGTCTCGGGCAGGAAGGCCTGCGAAACACAGGGTAGTTAATATCCATACGAGGCGATACATAAGCACGCGACGTACCCAAAAGAACAGCGCATTCGAGAACCCGCATACAGCAAAGACAAGGTAGAATTTCCAGCCTAACAATGAACGTCAGCCATATGAACGCGTTCTGCCAAACTATGGCGCTGTGCGACGACCTACCGACGTGGTCGAACGCGATAGGAGTGATCTGCGCAATCATAACTAATATTTGCGTGAGCACTTCGTCCCATCCGCGAGCGACATAAATTTCGTACAGTTCGAGATCCAGGCTGCGGACGACGTAATCGCGGTGGCCTTTGCGCGCGTCGCGCTGTTGAACGTTTCAACAGGAATCTGATAGCAGAACCGTGAGCAGGGAGTTAAGTGCGAAAATACGACTGAACACGCACCGCCCACGACAAGGGTCCGCAGCACGAGGAGAACACCAAGTTGAACTGCATCAAACCGTCTCATTAGCTGTTGAATTGGGATGCGTATATGTCTATGCGCACCAGCCATGTCATTGCGACAAACGCGCGACTCGCGCTCTGATTGTTCTTCTCGGCAGGGAAAACCGCGATGATGATCGTGCCAATGACGAACGTGAGCCCAGAGAGCGCATTCCCCCAGATGAACGGCTTCCGCCGGCCCAGACGATCGATGTACCAGATGCACAAACCCTCGCCAATGAGCGCGATGACCGAGTTCCCGGACTGCAGGCCGAGCGTCGTGGACGTGTCGATCCCGATGCTCTCGAAGATGCGCGGGGCGTAGTACTGGATCACGCTGACGCCCGTCATCTGGATGCTGAACTGGATGGCGATCCCGAGCACCAGTCGGCGGAAGTTGCTCTTGACCATGAACAGCTGCGTCCACGCGTCGCGCGTCTCCTGTTGTTCGAACCGGACTTGCGCGAGGATCTCCCGGTGTTCGCTGACGACGAAGGGGTCGTGGATGTCACCGTGTGCGTGGAGACGGGCCAGAACGTGTAGTGCTTCGTCGTTACGGCCCTTCATTGCCAGAAAACGCGGGCTTTCAGGAAGGAGACTACAGTACAGTGTGAGAATATATGCGGTGAATAGGGAGAATCACTACAAAGGCTCTCCACTCACAGGATGAAGAACGCGAGAGGGACAGCGGCTAACATAAGCACATTAGGACAGCGCCTTGGCGTACAGTGCAAAATCAACTTACGGAGCAATTGGATACCTGGAAACAAAGCCTTATTAAAAACGCGGATTAAATGGAGTATCAACTCGATCACATACCTAGCGGAACTCTCCACTGGGCCTGTCCAGTCAGCCCATGGAAACATGCATATCCGATGAACGACGCAATGAGCGCCCCGATTCCAAGCATAAACTGCTGCAGCGTCGTCAGCCGCCCGCGAATACTGGGGTGTGCGATCTCGGCCTGGTACAAGGGCGCAAGCATCGCGAGCATGCCGATACCCATGCCCGCGAGGAATCGCCCTCCGTACATGTAGTGGATGTTCTGCGCAGCGGCCTGAATCGAGCCGCCGATGAGGAAGACCACGCAGCCGGCAAGAATGGCGCGGCGCCGCCCCACGGCGTCGGCGAGCGACCCGACGTAGATGTTCGAGGCGAACGCCCCGAGGAGGAGGCACCCGACTATGAGGCCTTGGGCGGTCGCGTCGGGGTTGCCGGTGGTCGCGAGGAAGTCTTCGGAGGGCTATTCAAGTTAGAGTAAGGTCACAAGAGAGAGCAGATGTCAATCGTGTACTTACCAGCACGGACGCAATAATACCAAGGTCATAGCCAAAAGTTACCGACCCCAGGGCAGCGAAGAATCCGCACAGCCAAGTGTACACCTGTGATTGACGACGTTCAGCCACTGGGCTTCAGTATGCCTAAGATGCCTGGACTTGCCTTCGGGGATATCGCCATGGCTCAGGCACTCCAAGAACGCGCAGATAGAGCAGCTGGAATGAGTACCGTGCGCGATCGCGAGACGAGGAACGGTCGAGAGGAAGCCTGACCGCGTCTTCTCGTGCGTCAGAAGAACACTCCCACATTATATACCGCGCCCATCGCTGCGGCCTTCGAGCCCTCCCCCCCAGAGATCAAGGTACGGGAGGCGCGTGAAGAAGCTAGCAACTTTCGAAATTACATTCTAAGACGGAGATACGCCGCTACGCGATCTCTGGGGTTCATGTGATGTTCTGGCACGGGCCGCAGGGAGGTGGAGTGACGACATACTTGGCACGTCGGCGAGATTCAGCTGTGCCAGGACATGAATGTGCTCGCCGAGTTGCGAAGAGCATCGCAATGAATATCGAGGTAATTCGTTTGTTGTTGACGATCTTCAAGTTCCAGCTTGAACTTCGCGAGTCTGAATGGAATGCGGGGAAACGAACGCGGGGTAAAGCGCCCAAAGTCATAATGCGATCGCCCGGCCCGTGGAAGACGGCGGCCCGCGCTGCCGTTATTGAGGCGCATCTCCGTGACTGCCCCGTGCCTCGAAGTGGCTGGCGACGGCGCACGGGAACCGTGTGCACCGATACCGATAGCCGGAAGGTACATAGCAGATTGAGCTAGCAGATGGTGTTAAGAGCCATGAGCATCCTGGCGCGACGACGACCTTTTTACTCACCTCGATCCTGCTAGTTGTGCGCCTCCCAGCACGATGTCGGTGCCTCCACCCAGCACAGACGCGGTCGAGCTAGCACCCGCCATTGACATCTTTCCATCCGCCCCCATAGCGCCTGTCTCGCCGCTGATCTTCTCCGGCTTTCTCGAGCACCTCGGGCGCTGCATCTACGGCGGCATCCTGCCCTCCGCGCGCACCACTTTCCCCCACACACCGCGCGCGCCGTGTCCCGATGCCCAGTTCACCGAGACAGCGCCGGAGCTGCTTACTCCGGACGGCTTCCGCACAGACGTCCTCGCGGTGCTCCGGGATGAGCTGCGCGTGCCGCTCGTGCGCTGGCCCGGAGGAAACTTCGTGAGCACGTACAACTGGAAGGACGGGATCGGGCCGCGAGAGGCGCGCAGACGTCGCCCGGAGCTCGCGTGGGGTGGCGAGGAGAGCAATCTGTTCGGGACGGACGAGTGAGCGCACCCTTCGTGTCGGATACGAGGAGAACACTGACAGGGCAAGGTTTATTGCATGGTGCCGCGTGGCGAAGATCGAGCCGTATGTTGTGCTGAACATGGGCACCGGCACGCTCGAAGACGCGCTTCACTGGATCGAATACTGCAACGGCACCGGGGATACGTGAGTCGTCCCGCGTAGTTATCGCACAGCTTCGTCTGAGGGGCGTACCAGGTACTACGCGAATCTCCGCCGTCAGAACACCGGGCGCGACGAGCCGCACAACGTGAGGTACTGGGGCCTCGGGAACGAGGTGTGGGGCGAGTGGCAGGTTGGCCAGCAGACGGCGTCGGCCTACGCAACGAAGGCGCGGCAGTGGGCGCACGCGATCCGCCTTGTTGACCCGAACGTCATTCTCGTCGGGTGTGGCGAAACAGGCGTGAACCACTGGGACGGCGTGGTGTTGGACGCGCTGGTGGACAAAGTTGACATGCACAGGTCAGCACAGTTCAGCACAGTTCGCGGCGCGAGACAAACACGGCACTGACAACGCGTAGCATCCACCTGTACACGGGCTTCGGGCCGCGAGACAGGTCGCAGACGGAGAGAGAGTACGGGCGCGCAGTGTATGGCCCGGACGCGGCGGAATATTCCATCGAGGTCTGCAAGGGTCTGATCAACAAGGCGGTATGCAATCGCGCTACTAGGTTCCACATTGATACTCACGCATGCACACACAGCGGTTCGCAAGAAATGTGAGCAAGCCTATAAAGATTGCGTTCGACGAGTATGGCGTCTGGGACGAGACTGTCGGTAGGTGCAAAGCGGAATATGGTCGCGAAGGCACTCACCTTCCGCGGCAGGAACCCCGCAGAACGGACTGGAGCAGTTCTACAACCTGGCCGACGCGCTCGCCATGGCGTCCTGGCTCAATGTCTTCGTCCGGCAAGCGGACGTGGTCGACATCGCGTGCATCGCGCAAAGCGTCAATGTCATCTCGCCGCTGATCACAAGGTGCGTCGTGGGCATGCGTGCCGTGTCTTCTCGACGGCTGAGCATAGCACGTACCGCAGCCCAACGGGACTCTTTCGGCAGACGATCTTCTGGCCGCTGTACCTCTTCTCACGATATATGCGCGGGGGCACCGCCGTCCAGCTCTCGGTCAAGTCACCCACCTTTGCCGGCGAGACGCTACCGCAGTGGGTCTCCAGCGTGAAGGGGCCTCCGAGCGACCTGGACGCCTCCGCAGTGTTGGGTGTGGACGCAGAGACAGGCCGTCGGAGCCTTCGGGTCGCGGTAGTGAATCGGAGCGAGGACCGGAGCTACGACGTTCCCATACGCATCGCTTTCGAGAGCACCACGCAAGAGGTGGAGGTTCACGAGCTATGGCACGCGGACGTCTGGGCGCGCAATGGGTGGGGCAACGAGAACGAGGTGTGCGTGAAGACACGGACGGAGAGGTGGGAGGGCCGGTGGACGTTCCGAGAGCACTCGGTCACCCTGCTGGTGATGAGCCTGTAGTAAGACTTGCATTAGATGTGCAATCTGTGCAAGTTAAATGTAAAAACAAACATACTCTTCCACGAGACACCGCGTCGATATTTTGCTCGTCAGAACATACCCGGAAATGCCGGCTGCGCCGACGGAAACCTTGCTTGATCGAGATAGACCAAAAAAGATAACATGGTACTGACTACCACAGATGTTTGTATAGAATTCGATTAGTCGCTGATTCGTTATTAACTGAGAGAAGTAACAACAGATCTCGGAGGACTCGGGGGAGTCAAATCTTACGGGTGCGTCTTACACCCAGGGGGAAGTTGCGCCCCACCCTACATACAGTACTAGGCGGGCAGAAAGGCTAACAGGCGGGGTTACTCGCCTGTAGCAATATACCTGTGATCCAAAAAAGACGGTCTAAGTAGTGCAATTCAATGTATGATAACATTGCTTGCTGGTGATCCGGTGGTCAACATGTTATTTTCAGGCACAAGGTGTTGCGTAGGATTTGCCATCGCGTAGTAGCCCAAGCCAGAACATACGATTTGTTGAGAGCTGTTGAGAGTGCTCCGGGACGCGGGGAGGGATGGTGGTGGGACCGAAGATCTAGAAAGCGATCCCTGCAGCGCGTTATATGGGCGTCTATGCGGGGGCTATATATACTGAGCAGTAACTCTCGCGGTTCCTCGCCTTTCCCCCACATTGACCCCTCATTGACCTCTTGGCCATCTCGCGATGATGTGGGACTCACCAGACACGTCCTGTAGCAGTGGCCTTTTTGACGGGCAATCCTCTTCACCTCAGCAGATCGTGTACCCGAGCGACTTCGACCGCTACATTGACGCGGAACTCGACAAGTCTCCCCCAACCATCGACCCGGCCCTCCTTTCACTCATAGGCGACTCGAGTCCATGGGGGGAAATCTCGTTTACTGCGCCCCCTGCGGGCACTTCCCCCACCTCTGGGTCTCCCCCATCCTTGTACAGCGATGTCTCGTCCCCGCCGACATTCCCCGTGCATGTGGACACTCACACCACAGAGGCAACGACTTCTGGAGCCGGGGATCGACCACTCACTGATGCTGAAGTCGACGCGCTCCTTCGCTTTTTCTCCCCCGACGCGAGCTCCCAGGAGGCGAACGATCCAGATGTTCCCTTCCGAGTCGACATTGGTATGCACCCATCCACGATCATATCACATCCTGCGGGTGTCCCACCTGCGCACCTGTACCCCTCCGGCATCATCTCCGTCGGCTCTGAGCAGTCGCAACAACGGTACTACGGTGCTGTGGTCGCGGATGCTTATAGTCAGGGAACTGGTATGCAGGTGGATGTATGCGCTGAAGGCGACTACGAACACTCGAACGAGGGGACCTCTGACATCCGCGCTGCCCATCTGTACCCTACTCGCGGCGATGTTGTTGGGCTTGTGGGTCTCCCTGGTTCATCGAGCGAGACTCGCGAAGTCCTACGGACGCAGCTGGTGGAGAGGCCAGCAAAGAAGTTTCCGTGTCCGATGATTGACTGCACTAGCGGTGAGCTAACATTTACAGCGCCTTTACCGCTCTCATGTCCCCGCAGGATTTAACAAGAAGTACAACCTGCACGAACACATCGCAAGGTGCACGAGAAACAGCGCCCGTGGCGGTGCGACGTCGAGGGGTGCCCGAAGGCCGTAGCAGGCTATAGTCGCAAGGGCGACTTGACGGCTCACAGGACCAAAAAACACCCCGAACATCCTTTCGACGATCCCCCCCAGCCGTCGCGTCGCCTTACGCAAGTAAGTATAATGTACACCTTCGTGTGCGAAGTTCTCCCTTCGCTGCGCGCTGGCGGCGGGATTACCATCCGTTGACTCCCATTCTTTAGGCTATGGGTGGGCAAGACGCCCCTCCTATGTGAGGCGCTCTCGAGTAGTGGTCAGGTCGCGTCAGGTCGCGTGTCCCAGCGCGGCGGACACCCGACCGGACGCGTTCCGGGGAGCCGCCGTCAAGCAGGCTTGGCGGACGCGTGCGGTTCCGTCTGGGGTAGCGTCTCGGGTCCTCGCGCGGCCCGGGGGAGCCCCTCTCGGACTCGTACGCGCAGGTGTTCGCCTCCATATTCCGTTTCTTATTGTGTTGTCCCGCTTTGCTACCCCCCGAGTCCTCGTTTCTGTGCGTTGTCGTGTTGTCATTTCGTACTCCTCGATGGTCTGTACTATACTGCCCCTGCGCTCCTTGGTACGGCATGTAATGTCCTCGTGATTGTGTGTTTTCGCTGCTATGTATCCGTTGATTATGTTTTCCTCCTACCCCCACCCCGCATCGCTGTCGTTTCCGATCGCTTACGGCCCCTTATGCTCGCAGGACCGAGCCAATGTTACTATTTCTCCTCGCTCACAAATCGCCTGGGTACACCCGCTCGACAGTGCAACTCTGACTTCCCCACAACTCCCGCAGGTCCCCGTCTGAAGCCCGCGTGCAATGCTCTGGACTCTGCGACCGCGGCCCCCATCTGCGCAAGTTGCCCCAGCAGAGTGGGTCCTTTTAATATCATTCCGCCTCGTGGCTGCAGCATGGGTCGTGCACTGCGGCTACAAGCTGCAGGAGCTGCAGTACTGCGGCTGCAGGCTGCAGGAGATGCAGCACTGCTGCAGCTGCCGGCGATCTGCTCGCTGTGGTAATCTGCGCGACGTAATCTTCGAGGTCACTGGACGGTACGTGCTGCGGCGGGCGAACCTACTTGCACGCGTGGACTGCATGATCTGATCGCTCCCGGCTCGCGCACTGTCTGGCTTCCTGAAGCTGCCGCTGCTTGGTTCTCTTCTAGTCTCTGAGAATATTCTCTAGAGGGTCTTGGCAGGTTATGACACTAAATTGTCGCCATACACATCCTGGGGTGCATCTGGACTGAGGACAGGAGTCCGAAGCACCGGTTCCATAGGCTGTTTCCGACGCACTGCAGCATGCTGCAGCATCACGAATCATCAATTCGCTGCAACATCCACAGCTGCGCCAAATACCCAGTGCTGATGCTGCAGTGGCACAGGTTGATATGCCCTACCGTCCCTATATCATGTCGACAAGCTGGCCGCTGCTCCAACACCCCCTAGCACCCATCATCACTGACATATCATATATCCACTGTCCCCCTTCTCGCACAATGGAAGACATCCCGCAAGTTCACTCCTGCGTATACCCCGGCTGCAACACCAGTACGTTCCGCCGCACTCGCTTTCCTCCCGGGGCACAAACTGACCGCCTCCGTCCTCCGCGCGTGTCGACACCGTGTGCGCACAGAGTTCCTGCGCCAATATAACCTCCAGAACCACATCCGCAGCGTACACACACCGGCCCCCTCGTTGAGCTGCGACGCCTGCGGAAAACGCTACACACGTCGCATCGACCTGCGGCGGCACGTCACAGCGCAGCACAGAGACGAGACTACCATGGGCGCCCCGCAGCCCGCCGCTGAGATTGCGGAGACGGCTACGGGGATCACTATGAACCCAGTCTCGAGCACGGAGCCCTCGTCGGGGGCCGCACGTCCCGCAGCGAACTACTGGGTGAGTGCGAGCGCGCCCGGCGGTGTCTGGGCCTCGCGCGGGGGATGAGCGGACGCTGACGCGAACGTCTGCTTTTCTCGGAGTGTAGTTCGAGTAGTCCACCTCGTGGTTTCGACGCTGTTGGCAGTCTGAGAGGTGATGTTTGTAGGAGTAACCGAATGTCCATATTGCGTGTGTACCGTGTTGAAGATTCTTGCAATTATACGAGTGCAGTTGTTTTCGCGTCTGACCTGGGGTGTAGTGTATTGACTGTGGGCACACTCGCCGGAGACGGTGAAGCCGTGGGCATGAGTGTCGATGTGATTGGTGCTTGGTGCGGATGAGTGAAATTGAAGGACCATTGTGAGGTTCACGTCAGAAGAGTTCACGCTCGGAAGACGTCGGTGTGTGATTTCGATGATACTGAACTGCTGTATACGATATGTTCGCGGCCTACCTGAATGATTGGGGCTCATAGACGCGCTCTTTACTGGCTACAAAGGCAACAAGCTATCAAAGTTATCATGTGGAACGGCACGGACGAGTTAGAGTGAGAGTCCTTTGCCAATGTTATGGTACGCGGTTAACCGGCCACGGACACCTGGGCCGCGCAAGTCGTTTAGCTATAGGTCGTGAAAAACAAGCAGGGACGCGTCGGTGTTAATATTTGGATCTGGGGGAAAGATACAGCATGATGAGGGTTTTAGGTATAACACAGACAGAAGAATACAACAATATGTACGGACGAAGCAGAGCAGAGTGCGGGATATAGTAGTACACAAAATACAAATACGGAGCAAAACCGAAGCCAGAACTGACCATGTTACGAACTCCACGCGCCGCCCCTCCCCATACTGAATGATACTCCTACAAAGCCAAGCGGAAGCCACTAGCAGTCAATCCGGTTCCGAGTCCAGTCACTCCCACCGGCGCGATATACGTCCCTGGCAGCGTCTTCGCACCCCCACGACGCTGCCAAGAACGTACATCCACGCACGCTCCTCCCGCACACCAGCCACATACCCGCTCTCAGCAAGAGTCGCACGCCAGGGCGAGCCTGCAGCGCGTCCGGGCGGACGACACTGGATGCTCCTAGGGGCGCGCGACTCGAGAGAGTGTATGATGCTGATGCGTGCGATTCCGGGGTCCTGGCGGGTGAGGGTGGTCAGTATGTGGTCAGCGGTGAGCGAAGAGGTGAGGAGGGGTGCGCGTTGGGTGGAAGAGCGATGGAGTTTGAAGGGATAAGGCACTGGGCGAAGAGCTGGGAAGAAGAAACTGGGAAGGCGTACCGGGTCTCGCAGCGCGTGCGACCTACTCGCGCCGCGCGGGCTTGCGCCGCGGAGAGCCAAGCGTCGTGTGCTTGCTCTGGTAGTGGCGGACGGCGTCGTGCCGGCGCGCGAACCTGTCGCGGCAGGCGCCGTGGGCGCACGCAAACGGGCGGACTCCCTCGTGCACGCTGTCGATGTGCGCCTTGAGGTTGTTGCGCCGGGCAAAGTCTTCTGGCGGGCGGATGATGGTGAGCATGCCCGGGAGGACACCAGCGCCAGTGGGCGACACATGAAGACACACTGACCGGCATCGCAGCCCTCGAAAGGGCATGCGTACTTGCGGGTGGTGTCTTGTTGGCGCCGCTTGGGCTTCTTCTTGGGAGGGTCCGTCTCGACACTGGAGGACCGCTTGAAGAATGCGGGGGAACTGTCACGCTCCTGTCCGACGGGGCCAGCGGGGGATTGTGGCGAGTCATGAACGTAGGAGGAGAAGGGAACCTCTTCGAACTGGCTCTCGAGACTCGGATCATAGATGTTGTCCTGTGAGTCGTCCTTGAGTCTGGGTAATATAGACGACACAAATAAACTCACATGCAGCGAGAAGATGTCGTCCCCGTGTAGATTCCCAAGAGTGCCGCTTTCGGTAGACATCTTGAGACCAAACTCAGCGTCGCATGCATCACCGAAGATGGCCCAATCTTGCGGGAGGAGCTGAGGCTCGGTACTGCTCTCCGACATATGGGCGTCGACGATCAGTGAGGGAGGGCCGTTGTCAGAGCCCGAGTCGGATGACTCGGCCCACGGGTCGGACGCAAGCGGTGCAGCGGACGCCAGCGACCAGTCTATGAGATCGGAGGCCGAAGCGTAGCTCGAACCATACTCGTCACCATCGAGGCGAAAGGGCAAGTTGGGAGTGTAGTCGCGCGCAAATCCGTCCACGTCAAGCGCGAACTTGCCGTTAGATGGAATCACAACGTTCAAGCGAGAACAGCGAGTGTCCATGATGGAGTAGAGGGGGCGGTGTTGAGAGCGGCCGAGTTGAGGGGACAGCTCTTAGTACCAGTGCCCGTGGGGTACGAACTCAATCATCTGCAGCGACGCAGTTGCTGCAGATTGGGGCTTCGTGCTGCAACTTGTGGTGCTGCGGTAAGTACCTCGGAGGGATCGTCCGCACGGATAACACGCCGGAGATCGCAATGTCGTCGTAGACTTAGGAGGCGTGAGAGTTGCCAGTGAGCCCCTTGACTTACTGTTCGACATCAGACCGGTACCACTGCTGACATGGACACTGGAAGGCAACATCTTTGCAACGGGTTTGACGCAAAATAATGTTTTGACGACATGCGAGCAGACATTCAAACCATCGGAGGATATCGACGGCTGGATTGCTGCAGCTCCGCGGGTCACCGACATTGAACCTTCCGCCTGCGGGTGCGTGGGTATATGAAACTGACGCAGGATTCCCCACCCATGGAAAATTCTGAGGATACCTCGAGGACGGTTCCAGCCATAAGTAGGCCGAAAGAAGAGCGGAAGCCGCAGCCACCGGCCGCGCAGCGGGAAACGCGACCCAGTGACGCGGCGCGACACGCCCACGTGCCTCTTCCGGCAAACGCCGTACCTATGTGAACCACGACAGCTAGGCTATCTCCTGTGGCAATATCTTCCTTCAACATAGTCGTTCTTAATGGCTGATCTCATGACGTACATCAACTCAGCCATTATAAGGGCTTTCTTCTTCCTAGCGTTCCGCGATATACAGCTTCACCCAAGGGGGCGAGAGCGTGCGCGTATGGACGGCTCTGTATGGGGCCACGCTACAGTATGTGCAGTGGATCGAGTACAGGCAGATACTAGGATTTCCTGAAGTATCAATGCCCAAAAGTGACGATGCTTGTTTTATCACAGTACTCAGTGCAAGGATGGAGATACGACAGGCTACAGAATGAATTGATCGAACGTGCAAAATACAGTATACGCTAGAATATACAACGCGAGGTATCATCAATATACAGTCTGTTCAGGCTCCCATAAGCCGCGTTCTACAGCACCGCTCTATATCCTCGCGGCGCTGAAATCATACTCGCGAGGTGGTGTTCGAAATTTCTTCCAAGTGAAGCAACTCTGAGCCCTTCTGGCTCGATCGCGCGTCGCCGAGTTCTTCCTCGCTCAACGACACGTCCCACGAATCCTCCGTTGTCGCCGTGGTCGGAATTGCTGGTATCACGGTGCCGTACACCGAGTTCTTCCCGTACATGTGCTCGGTAGGGAATGTGCGAGTGTGGAACATGAGCGTGGGGAGAGTGCTGAGGTCCGTGAGCGCCGCGTCCGCTGCCACGCCGAGCCCGTCGGCGGCTTTGTGCAGGTCGAGGATGAAGCGCGAAGTGAGGATCGCTGTGAGACTGGTAGGTTTGAGCAAAGGGGAGGGGACGTTTTGAGTGAGAAGAACGGCTAGAGGGCAGGGAAATAGTGTGCTTACATCGCTGTCCAAGTAGACATCGGTTCGACGAGCTGTGAGAGGGCGCGGACGGTCAGCAGGCATCTTCATAATAAATGCGCCGGGTACGCACTTCAATATGTCTGCTCAGTCCCAACCCAATCAAGTTTGCAATCAAAAGAACGCTGCAAGCAGCACGTCATCAGACAATATGGTTCGCACTTCAGATCGCGCGAACGTACACAAAGTACATAGTACCTGTCAATATAGGTCAGTATCGTTCGAATAGTTTTGCTCTTACGCGGAACGTACCATCTCTCGTCAAAATCGCTGCGAAAGTCGAAGTGAAGTTGATGCGGGAGGCTTCTGTCCGCATCGACCATGTCCGGGACCATGTCGCTGCGAGTACAAGAACGTCTGCGACGACGGCGGACATGCGCGCGCCGATCATCCCTATACGTAGCGGTTAATGTAGGTTCAATCGCATGGTGCATACAAAGACATACAGCTGCAGTGCAAGGTAAAAAATCAATTAGTACATTGCAACGGACATTCGCCAAGAGCTACGTACTTTTCATAGACATTGCCGGGAAGCAATGAATCAAACCCGCATGCCAGGATCGGATAGGTGATTACGACAGGCTCCATCTGCGTGAACGTGTACTAGATTATCGGTCAGCTCAGATAGACTCCAGATGGGACGTTGCAGGAGAGCTCAATCCTCGACTTACGATCGATATGGCTGGGTTGATCATTCCGAGAAGCACGGCGCCTCCGAGAACCCAGCGGCTACGATCCCACAACGCGTAAACACGTAGGCTGGAGAACACTGTCATGGGCGATGTGAGCCGTCGAGCAGTAGACTTCAAAGCTCGGATGTCTTCACTGACCTGCAGCGGCAGTCAGAAGGATGATGTTGAGGACCATATCGGTATAGACCAAGATGCCGCAGCTATTCAAGCCATTAGACCGCTTTACACGAATCTCAACAGATCGCACGAGCTCACCTCTACCCGTGGAAATATGTCAGAAAGATCTCCCAAAATACGAGCTGCAGGGGACTCACCCAGTTTGACATCCCGTTATATGGCAACGCGTCCATGATGACGAACAAGGTGCTGAAGAGCGCGGGATATCGCACGCAGTAGAAAAGTATCGATGAGGTGCAGAAACCCCGTTTCCATACGAGGTTGATCTCTTGCCCCAAGGTGAGGCAGTAGTCGAAGCAAAACAGCGCTACACAGCAAGACAAGGCACGATAAGCCAAACGCTAGTTTAGTCAAGCCAGACTTTGCATGATTTGGGCGACTCACCTGTGGCCGCAAAGTAATTCAACTCGACAATTTGACTGTGGTGGGTCCAGTACTCAGTACTCAGGTGGCCGAAGACGCATGCGGGATAGTCGGGCTCACCCTTGTTTAACGACAGCAATCAAATTCGCAATCACAGAGGCGTCGTCCGACATGACGAGGGTAAGGCCGGCTGATACGGTATCGGTGGCTGAAGGAGCGTGTAAGGCTGCGGCGAGGAACGATGAGCCGTCACAAGCAGCAAGAGGCGGGCGCTGAAGGGGGATTGTGCATGGCGGAAGACGGCGGTGGTCTACTTGAAGTATCTATGTGAGAGCGCGCCCGAGACCTGACTTTCCTGTCAGATGCCGCTGTGATGTTCAGATCATAGAGCGTCGCACGCGCATAATCTCCAGCGGTAGGGGTGCCATCAATCACGCTCTGTGGAAGGAGTCGCTTCATGAGTGATTCATATATGCTTGATCTGACTTACCAAAAACGACTGAACGCTTCGTGATGGGCGGAGGTGGCCTTGTGTCATATGCAGTCGGTCGGAAGCAGATACACCATGGTGACCTTGTGTCGTATGCGGTAATAGAAAAGCGACGTTCCCGATAAGTCTTATGTTGACATTGTACCATTTCTAGCAGGCACGAAGCTCACCCTGAGTGTCCCGGGTGTTGCTAGGCAAGTGCGAGTGACTAAGACTTATGCTTATGTTTCACTGTTCCACTGGCCAAGTGAGTCGGCCCTGGGCCCTGGCGGTCTTACTTAGACTTCAAGTTCAGGTGATCAAACACCCGGGGGCTCGGCCCCCACGTAGTTTACAAGCCGTTCAGATGTGCAGATATAAGTAATTTCATCTGTATGCGACCCTACAGAGCGTAGGAACAGGACAATATCCAAGGTTAGAAGAGAGTCAGAGTAGATCTGAGATCTGAACTTTGAAGGCCATCCGAAAGAGACGCCAATAACACGTGATGTGACCGAATGAGCACGGGACTGACACGATCGTGTTTGTCGCGTGTAGGCGCTTAACAAGGTTTCCGAACGCTCATTCCGGCGCCTCGCGCTCTCTTCATCCTCCTCATCTTGGGCTTGACTATATGCGCGCATGACTACGGCTGGGTCCTTCAGCGGACATTTGGTTGACTCTTACATGTCGTCCCATCAGCACACAGGCTCCTTTGGCCAACCCTTCGTCTCCTCCCATGGCCCAATGTCTTTCGCGCCATCCATGCACGGCTCCCTCAACAGCAGTTTTGGCACGCAGTCCTCCTTCTTTTCCGATGCCTCCTTCGCGGAAATGTCAGAGGACAGTGCGAGGAAGATTGCGGCGATGCAGGCTAAACTGGACAAGAAGCTCGGTCCAGAGTATATCTCGCAAAGACCAGGGCCTGGCGGAGGTCCGAAGTTAACTTACGCGGAAGGTCAGTCTGCCCATATTACCCTGCGCTCGTACGTGACGCCAGACTCTAGGATGGAAGATCATCAACTTAGCCAACGAAGTGTAAGTCCGCACGGTACGAATTACGGGAGCTTAACTCTCATCCGACCACTTCAGCTTTGGTTTCAACGGATGGAGTTCCCATGTCGTCAGCATCACCACAGACTTTGCCGACTATAGCGAAGAATCTAGGAGATACAACGTCGGTGTCACTGCCATCGTTCGGGTTACTCTCAGGGACGGTGTTTACCACGAGGACGTGGGCTATGGTTTGCTGGAGAACTCGAAGAGTAAAGGCGCAGCAATGGATAAGGTGAGTAGCCACATAGTTATCGCTGACGTTGTTTCAAACATATATGCAGTGCAAGAAAGAGGCGGTTACAGATGCCGTCAAGCGAACGCTCAGGAACTTCGGGAACCTGTTAGGGAACTGTCTGTACGACAAGTCGTATACCCAGGAGGTCACAAAGATCAAAATCCCACCGGTACGGTTCAAGACTTCCGATAGTTATTGCAATGTCTGATCATCTGGCCTGTTCGCCCCATTAGCCCAAGTTCGACCGTTCCGAGCTGCATCGCCGTCCCGAGTTTGAAGAGGCAAAACCCCATATACCGCCAACCAACCATACCCCAGCGTCTAGCATCGCTTCGACGTCCACTATACCCCAATCTCCGGTGACAAGCAGCGTCAAATCGGAACCGATCACAAGCATGCCTCCTCCCAACATTCCTCTCCGCAACACAACCTCACATAACGTGCCATCGGCCTCTCATAATGGTGCGGGTTCATCCTCTCGACCGAACGCCGCATACACGCCAGATCCGAAAGGCAAGTCTCCCATGGCTACTGGTGCACACCCCACCGGCCTCCAAACTCCCGTGCACACTCCGGCTGGGCGGCCTGCCCAGGGTGGGGACCGTATGGCACAGAACCTTGCGAACAGACACGCTGCTCGCCTCAAGCAAATACAAGAGGCTCAAGAGGCTCAATTTCGGGAGGAAGAGGCCGCACGCGCTCAAGCGAGTGCGGCCGCGGCAGCAGAGAATGCACCCGCAGAGCGTAGGGTGAATTTTGCGCACTCGGCCCAAAATCCAGACCTGCCACCCGCTCACGTCGCGGGAGGAACCGCCGGCGACAGTCCTTCTGCGAGCACTACGCGCCCTTCTCCTCCACAAGTCCCACTGCGCTCGAGTGATACCGCCCCGGATCAGGATCAGGACGAGTACCACTTCCCGTCCGAGGACGACGCGTTTCTCGCGAGCATCGACTTGGACGCACTCGATGAGGGCGTTGGCCGGCCGATTGACTTTGAAGAGGGCGTGCAAGACCTGGACATGGATGTTACTGTGGACGACGCGGGGGCATACAATCCCGCTAATCGGATACAACAAAACGACGCGGCTCAGCCACAACGAGCTCATGCGGCGGCGGGGTCGAGCTCTGCGCCGCGCGTGGGAAGTGGTCATGCAGCACCAGAATCACGACCCCCTCAAGTATCACGGTTTGGCCAGAGTGCGTCGGGTCAAGGGGCCCGTGCACGAACGCCCTCCATGGGCGGTGGGTTCAATTTCTCACCCGACGAAGCTGTGGTGCGTATGCTTGTGCGTCCATGTCACCAGGCGCGATGCTGACGTTGGCAATAGGCGAACGCGACTGGCTCACGAGCCTCCTCCGCGTCAGCAACAGCCCAGGCGCATCACCCCGGCCAACCCCGCGGCGCGAGCATGGCAGCTACGACCTCTCACGGACAGTCAAGTAGCGGAGGTGGGCCTGCGAATAACAACTTCAGCCTGAAGCGCAGTGCAGACGCTATGCAGTACGTACGCGCCTCTCTATGCATGAGCAAATCGTCTTACCAGGTCCTACAGAGGACATGCCCCCGCTCATGGTCCGGGTCACCAGCGCAGACCTGTGCAAGGGATGGGCCTGCAACACGCAGCCGCGGCAGGCCCAGGCGGCGCAAGTGCACACGCGGGCATGAAGAGGGAGCCTCTTGGGGCGCTCGAGATGTCCGAGGGCGGGAGCGTGAAGCGGCCCCGGAGGTGATCGCTCGGACTTTACCTTCAAGCTTTTCTTGTCTCGCCGTTGATTGGTCCCTACCTCTGTGATCATTATGTTCAGAGCACGGCTTTGGGCTTTTTTGACGCATATGATACGATGGCCCGTACCGTGGCCCACCAGTGTAGCCTTAGCAGTGTCAGCATCCAACTCGGCTTCGTCCCAGTTATGTATCATAGTCGTATGCGGTTGGGAGAGGACTTACATTACAGTGGATTCCAGACTTTACCCCCGTGGCGAGTTTCTCGGCGCGTCAGTACTATCGGATCACTAATATTTTACTGGGTCAATTTCGGTATAGTACCTTCGAGGTGAGCTTCCGACTACGGTAAGCGCCATGTTGCACTAGCTTTGTTCGGTGCTATTCGCTAGTCAGTCCCACAGGCACAAACGGGTCAAAACATCGGCCTGAACAGCTGAAGTACTAACCTCTTGCGTCCGAGTCGGAGCCAGCCCATAAAGGCGGCATGCGCTAATTATTTGCGACTGCGCGTGGTCTTAATAGATCTGCTCACTTCGTTATCTAGCAGAGCGCTCAGTGGATTATAATTTTGAATAAGAGCTCGTGTGAGCAGCTGACGGCCTCGGCTTTCCTTCGTCTACACTTCGAAGTCCACAGTCTCGCACCACCAATCGGGCTGACCGACAGCAAATGGTACGTCGCGCATGCTACTAGGACAGTAGGAACAACCTATGGGCTAGTCTACCACTACAGAATGCTAACTTGGTCCAACTCCAGGCCGATTCACAAAGTGTGGCAGTATTAGGCTACGGTACGCACGACTACTTCCATCTAGTCCATCTCGGCAGCCAAATTGAGTCGCACGCCTCTTGATTCTCACTAGGGGGGCTGTGGCGAGCCATGGACACCTCCGGAAGGGCCTTCGCTCACAACGCGCTGCTAGCCTACTTCAACGTAGTACGTACTGGAAATGCACTTCTACAGATCTAGAGAGCCAATGCTGACCTTATACTGTTCGTAGACCGCGGCACCGAACTTCTGGTCAAGCGTCCGCCAACGGATCCTCACGCTGCTCGCGTTGGCAGGGGGCATATACCGGAGGCGCATGCTCGCCGTCGCCGGCGGCGCCGCGTTCGTGGTCTAGTGCGCCCGTGCAGCTCAGCACATCTCCCCGTACCATGATAACCCCAAAACTAAAGCGCGTTGCGACACGGTTTAGCAGCACCCCAGTGGACACCCAGCCGCCTTGGGTCCTGTTCCGCCTCCCCGTCCTGTTCTTGAACTGGTTCAGACCGGCGGAGGTAGTCAAGGTATGCCGTGATATATCCCGCGTCATTGCGCGCAGGCCGGTGCATGAATTCTGACAGACAAGTGCCACGGCGGCAGAGGATGGACGAGTACGCGGTAGCGATCAGGGCCCAGATGAAAGACGCTCTCGGCGCAGGGATAGGCGAGATGTTCGAGATCCAGATCCTTGCCACCGCCCCGGAGGCGCAAGGCCACGGCTACGGCACGGCGCTCGTCCGGGCGGTAACAGCGAAGGTGAACTTCCATGAACCATCACCTGCGTTCGCAAGTACGACGCGCGAAACTGACCGGGGTGTTCATTGAACCGTACAGGCAGACGCGGCGGGTCGCGACACGTTCGTACTTACCTCTGGCGCGCGGGGGTTCTACGAACGGGAAGGGTTCGCGCTCGAAGGGACGGCCGTGTTGGGCGTGATGAACCCCACCTGGTCGGGGGCACCAGTGCATATGAATATTGTGAGTTCGGAATGCTATTCTGGCGTACTGCGTATCGAGTTGCTCATGTCAGTGGGACATGAATTGCAGATGCGAAGACGTGCACAACATTCAGACTTGGAATAATATTATGCAGCGCCTTGCCAAAACTTCGACTGCTTGCTCAGAGTGCGAGAGTGGCGCGTCGTAGAGTCAACGAGCATCCGAGTAATATATGCATTTAATACGGGCGATCACGATACAGCTGCTGAGTCGGAGTCTGAGACGGACACTATCGAAAGAGGCCGGAAACTACGAGCGGTAGATACGGGATGAGTCGGAATCGATTTGAGAATATATGTGCGTTGTTGAAACACGGGAAAGGAGGATCGGCACGGGCGCGGGGCGCGCAGCATGTGTACGGCGTCGAACGCGAGTTCTGATCTGCAATAGTATGGTACAGCCACGTTGAGGGCGGGATAGTCCTTGGGACGGGTACTGAATGCTGGGGCATTGGGAGCGAGAACGGCGAAAGGGCCTGGGAGTTTCGATAGGAAGGTTCCGATGCGCGTGCACTGCATTGGCGCAATCAGAGTAGGACGTTTCTTGCAGAGGCGATGTTAGAGCCAGAGGGTCGCGGTTTGGAGGAGCCGATGGGCGAAGAGAGGGGGAGGGGATACGAGGACAGAGTCGAAGTTGAACAGCCTGACGATCACGAAGAGAGGGGAACTTGATATGCGTTCATATTCCGTTTGTGTGTAGCAGAGCCACCAGGGGGGGACAGGGCGGGCTCGGTATCTCCCACACAGCCAGTCGTCTTGCACAGGGAAGACGAATGGAGTCTGGGGTCTAGGGTCCGGGGTCCTGGGGTCCGAGGAGGGCGACTGCTGTTGAGCAGCCATGTTCGGGGAGACGGGGGCGAGGGCTGGTTGTGTGGGAGACACCGAGCCCGCCCCGTCCCACCCTAGTGGCCCTGCTACACACACTTCTCCGACATTTGCCATTGAGGACAGTATGATATTGAGGAATCCGCCTGTTTAATCTTTCGATTAAACAAGCTGATTCCTAATATTCCACCGCACATCTATGGTTTCTGGGGGAGGGGTTCGCTATAGGAAAATACAAGGGGTCAGCACTGTTGATTGAAATATACAAAGGAAAGACGTACCGGAGTGGCGCAAGTGGTAAACCCTCAACAGTGAGGCGGATGCTTCTCTCTGATATGCTTCTGAAGCTCGTTGGATCGCGTGAAAAAGCTTTTACACAACGTGCACTTGAACGGTTCGAACCCCGGCGTATGTTTCACACGCTCGTGTTCGAGGAGATTTTTTGGGTAGCGCCCCCGGTAGCCTGGCGATCGTTCAGCTTCCTCATATAGTGGGTGATAGAAACAACTAGAGGACTTACGCTTCTTGCATCCCGGGTAGTCACATAGATAATAACGTACTAAGTCGCCGCCCTCGTACTCTTCTGTATACCGACGATGCTTGCATTGCCCGCCGCTAAAATTACAGGTGTCGGTAGGACAAACGACCCGTCGATACTCGTAGCCAATGCCGCCGCCGCCAACAGGCTGCATTGCATAGCTCGAGGGAGGGAAGGCCACCCATGCGTTGTTTGGCGGTGTTGGAGGGGGACTGCTCAGGAAGCCATACTGGGGGTCAAGAGGGTCGACGGCAGTTCCCGCAGTTTGGACAGTGATCCCCAGGCTCTCTGATATACCCTGGACGTCTAGATCGGACCTGCCGATGCCATAAGAGGTATCGCTGTGTAGCGGCGCGTGAGGGCCCGGGGGCTCCGAAGCGTGGAAGTTGGCGGGGATACTGGAAGGAGGGCCGAGTGCACCGGCCAGTGACGAAACAAACCGGGGGGGAGAAGTTGATGCAGGCACGGAAGCCACTTCATGACAGCCGGAAGTGAAGGCGGCAGGGATGGGCTTCTGGATGTATGTTTCATACGGCGATATGGCGCGATCGTATACATAGGGCTCCGCATTCCTGGAAGCGGAGAACGATTGCGATGGCGACGCGACCAATGCCCAGCCATACGTCAGACCGGGGCCAAACCCCAACCACATGCCAGCGACGGCCGGAGAGTCGGGCAGAGGGCATTCAGGTGACCCAGAGTCGCCTGGCGTGAGTGGTAGCTCCGAAGGAGAACACAGATCGCCGTTGGAGGGACAGAAATCACAACTGTCAGGCGGGGACACGACAAATTCTGGTGTGGGGGCGAAGGGGGTGTCCGGATACCCAACGTCGGTCGGTTGGTCGTACGGGCTGAAGGCGAAAGGATCGAATGGTTCATCACCATCGTCGCCCATGGGCGGACTGGGATTGGCGGCGCTGCTATCAAACATAAGAAGTTGCGATGTTGGTACGACGGAGGGTGAACACAACCTGGGGAGAGACAAGATGACGGGCGCACTTGTCATATAAACCAACACTCAGCCCTCAGGCGCCCGTCGCAGCAGCCCTCCCACGCCGATTCTGGTCAGATCGCCCGAATGCACTGGGCCAGCAGGGAGAAGAGCTGCGGTGTGTCTGTTAGCCAGTAGAGTTCGGTTCCGGAGGCGCGCGCAGCCATGGGAAGTGCCCGGCGACATCGTTGCAGCAGCATGTAGGATTTGATCCACGAGACGATGAGCTCGCAGCCACGCGACGCACCGGCTGCACCGCTCAGCAAGCCTATACAATCAAGTCATCGATCCAATAATGGCTCTCCAGGCTTCAGGTCTTCAGGTCCGTGTCTGTCGCTGCGACGATACTGGCTACTCAATCAGTCGAAAGGAGAACATACGCCGGACACCAGATGATAGCAGCCCCACGCCGGGACGAGATCATAATAGGCGGTTTGAACGGAACCTACTTATCTCAAGTCGTCTCGGACGCATTTTTGACACCCTGCTTTGCCTGTAGAGAGCAAGCCGATGGTTGTTCCAGCGACAAGAACCATGTGTTGTCCCTGGCCGATTAGTACCTAACGGAACAGCAGCCCCACGCTTATCGCGCACATCCAGCCCAGCCTCAGCAGAAGTCATCGTTTGATTTTGAGCAGATCATCCGAGCGTATTAGGCAGCAAGGGGTAGGAGAAGGTAGGTGTTCAACATCTCGGCCACTGGCCCTCCGCTCGCCAGAACACTAAGCGGTGCAAGTGGCGGTGTTGGTGGCCACATCGGTGGCAAGAAGAGGCTTGGCAGAAGGGGTACACATTTCCAGTTTGATGGTAGCAAATCGCGGCTGCTTGGCGGGATCTAACTTTTGTAGAATTTTACTTCTGTATTTGAAGAAATGCACGCGAGAGACGTCGATCAATCGCTATGACTTGACTAGTCGCCCATAAGAAGTAACGTCTTGAGGGTCCCTGGGGACCTGTGACTGCCGGGACCCCATCAATTATCTCCTACTTTCACCTCGAATCACTCACTCACTCACTCACTCACTCACTCGCCCCACAACATCGCATCGGCACACCTATGTACGCCAGTATATCGACGCGGAACTATAACAGTCAAAGTCAGGTGTGTTGTCATGCAATCATGGGGCGCCGGCTGTGTACAATAACCTGGCTTTGGCCTGATCCACCCTGGTGAGTAACTCCCGGTCCCAGGGCTGAACTGACCACCTGCGCGAAGCAAACGTCCGCCCTCTAACTCAGTCCTCAGACTCAGTTCTCATGTACAAGGACGTTTATACTTATACCCAGGCCGTAAACGTGGCCGCCCTGTCCCGGCGGATGCCGACGGTGCGTCGAGGATGTGCGAAGTTCAACGAAAAAGAAGCCTGCTAGCTGCAGCACGCCAATGATTGAGTTTGGGCTTGCAGCATATATACAGTGGCCCCTCCGCCTCCCTCCCACGTCGCTCTCCTCCCCACTTCCCCTCACGACGCCGACTCAAAACTCACTTCACTCTCCTCCCCACTTCCCGTCTGTAGCCTCACCCCCTTGATTTACTCAAGTCTAGATATGGAATGCGACGGCTTCTTCGATAATGACCAACACGATCTCCGACAACCCTGTGATACTATCTATTCCCCGACGATAGACACAAAGAGTCTCCTCGAGGAGCTGTACAACGGCCAGATCGCCATGGCTCCGCCCGAGTCGTTTGAGCGCGATATCGAAGCGTGCCTCGATGCCGCATACAGCGGGCCCGGGGAGTGTATCCCCATCCCCTTGCCCTCCGATACATTCGTATTCGACACCATCGACTGGGTATCTGCACTCCACTCTGCTTCCTCCCCCTCCTCGCTTTCTGCCTCCTCCAACGATCGGCGGTCGACACCGTTCTCCCTGACGTCTGATACCACTGTCGACGAGGCTAGCGAGTCTCTCACTCAAGTCTCCCCCACGAATGACGCCCAGGACGGCTTCGCGTTCTCGTTTGAGCACGCATCCATGCAAGTTTCCTCCTTCGACTCGCCGACATCCCTGATCTCCCCGGATGGCCATTGGCGGCAGCAGCTTCAGCACTCCTCGGGTGGTGTTGGAGCTGCAGAAGTCCATGGTCGGAGAACGGGGATGATGGCCCAGTCGAGCTCCCTCTCCCTGTATGTCCCAGAACTGTCTACACAGCTTCCTCCCGCGCCGTCGCGGATGTACCCTCCGTCACTTCTCTCTGCTCAGTCCGCCTTGGGGAAGAGAGAGCCAAGTGATGGCGCCATTTGCAAGCCCATGGACGAAAGGCCGACAAAGCGCAGACGTCCGCAAGACACGACGCCTGTGCACAAATGCAAGAAATGTCCGCTCAGTAAGTTTCACCATTCGTCGCCTCGATCATCATCATCTCAAGTGACCTGTCCCCAAACACTAGCCTTCGCTCGCAGCCACAACCTCTCTGTCCATATCAAGGACGTGCACGAGGGCAAACGGCCGTTTCGTTGCGACGTCAACGGCTGCCCCCATGCATTCAAGCGAAAACATGACCTCACGCGGCACAATCAGTCCAAGCACACGAGCCGTGGCTCGCCGCGACGGAAGCCGCCGGTGCAGCAGTAGGTCGCGCACCCAAGTTGCGATACCCGGTGCGTGTCCCCTTCGTCACCCGCTCACACCCATGCAACCCAACGCCCACATCGCCCGCGGACGTGTTCGCTGACTCGGCGTACATACGACCCGCATTACAGGCACTCCGGAGTCGCGTCCCCCAGTCCCACACCCACCCTCGTGTCGCGCGCCCGCACTGAGCGCACAGCGTGCGCAACGCGCTGCGCGCTCGCCTTGGCGCGCGACGGACGAACGAGGCGGGTATGCGGCTGGCGTGCGGGAGGGGCGCGTGCGTCGCTTGCGGGGGCCGGGGCTCTCCTTCTCCTGCGCAAGACGAGCAGGGGCAGGAGGTGCCCTGGGTGCCCTGCGAGGGACATACGCGCATTGGGATGAGGCGTTGTTTCTTGGGTTTGTATGTTCGTGGTCGGACATTCTGTGCTCCTTGTCGTTGTCTTGACTTTTTTTTGATTGATTGTTCTCCGACTGCTGGTATGTATTTCCTGATGTCTGTTGTGTAAATGGTCGCCGTGCCTTGCTGTTCCTCGTTGTAACTAGTTACCATTGCTGTATCCGTATTCCCTTCACGTTCTGTTTGTATCATAGTCTTCACAGCTGTAGATATATGACATTGCATCTTGTACATCTTGACCTCTGTCGCTGCGCCGCGGGCGTTACGACTTCAAAGTGATCTTGACTCTGAATGTCAATATTTTGCACACCGGCGCTTGCCGAAGCGTTCAGTATCGCATACGTCATGGCCGCGCGGTAATATAGGGCAATATTGGCACCATCATTTGCCTCCGTCCACGATGATACGACCATGAACTCTGGCACAAACTCTCTGGGAGACGAGCATGACCTAGCATCCGTACCGGTCCATCTCAGCAACAAGGGCCTTTCATGGTGATCTCAGTGAAACACGGTGCTACAGGATTTAATTTTCATGACACTGGCCCCTGCGACGTCAGCGGCCCGGACACTCACATTAGTATGATCTGCAGATACTAATACACCCACTAGTCCCGGTCATGTCGCGGCGTACAGAAGTGCACATGATTTGAAGCGTCGATGACCTTCGCCCAAATCCGTTAGGTGGTCCTCGAGCGTCCTGTCGGTCTACGGCGATGTCTTCAAAACAAGACCGTTATATGTGAAGTCAGGACCTGATCTGGTAGCCTGCTAAAAACTCCCCTACACCACCGGACGGTTGTGTCATTGGCCTTGCAGCGAGGACCGTCCTTCTTGTGCATAGTCTTTACCGCCTTCAACGTCGTTCACCTCACCCCCGCCTCAAAATAAACCTGGTGTCCACATGCCGAGGGATCGCAGAAGTGGTAGCATCGCGACGCCACTGGAAGCTATGCTACGCATCCCAGAATCACCTTGTTCCTGCTGAAAGGAACTCGAGCTCTCGTCAGTACGGAGTCTTGTGAGCAAATCTTCCATTCTTCAACTCGCGGACTAATATAGGACGCTCATACACCGAAACGTGTCTACCTATCCTCGACGATAACGTGGAACGCTCGTGGAACACTGACGCATACTCCAGTCGACTCCGTCCAATAACGGGGTTCGTATCCTTGGACGGTGTCACGCGGGCCAGCGAGCACACGTAAAGAGGTCGTCAGCCCTGGAACCCTTCGACATGATCATGTACAAGAGCATACCATGCATACTCTTCGCTGTCTATGGCGCTGACAGTGTGCTCGGATCTATAGCCCAGAACAGACCCGACCGTCTCGTTCATCCTCCGCATATGGCGCGAGGGTATGAGCGAATCGATGGGCGCACATTTGCGCGGCAACTGCAGGGTATAAGAACCACCCGTCCCCCACTGCGATGCCCCAGCTCCTCCTCACCGAACGGACTTCACTCTAGGTACGTACCTCTCTCCCAACCGCTCGCCCTCATATCTCATATATCCCGTATCACAGTGTTCACCTCGTCGTTTTCAAACCTCAAGTATTTTTTGACTCACCCCAAAGGTATGCTGAGGAGGACACTGCTTGGGGCGTGTGCTCATGAAGATCTATACCATCTTCGCAGTGGCCATGTCTTCCAATATTGTTCAGGAGCTCCGCGCCTACCTTGACCGTGAACAGAACCACCAATTCAAGGAGGACTTCCAGGATTCGTTGAACACGGCCTTAGGCTACAATCTTCCCGAGTTCGACGGGATTAAGACACTCTCCGACTACCTCGACTTCTACGAGGGGCTATTGAAGTGGGTGCCGACGGAGAACTTCGACGGAACCGCCGTCTACATCCGGCTCTGTATGTTCTACTTCGTGCTCGACTTGCTCCCGGTCTCCAAACGACAGAGCCCCATCGACCCCTCCACTGCACCTCCCTACACTTGGCTGTCCGATTGGATCATCCGGTACGCGCGGGAACTAGGGAAGTTCATGGACTCGCCGGATTCGATCAGCGATGAGTCCATCAAATCGTTCTACAAAGCCGAAAACTACCACATGTGGGACTACGACCGCGTCGACTGGAAGACGTTCAACGAGTTCTTCGCGCGCAAAATCAAACCCGAGGTCCGCCCGATCGAGGGCGAGAAGGACAATAAGGTGATCGTCTCGCCCGCCGACGCCGTCTTCGACGGCTGGTGGCCCGTCGACAACCAGGGCATGTGCGAGTTCACTGTCAAGGGTGTCCCGTGGGCTATCTCCCAGCTGCTCGACGACCCGGAGAACGGCGCGAGCTACGGCGCGACGTTCGCGGGCGGCAAGTTCTGCCACTCCTTCCTCGGGCCCAACGACTACCACCGCCAGCACGCACCCGTCTGCGGCACCGTCGTCGAGGCGCGTGTCATCCCCGGCCTCTGCTACCTCGAGGTCGAGGTCGTGAAGGACACGACGCCCGACGGGCCCTCGCGCCCGCACCTCGGGATGCACCGCCACCTCGACTCCCCCATCCCATACGATAGCGTGAATGCGCCCAACCGCCCTGGGTACCAGTTCATCCAGGCCCGCGCGCTGGTCCTCATCGACAACCCCGACCTCGGGCTCGTCGCGGTGCTCCCGATCGGCATGGCGCAGGTGTCGTCGGTCGTGCTCAACGACTGCGTGAAGCCCAACAAATACATCGAAAAGGGCCAGGAGATCTCGCACTTCCAATTCGGCGGCTCGGACATCGTCATGGTCTTCCAGCGCGACGCGAAGGTGAACTTCACTGCCACGAGGGATGTGCACTACGCCTTCGGGAAGCAGGTCGCGGTCTCGGAGAAGTAAAGAGTCGCATCGGTGCGTGCTATCCATGTTGTATCATAGCTGCTTTACTGTGCTGATGTGTGAGTTATGTCCCTTAGATTTGCACCAAGCGAGAACGTGTTCGTGACTGATTTCTTGGGAAGCGACGCGTGGAGACCGGTCGCTTGTTCGAAGTGTACGATACAGCCGGTACATGTGTTCGCGGTCGTGATTCAAGGCTGAGCTTCTATCATGTACGATCAACTGTTCTGATTCAATGACTACAACTTGGACTCTGGTGCTCACTTCTTAGCACCGTCTGCGAAGATGTGTTTAGTGGGAAGGGATCTACGACGGCCAAAGTTAAGGGCTACCGTGAATCAATCAAATTCGACAATGTTGCGATAACTCCTCCAGTCCAGCTTCAAGTCTAGCTTCGCCCGTGTCATATGCTGTTCGTTCTGAGTATTTTTGCAAGACTAGCGCAACGAGGTAGATTAAAGAAGCCGGCAGGGCTATTGTAAGGACCGTAGTAGAAGGTTAAGGGTAAACACATAGGCTGAGCGCCAGCGCTCATAGTTAACGGTCTTATTACTTACCACCATGTCGCTACGTCTGTACATGTTGCTCGCCACTATAACACGGGATCTAACTCGGCTATCGACGTCTGAAATACTCACCACTACCCCCAGTCCTTGAGCTTTTGGAGTTACCCTAGTCCCGACTCTTCCTGGAGCTGTGTATCACTGATTCAGGAATATTTTGCTTGCCGAAGCGTTCAGTACTTTGCGCACGCTGCACGTCATGGTCGCGCGGCAATAATATCAACTTCGAGGCTGTACACAAGTACTTCAAGTTGACACGCTCAGAACATACACTTGGACCCAGGCCTGCTGAGTACACAGGTAAGCGTCGTTGCACTAAAACTTCATTCCCCTTGTCGATGCGTCTCATGTCTGCACACCAGCTTACGAACCGCGACTTGTTCGTGGGTCATTGCAATCATTCATATAGCATACAGTAGTAGTCGGCGGAAATTTTCCTTCTTATCGTCCTGGCACCAGGACATGACAGGCAGGCTTAACTGGCTCGTCTGGCAGCCCGTCGATAACTTCGTTATACCACCTGATGCGTCCATTTTGCCCCTCGTGCGGCGTTAGTGTCGGGAGGCACGCTCTTTTCGCGCATACTCCCTGCCGTCTTCGATGCTGCTCACTTCATATTTATGTGATAGACACTCCGCCCCCGCCGCAAGCTTGAGCCCGGGGCTCGCATGCTTGGAGACCGCAGCACGTCCGACGCCAGCGATACGTATTCCAGACGCACCTTCCCCCTGCCTCAAGGTTGTACGTTGTACTATGTCCAGTCTTGTAAGCAATTCTTCCATACACCAACTCCTCCGTACGTGTATTGTGGACTGATATAGGACGTTCATAGCCCGAAACAGGTGTACTCATCCTGGACGATGACGTGAAACGCTCATGGAATACTGGCCTACTGGCGCTTAGACCGGTCAACTCGGCTCACCAACGGGGTTTGTTTCTCTGCGGATGTCACGCGGGCCAGCGAGCACGAACTGGCGTAAAGAGCTCGCCAGCCTTGGAACTCCTCGGCATAATCATGCAAATTGCATACCATGCGCACTCTTCGCTGTCGATGGCGCTGTCAGTGTGCTCGGATCGATGACCAAGAACAAGCCCGGCCGTCTCGTTCATCCTCCGCATACGACGCGAGGGAATAATCGAATCACTGGAGGCACGTTCGAACAACGAGTACAAGGTATAAGAAGGATCCATCCCCGGCTGTGATGCACCAGCTCCTCACACAAAGAATCTCGCTCCAGGTGCGCACCTCTTTCCCCAGCCGCTCTACCCCACATCTCACATATGGCAATATCACAGCCCTCGCCTCGTCTCTTTTCAAATCGCAACCGTTCTTGACTCACCACAAAGAGCACTACAAAGACCACAAGGGTACGCTGATGTTTGTACTGCTAGTGATCGGGGCATACGCTCATGAGAATATATAACGTTTCTGCAGCGGCGATGTCTTCCAATATCGTTCAGGAGCTCCGCGACTACCTCTACCGGAACCCCGAATTTAAGGCGGACTTCCAGGAGTCATTGAACAAGGCACTAGGCTACGGGATCCCTGAGTTTGCGAAGGAGGGGATCAAGACGCTCTCCGACTACCTCGACTTCTACGAGGGGCTGTTGAAGTGGGTGCCGACGGAGAATGTCGACGGAACTGCCGTCTATTACCGGCTCTGTATGTTCTACTTTGTGCTCGACTTGTTCCCACTCGCCGCGCACCAGAGCCCCATCAATCCCTCCACTGCTTCCCCGTACACTTGGCTGTCCGAGTGGATCATCCGGTACGCGAAGGATATAGGCAAGTGGATGGACTCGCCGGAGTCGATCAGCGAGGCGTCCGTCAACACGTTCTGCAATACCGAGAGCTACCACATGTGGGACTACGACCGCGTCGACTGGAAGACGTTCAACGAGTTCTTCGCGCGCAAGATCAAGCCGGAAGTCCGCCCGATCAACGGCGAGAAAGACGACAAGGTGATCGTCTCGCCCGCCGACGCCGTCTTCGATGGCTGGTGGCCCGTCGACGACCAGGGCACGTGCGAGTTCACGGTCAAGGGTGTCCCGTGGGCCATCGCCCAACTGCTCGACGACCCGGAGAACGGCACGAACTATGGTCCGACGTTCGCGGGCGGCAAGTTCTGCCACTCCTTCCTCGGGCCCCACGACTACCACCGCCAGCACGCGCCCGTCTCTGGCACCGTCATCGAGGCGCGCAACATCCCCGGCCTCTGTTACCTCGAGGTCAAGGTCGTGCAGGACACGACACCCGACGGGCCCTCGCGCCCGCACCTCGGGATGCGCCGCCGCCTCGACTCCCCCATCCCATACGATAGCTTGAAAACGCCCAACCGCCCTGGGTACCAGTTTATCCAGGCCCGTGCGCTGATCCTCATCGACAACCCTCACCTCGGGCTCGTCGCGGTGCTCCCGATCGGCATGGCGCAGGTGTCGTCGGTCGTGCTCAACGACTGCGTGCAGCCCGGCAAATTCATCGAAAAGGGCCAGGAGATCTCGCACTTTCAATTCGGCGGATCGGACATCGTCATGGTCTTCCAGCGTGACGCGAAGGTGAACTTCACTGCCGCGAGGGATGTGCACTACGCCTTCGGGAAGCAGGTCGCGTTCTCGGAGAAGTGAAGCGTTGCATCGGTGCGTACTATTCATGTTCTATCATAGCTGCTTTACTGTGCTGATGTGTGATGTGTAGCATTTAGACCTTAGATTTGCACGAAGCGAGAACGTGTCCGTGACTGATTCTTGGGAAGCGACGCGTGGAGACCGGTCGCTCGTTCGAAGTGTACGATACGACGATACGGCCCGGACGTGTGTTCCCGGTCGTTATTCAAGGCTGAGCTTCTATCATGTACGGTTAACTGTCTAGATTCAATGACTACAGTTTGGACTCCGATACCCTCCTAGCGCTCAGCCCTCATTTCTTCTGCGAAGAGGCGTTTAAGCTGGGCGAACTTAAGGATCTACGGCGGCCGAATCACCGCGCTGCCGTGATGAATCACTCAATTTCGATGATGTTTTCCGAATCGTGAATTCGAGCCTGGCTCAACTCGTGCCATGTCTGCTAATTGTCCTCAATGTTCCTGCGAGACTGGCGCGACGAGGTGAGGGACAGGGCCGTTCACTAATCTGTGATGACACTCGGCGAAAGCCTTCCACGTGGTGGCGATGCAAATGAAATACGCTGATTGGCTCGCGAGCAAAAACCGAATGTCGTTCGGTGCTTTTGGGCGCCTACGGTGGCCAGTCCGTGAGCGTGCGCGCTTCGAATAAAAGTCGACCCACCGCTCACGCTCATTACACCCACGCTCCTTCCCCCCTTCCTCCTCTTCGCTGCCGCCGATTTCGCTCTTGTGCGTTACGCCCACTCTCTTGCACTACCGGAGCAGCGACTAATATCAGTCATAGGTCAAAATGTCGCCCTCCGCTACCGAATCTACCGCCCACGCCGACGGACGTGTTGGCAGGCGTATTGAGAACTACACGGCTTTCTGGCAGAAGGACATGAGCAAAGAGGCCGCGCAGGACACAGACAACCGTCTCGAGAACTACACGGACGTCATCAACGGTGCGTGACGCGTTGCTTACCCCTGTGCGCTGGCGTCTCAACTGGCATACGCAGGCTACTACGACGGCGCGACGGGCCTGTACGAGTATGGCTGGGGCACCTCCTTCCACTTCTCGCGGTACTACAAGGGCGAGAGCTTCTACCAGGCCCTCGCCCGCCACGAGCACTACCTCGCGTTCAAGATGAACCTCAAGCCTGGCATGCGCGTCCTTGACGTCGGTTGCGGTATCGGCGGCCCCGCGCGCGAGATTGCGCAGTTCGCGGACGTGCGGATCGTCGGGTTGAACAACAACGACTACCAGGTCGGCCGCGCGCGCGCGCTCACGAAGAAGGCTGGCCTCGAGGACCAGATCACGTACACCATCGGCGACTTCATGAAGCTCGAGGAAAAGTTTGGCCCGAACTCGTTCGACGCTGTCTATGCCATCGAGGCCACCGTGCACGCACCATCATGGGAGGGTGTGTATGGCGAGATCATGAAGGTCCTCAAGCCCGGAGGAGTGGTACGTGTCGTGATTGTGTTTATGTGTGTACTGCGCTCATGCCATGGTTTTGCAGTTCGGTGTCTATGAATGGTGCATGACCGACAAGTGGGATCCCTCCATCCCTGCACACAAGGAAGTCGCGCACGGGATCGAGATTGGAAATGGCATTCCGGAAATGCGGCATTTGGCGAAGGCGCGGCAAGCGATAGTTAACGTGGGCTTCGAGATCGAGCACGAAGAGGACCTTGCGGACCGCCCCGACCCCATTCCGTGGTACTACCCCCTCGAGGGCGATATCAGCAAGGCACAGACGCTCTGGGATATGTTCACCGTTTGGCGGATGAGCAGCAGCGGCAAGTTCGTAACACATCACGGGCTCTGGTTCATCGAGAAGCTCGGTGTCGTACCCAAGGGCACCTGGGAGGTCGGCGAGACGCTTAAAATTGCTGCAGACGCGCTCGTCAGCAGTGGTCGGGACAAGGTTCGTCTCTGATAGTCAAACCAACGCTCACCCAACGTTGACGGGATCCCTTCTTCCACAGCTGTTCACACCCATGTACCTCGTTGTCTCCAGGAAGCCCGCCCAAAACTGATCGGCGACTCGCCGAACCTTGCCCACATTCCCTAGACCGTATCATGCCATATTCTAGAGCTATAGATACCCCCTTCGTAATCACCATCTTCATATTCGATCATGTCTTGCTTGTTTTCTTACCGGGATCTTGGGCAGTGCTGTAAACCGTGTAGTGGAACAATGGCAGGATGCTTGATCTCAGCACTGTACGGATGTCCACACGCGACCGTGTGCCTGCAATATTGGCGGTGCTCGACCACGTGTGCAGGCCGAGGGCCGAGTTGGGTAAGTTTTGCCGCTTTTGCGATGCCTCCTCTTGCACCGTTTGAACGCCGACTACGATGGATCATCTCATATAGGTGTATATGTTGAACCTCTCTTTGACTCTCACTTCCCACCAGCTGCCTATATATCGACGTATTGTCTTCTTGGAAGCAATAAGGAACCTCCCTACTGCTCAGGGATGTCAACACTATTTGAACTACCAAGATCCATGGACCATCGGAGAGACCATGGCCAGTTCACGAACTACAGCGGCGGTGATATTGATGTCCCCGGACATCACGACTCAGCGATGCATCAGTTTTAACAGCTTTCTACCCCCATGCGCGCGCCCCCTGCGAGTCGTACTCACCAGTCGTCACGAACACGATGGCTGTCCATTTGGCGGCTGTCTTAGCTTTCGACCGCGAACCCATCGGCGCGCATCATGAAGTGATATCCATGGAATCGTCTATGCCGTACAAATGGGGTGGATAACGATTTGAAACGGTGAATTCGAACCTCTTGGCCCTGGGTGGCAGACCGCCGGACTATCCTGAAGCAACACGCATGAAGGGAAGGCCGCGGGACCTTTGCAATGGGCTGCGCATCGCTTCCTCATCAGCATCTCAAGCCAGCAGGGACCCACCGGCACCGCGCGGTGTAACTATGAAATAGCTGAAACGCGATGTAGTACATAAACCCAATCCCCCCGGTCCCCCCGGTCTCCGTCAACTCGCCTGACAGCCTGACAGAACCTCGCACGCACGGAAATCCCGAAGTTGACCTTCTGCCGAGCCTCGTTGCGTCTTATAAAACTCGCCAGGCCTGACTAGCGACTGTTCTCCTGCACCGACCTCATCCTCCTCCACGAGCACCCGCACCGCAGGAGCCACCACGAGCATACATACACGACGATGACGACCCCAATTCCCTGCCCGCCCGCGCTTCCGTTGCTGGGTCACACTACCCAGATCGACAGCGAGGTCCCGCAGAGGACGATCGACCTCCTCGCGGACCAGTACGGCGAGATCTACCGGCTGAACTTCATCGGTAAGTGCACATAACATCCCCTCGCACATATCCTCCGATCCCGTGTGGGCCGCTCACACGCCGTTACCAGGACGCCACACCTACTTCGTGTCGTCGTATGGGATGCAGGACGAGCTCTCGAATGACAAGCGCTTCCAGAAGACTGTCAGCGGCTCGCTCAAGCAGCTGCGCGCAGGCATGGGCGACGGTTTGTTCACGGTGGGCTGCATATATGCGCTTTTCTGTGCTGAGGGCGAGTGCTGACTTGGGCGTGGGCAGGCGTACGCTGACGAGCCGAACTGGGGAATCGCCCGTAAGTCCTCTCTGACAGCCCGCGAAAGTGACAGCGCGACTGACGGTGGGCGGCGACAGACCGGCTGCTGATGCCCGTGTTCAGCACTGCGAAGGTGCGGGACATGTTCCCCGACATGATCGACATCGCGTCGCAGATGCTCGCCAAGTGGGAGAGGTTAGCGTCAAGCAATTACCCTCGGGGACGCGTAGGACGTCGTGCTCATATGCGCTTGACGTACAGGTTCGGACCGCGGCACGTCATCGACCCCTCCGAAGACTTCACGCGGCTCGCGTTCGACACGATCACGCTATGTGCGATGTCTCACCGGTACGTCCCGGTCGTCGCATAGAGTACGCGAGAGTGCACTCGTTAATTGCTGCGCATTATGTGTAGTTTGAACACCTTCTACTCGGTGAGTTCTCGCCGCCATGGGTATTCGAGTTCGAGGCTGACAGCGTTCGAATTGCAGGAAAGCACGCACCCCTTCGTGCAGGCGATGGTCGACTTCCTGTTGGAGTCGGGGAAGCGCGCCAACCGGCTCCCGATCGTACAGAGTATGATGCGCGGCGTGAATGCGAAGTACGAGGAGGACATGAAGACGATGAACGAGCTGGTGGAAGAACGTCAGTGCATTTCCGAGCGGCTTCGTCCGAGTGGACGGAATGTACTCACCGTGCGCGTTGTGTTCAGTGATTGCGGACCGCAAGAAGAACCCGACGGATAAGCCGGACCTCCTCAATCTCATGTTGAAGGGGATTGATCAGAAGACGGGGCAGGGTCTCAGTGACCAGTCTATCCGCCAGAATGTGAGATCACGAGAACAATAACGCTTGGATTCTCATATGCTGACTCAATGACTCAATGATGTAGTTACTCACCTTCCTTATTGCTGGTATGTGCCTTGGTGGTCGAGGTATAGGATGCGCGCTAACGAGAATGTACAGGTCACGAAACGACATCAGGTCCGTTATCCCGGTAGTCTTTAATGCTTGCGTACTGAACTCCCCCCCAGGATTGTTAACGTTCACGCTTTACTACCTCTGCAAGCACCCCGAGGCGATGCGCAAAATCCGCGAGGAAGTCGACGAAGTGCTCGGGGAGGGTTCCATTCAACTAGACGACATCCCCAAGCTCAAATACACCACCGCATGCTTGCGCGAGGCGCTCCGTCTCTCCCCACCCGCGACGACCCGCGGTGTCAAGGCCCTAGAGGACACCATCGTCGCCGGCTCTAGTGGCAAGTACGAGATCAAGAAAGACGAAGTACTGGTCATGATCACGGGCAAATGCCAGACAGACCCGAAAGTCTGGGGTGAAGATGTGAGTGATACTTTCGCATTAAGCAAAATAATACGTTGACTGAATATGTGGGATGTTAGGCGCGTGAGTTCAGGCCCGAGCGTGTGTACGGAGAGAACTTCGAGAAACTCCCGGTGAGTTGCTTCTGGAGATAACTTTCAACTCGGATATTCATCGTTGTCGCAGCCCAACGCATGGCAACCCTTCGGGTACGGCATGCGTGCATGCATCGTAAGTCTCACTTTCGCTCTGTACGTTCTCCCAAGCTCACACGTCGTATGCGCACGACAGGGCCGGCCCTTCGCCTGGCAAGAAGCGCACATCGCGCTCGCGAGCGTCATCCAGAAGTTCGACATCATCATGGACGACCCGTCATATACGCTCGAACTGAAGCAGACGATGACGATCAAGCCCAAGGGCTTCTACATCCACGCCATCCCACGGAACCGCGCGTCCGTGCCCGTTGCGGTCTCGCTCTCTGGACCGCTCACCAGCGCGCCGAGCGCCCCGCGGCGCTCCTCCAGCGAGGCGGGAGAGACGAAGGGCGAGCCGAAGCACAAGCTGTATGTCGTGTATGGCTCGAACACCGGCACGTCGCAGACTTTCGCGCAGCGCATTGCGAGCGACGCGCCGTCGCATGGTATGTCTTTGCGACCTGCAGGTAACGGGATCGGATACTCAGCATGTAACAGGCTTCAAGGCCACCCTCGGAACGTTGGACTCCATCACAGAGCATGTGCCCACTGATGGTCCCATAGTTGTCGTCACCGCGTCCTTCGAAGGTAGACTACCTAGTCCTCCTACACAGTCTCTAAGTCGTAACTAACAATATGCGAACCAGGTGAACCCGCCGACAACGCCGCGCACTTCTACGAATGGCTCCAGAGCCTCAAAGGCAAGGAGATGGAGGGCGTTAAGTACTCTGTCTTTGGGTGCGGCAACAGCGATTGGGTGCGGACGTTCCAGCGCGTGCCCCAGGCCATCGACACCCTCCTCGAGGAGCGTGGTGGCAAGCGCCTGAATGAACGTGGTGTCGGCGATGCACAGGCTGCCGACTTCTTCCAGAAGTTTGACGAATGGGAAGCGAAGCTCTGGTCCGCTTTGGCCACGGTTCGTTTTGATATCCGATCAGATGTCAAGTGCAAGGCTCACATGAAGCACAGGAATACGGCCTCGAGGACACAGAGCAGAAGGCGTCTGTGAACGGCATCTCGTTGAAGACCGTTGACTCTGGCACCTCGCGAGCCAGCATTCTCCGCCAGCCTGATGCTGACCTTGGACGCGTCATCGAGAACCGTCTCTTGACATCGCCCAATGCGCCGGCTAAGAGGCATATCGGTAAGACACACACCCCGGAATGCACATAATTGAGGAGCTGACCGTCTTTGGCAGAGTTCCAGCTGCCGGAAACGATGACCTATCGCGCGGGAGACTATCTCTCTATGTGAGCAGGATGCCTTACGTCGCAATGTGGACATTTCGCTTACTATTACCTCCCAGCTTGCCCCACAACCCATCGCGAGATGTTCACAGGGTCATTTCACGCTTCGCACTCAACGCTGAGGAACAGGTATGTTTTATATCTACTCCTGTCCAGCGCTGGAGTATAACGCCTCTTCGGCAGATTGTCCTCTCCTCACAAGGACCCACCTCTTTGCCAGTCGACAAGCCAATCAGCATCTTCGCTCTCCTCTCCGGATACGTCGAGATCTCCCAGCCCGCCACCACGCGCGACCTGCGCAGCCTCCTCGCCGTCGAGTCCTCCCCCACAACCAAAGCCGCGCTCGAAGACCTCGCCGGCTCGTACGCCGAGAAGGTCATGGGCCCGCGCCTCAGCATCCTCGACATCCTCGAGGACCACGCGGACATCGCGCTCCCGTTCGCGACCTTCCTCGAGATGCTGCCCCCGATGCGCGTCCGCCAGTACTCGATCTCGTCCTCGCCGCTGCACGACGCGCAGCGCCCGACGCTCACCGTCAGCGTCGTCGAGGCGCCCGCGCTCTCCGGGCGCAAGGACCCGTTCCTCGGCGTCGCGTCGACGTTCCTCGCGGTCCTGCGCGCGGGCGACGTCGTGCAGCTCGCCGTGCGCGCCGCGACCGCCGCGTTCCACCCCCCGGAGGACGTCGCGGTGCCGATGGTGATGTTCGCCGCCGGCTCGGGCCTCTCGCCCATGCGCGGGTTCCTGCAGGAGCGCGCGGCGCAGAAAAAGGCGGGGCGCAATGTGGCAAAGTCGACGCTGTTCTTTGGGTGCCGCTCGCCGCAGGAGGACTTCTTGTACGCGGACTCGGACCTGAAGGAGTGGCAGGAGCTCGGGATCGTCGACGTGCGCCCTGCGTTCTCGCGCCGCTCCGAGGAGTCGGACGGGTGCAAGTATGTGCAAGAGTGAGTCTTCGTTACACACTCGAATCTCTGCGACCGTCTTGCTGATGTGCGTCATAGCCGTGTATGGAAAGACCGTGCTATCGTGCGGGAAGCGTACGATAACAAGAGCGCGAGGGTGTGTTCCTTCCTTCATGTGTGGTGCTGGACACTACTCATACTATCGCCACAGTTCTTCACTTGCGGATCGGGCAAGATGGCACAGGGTGTCAAGAAAGTCCTTACGCAGATGATCAAGGAGGCGCACAGCTGCTCAGACGAGGAGGCCGCGCAACTGTTCGAGCGTGCCATTCAGGGCCGTTACGCGACCGACATCTTCGAGTGAGATGCGACTCTAGATTTGGGTACGAATGTACGAAAATGATGTAGACTTTGACGCAACGGTGCTGTACTTCGGGCTGGCGCTACGACTTATTATTATTCACTGCTAGATCTGGTTTTGTACATGGCAATGATCGTCGAAGGATTCAGATTTCGATTTGAGTCGACGACTGTACACGGGTTTCACTGCGTCTGCTACACCTGCTACACATACACGCTACAGTCTCTCCAAGCTTCAAGCTACATAGCCACAGCAAGTACTGCTACATACCGATAAACAAAACTTCCTGTCCAGCTCTATCCACCTCGACTTGGGGTTCTCATCCTTCCCATAAGAAGGCTCACCACCCAAACGGCCTATCCCCCGGATACCCGCCCCCAGGGGGCGGCGGCGGACCCCCAGGCCCCGGCATCTCAGGCCCGGGGAATCCAAACGGCGGCGGGCCCCCAGGCGGCCCAGGGGGAGGCGGCCCACCATACGGCGGGTACCCGCCTCCCACCTGCCCAGGGTAGCTCGACTGACCGGGGTACCCCGAGTCGGCCTGTGGGAACCCATACCCGGGCGGGGAGGCGTAGCTCGGCGCATAGCCCGCGTCTGGTCGCGGGATGGACGGGGGTTCGTGCGGTCCGCCGTGCGCGTGGCCGTGGCCGTGATCGTGCCCATGTCCGTGTCCGTGTCCGTGTCCGTGCCCGTGCGGCGGCGGGGGGCCCGAGGGCGAGGGGAAAGATGCGTCCCCGGCGTAACTCGACGCTCCGGGGTATGTGGAGTGCGATGGGACCGCAGGCGAGGGGATGTGCGCTCCTGGCTGTGGCTGCGCCTGCCCGGGGTTGTAATACGATGCGGCCTCGCCGCTCGACGGTATCGGTGGGGCCGCTCCGCCCACTCCCGGACCTCCACCCGGGCTCGTACCAGGGAATGCGGGGGCGTGGGCGCCACTTTCGTATCCGCCCTCCCTCCGCCCTCCCTGCCCGCCGGTGAACTGGTTGAGGAACGACGTCGCCTGGCCGAAGGGCGTGTTGCCCGGGGGACCGCCCGCCGCGCCGCCGCTCAGTTTGCCCATGAGGGACTGCGCCTGCGCCATGCCGGGGACTTGGTTCATGTACCCGCCGATCTGGTGCTGCGCCTGTACGCCAGCGTTGTGCGCGGCGCCCCCGCCGCTGCTGCTGCCGTGCCCGGCGCCGCCCGACGCAGAGAGGCGGATGTTCTCGTGGTTCCGCACCGCCTGCTTGGTGAGCCGACGGAGCACCTCGTGCTGTTGCCCGCCGAGCTCCTGCACCCAGCGCTGCATGTACTGGAGCATCTCGCGCTGGATCTGGGAGTTGCGGTCGTGGAAGTCGGGGTGGAAGCTGAGGGGAGGGTTAGTAGATGGAGGGAAGGTAGCTGGAAACATGAGACATACAGGCATTGTAGAATATCCTCGGTGACATGATGTACGTTGATGGAGGAGTCGTCCCACGCCTTCACGACATGGTTCGCAGTATAGGTCTATGAAAAAGTGTCAGGATGGAACATAATATCTAGATAAAATATATGCGCACGAGAATGATCTTGCCAAGGTTTCCAGCAGGCTCGTTGAGGATGAGGTTCTATACGGATCTAGGTTAGCGCATAGAGTTGGAGTTTAACGAGTTCAAGTAGCTCACGAAATGGTCTTTGCTCAAGAATGAATGTGTGGGATCCGACTGAGACAAAAGGTGAGTATATCCATCTGTGAGTGACAGTAATGGCGACTAACGGCTCTTGGATCATTGAACACCTGAAGGCCTCTGAGCAACCGCACTACAAAGTATCAATCGAAGAAATCATACCTCGTACTGATCGTGTGTGTTGATGACCTCACCCGACGCGGCCATAAGGCCACTCGTCGCTTGCTTCATTAGTGGCTTGAGGAAAGGCTGTGCCATTTGCGTGGTTAGCGAAATTCGCGGCAATCTTGAAACACAGCATACCTCGAGAGTCGTGAAGATAAACACTAAAGGACATTATAATCAGACCGTGAGCAAGTGATGAGCCAATTTGCCGTACCAGAGATGGAATCCATGAGTTTATCGATGAGAGGCCCGAGTCCCGGTATCTTCTCTGCATACACCCACTTTGATTAGCCGAAATGGACGCAAATCCCTAGGAATAAGAACACACCGATCGTCATCTCAATCTTCTTTACGACTATGCCGCGGCACTGCGATCAGCTCAGCCCTACAAGTCACGCGACACAGCACGCACCGGAGTCCCTGAACGTCAACACCTGCCATAGCACTGCATGCATCTCCTGCGGGCTCATATCTTCAGGGCGTTTTCCGCCTTGTGCAGGGCCCGCGCGAATGCGCTCGACGCTCTCCATTTCGCGCGCCATCTCGCCACCGTCGGTCCCGGGGAGCTTGAACAATAGCGAGCGCAGAGCATCGGAGGGCGATGATCCTGACCTCGTCTCCGAGACGGACTTGGCGCGCGCCTTGTCGAGCGCGGCGTTCAGGTCGGATACGGACGCTTGACTCTGTGGGCAATCGGGGTGAGTCATGCATAAAGGCTAGGAGGGGAAGAAGCACATACAATGTGGTCTGTCGCCTCTGTAATAGATGTGAGTATATGCGTGCTAAATGTTGTTGAGTACGATACGCACCTCCCAAAAGACTGTGAATGAAATCGCTGGAACCAAAGGTTCCTGCAACGGCATGAGGCGACAGCATATACCGATAACACCGAAACTCTTACCAGTCACAAGCGGCGCAACATGTTTGCCATTGTGTGCCTGGATCCTTGTCTGGTCTCCAACGTGCAGGAAGACGTCGGGATGACCCATGGTCGCTAGCGCAAGCTCGCAGAAGTTGGAATGGGCGGGGAAGTCTTCCAACGTATGCAGCTAAGTGGTGTGACATTAAGTGTGCATGCTAGTGGGAACTGGTAGCGACTCACCGCCTGGCCCAGGAGACGGTAGGCTTCGTACAGGTCCTGCTTGGCACCGCTGGAGCGAGCCTGGCGACCAAGCTGGATGCAACGCTCAAGCGTGCGTCGAACAAGGGCTTTTGAAGTGTCCCACGAGCCGTTTTCTAGGATAGTACAGGTTAGAGGGCGCAGGGGTTGCATGTTATGCTCGCCCACCATTCGCGATATAATTCTTCATTCCAGTGCGGGGATCAATCTCCAACTCTCTAGGCTACACAATATCGGTAACTGAGATACTCTGCGCGAGAGAATAAGAACTTACGTCAACGGGGGGACGCAGCTTAGGGTGATATTGCCTGGCATTATCCGGATATCCTTTCGGATTGTCGATATGTTCAGTCTACAAACGAATAAGGTGACAGTCGCGGTATACATGAATGTCGCTCACGGGAAGATACACGCCCAGGCGTTCCTCTGTGACTTCAAATTCGTGTGTTGCATAACCATGTGCCTTGGGCAAGAGTGATAAGTTCGGGGTTTAAGCGTACAAGTCCGAATGAATCTTACCATGAACCCAAGGACCAGGCACAGATTGAGGATTGTCTGTTGCGATTATGAATTTGACGGCAAGAAACAAAATTTGAATGGACGCAGACCTGGATCTGCAGCTTCTGGAGACCAGCTACATCGACAGCTTGACTGTAGTCTCGTAGCCAATTGCTGCATCATGGGAAGGGTCAGACATGGGAAGCATTACGAGACCCTGCAGGCGCACCCAAAGTAGACGCGTTTAATGTCGAGACCGCCAAATTTAGAGCCGCCTTTTCCGATCAGGGCACCGAGAGCAAAGCCTCCGGCTTTCTTCGCAACATCGCCGAGTGTGTCTTCCTGCAAGAAGCTAAGTTATATTCTTCAATGTCCGAGGAATCAAGCTCACAATATCGCCATGCCGGAATGCCTTGCCCTCCAAGAACGCAAAACTGAAAGTGTTCCCGAGAATCAGCCCGATTAGCACGATCAGCGTTATTCGCGACCTGCCTCGGTATGTTTCCAGCACCAAATGCGTACACGCCTTCAGAAGGAACGCAGAGAATAACAATGCATAGCACAATCAGCAGCATATATGCGTGGCCTGGCATGGTGGTCGTATGAGAGCAAGCGGAGGAATACGATCGGGAGACTGAGACGCGCTTTACTCGGAATGCACTGCAGTGACACTAATCAGTGCGACGCCACAGCACCCATGACGTCAAGCCAATCAGCGTTCGCGGTGTATTGTATCGGAGCCTCAACCTACTCACTCCGCGCATTGTTGGTGCTGTCGGAGATTGAACGTAGAAGTAACGCCTGTGCGGGACAAGCAGGTGCGCGCTTAATAATTTGTTGCATTGCTCATCGCTCTCTCTCCCTCGCACACGCCTCCGTGGCCTCGCTCTCCTCGTCCCACTACGTCCTCGGCCTTCACGGTACGTCTGCTCGTCGTTGTCCGCGACCCGCTTAGCTCACAGGTTTAGTCTCATCCTCAGTCCCTCAACATGACCAACACGTCTGTCAATCCCTCCGAAGTCGGCTGGCAATTCGTCCCGCAATACTACACCTTCGTCAACAAACACCCCAACCGCCTCCACTGCTTCTACAACAAATCCTCCACTTTCATTCACGGCACTGAGGGCGAGGACGGCAAGCCATGTTTTGGCCAGCAGGTGTGTGCCACTTTTCTTTTCATGTCCGCGACGCGTCTGGCCACTCGCACGCGCCGGAGTTCCGCCGGCATCATATCCATTTTCTCGAAAGACATTATCCCCATGTTCTTGCTCTTCACCTTTGGGAATATTCTCTACATGGGCTGGGCAACGACGCGTAGTTTTTCAGTGCCACTGCGGTGGCGGGATGTACCAATCAGGAAATCCCTGCAGCACATTTGTACCGTTGGGCATGGTTCCCTGCCATGCAAGCACTCTGCCACCTCGTATAAAACTCCCCCTGTCAACGCATTTCCTGATTACGTCCTTACGAGTCATAACTGTTCATGTGTATCCGATTACTAACACACATTCGCTTGTTAGGAAATCCATAACAAGATTACCTCCATCGGCTTCCAGGATTGCAAAGTCTTCATTCACTCGGTAGATGCCCAGTCCTCGGCAAATGGCGGCATCATTATCCAGGTCATCGGTGAAATGTCGAACAAGGGCGAGGACTGGCGGAAATTCGTGCAGACGTTTTTCCTCGCCGAGCAGCCTAACGGCTACTTCGTCCTCAACGACATCTTCCGCTTCCTGAAGGAGGAGTCGGTTGAGGAGGGTGACGAGCAGGAGGCTGAGATCGTCCAAAAGCCCACCCCTTCTGCTGAGCCCGTCGTACCGATCGCTCCTCCCTCTCCTTCCCCTCCTCCCCCAGCTGAGCCGGAGCCCGTCCCCGCTCCTTCCCTCGCCCCTCCTCCCGCCGTCGAGGAGCCCGCCCCCTCTCCTTCTCCCTCCCCCGCTCCAGAGCCTCAGTCTCAGGTCAATGGTCATGCGCCAGAGACCAAGCCTGAGCCTACCCCCGCTCCTCGCGAGCCCTCTCCCGCCCCCACTCCCGAACCTCCCGCTACCGCGTCCCCCGCTCCCGTTTCTCCCCCTGCCCCACAACATCAACCTTTGCCTCCTGCTGCCGCTGCGCCCGCCCCTGTGCAGCCGCCTCAGCAGCAGCAACCACCCCCGCAGGCCGCACCCGCTCACGCGCCTACACCTGCCGCCCCCACGCCGTCTGCACCTAAAACGTGGGCCTCGTTGGCTGCTACCGGTGCGAAGGGCTGGGGCCCCGCCGTCGCGAGCCAGTCCCGTGGTACCAGTGAAGCACCTGCCCCGAGCAGCGCGCCGCCCGCACCACTCAGTGGCCCCCAGTCCCCCGCGCCACATGTTACGACGCGTCCACTGGCGCGGCCAGACGCGCACCCCGCACTCATCGCCGCGCAGAACGTCCAAACAGCCCAATGCTTCATCAAGGTGCGCACCCTGTCACATCCCAGATAACCTCGCAGACATGTACTCACCGCGCATCCCTCCCACAGGGCGTCACTGAGAACGTCACGGACGCAGCCCTGCGCACGACGCTCGCCGCGCGCTTCGGGCCCGTGAAGGAGCTCGAGATCGTGCGCAGCAAGGTGTGCGCGTTCCTCGAGTTCACGCAGCTCGAGGCCGCGAAGCGCGCGATCGTCGCGTCGCTCCCGATCCCGCAGGGGGGCGAGGGTGGCGTGCGCATCGAGACGGACGGCGGCGCAGGCCAGGCGCGCGTGTACGTCGAGACCCGCAAGGAGCGCAGCGAGCGCCCGGGCCCGCGCGGCGGCGCGCCGATCAATGGCGACCGCGGGCGCGGCGGCTTCAGGGGGCGTGGGGGACCCGGTAGGGGCCGTGGGGCGCCGCCGCCGAAGCAGTGAGCGGGTCAGGTGAGGTGAGGGGGAGGTGTGGGTACGGCAAAAGTACAAAATCTCTGCTGAATGCGTGGTGTTGCGTGGGCGGGGCGTTTGGTGCCTTCTCTCCTCTGTCTTGTGGGCGTTGTCGTTTGTGTTGGGCATTCTTGGTGTGCGAGGGAGGGGGTGCAGGGACGGAGTGGTAATGGGTGGTGGTGGTTGGAGGGGTGGGAAGGGGGTTTGCTCTCATTGCTGCCGCATGTTGTGCTGTTGTTGTTCAAGCTGTTCTCTCTCCTGTCGTTCGCATGCATGTGCCTACTGCATGGTTTATGTGAATACTTCTTACTGCAAGTCTGATATTGTTGTTTCTTATAAACCGAAGGTAAAGGGCAAAAGTTATTAGTGCGGCCTACCGACATGGTCAGCTTGCAATGGACATTAGCAACATCCTTCCCGAGCAACACACAGCGCAAGAGCCCAGCGACAATATCCGTATTGACCATTCGATCGGAGTCGCAGGGCGTTAGTATCGCACTAATTACGCGGGTTCGCAGTAGCGGTGACGACGATGAGAGAGAAAACAAGCGCAGAAAAACAACCGGACGGGTCGTGAAAGGTCGTAAGGCGGGAATGTGGTAGGCGTCGTCGCGAGCGATGTGTATAGGAATGAGAACGGGAATGGGGGAGTATGTAGGGAACGAGCAGTGGGGCGACACGCGTGGGACAGCAAGAGCGGAAGCGGAAGCGGACGATGTGGGCGACGGTGTACGGGGTACGATGTACGGCGAACGGCAGACGGGCGGCGGGGACGGGGCGCGGCGTGGTATGTCGCCAGCGCGCCCTTCCCCGGGGCGTTGGCAAGACTGTAACTGTAACGGTGACGTGGATGCGGTATAGAGGGCGGGCCGGGCCCGGGGCTAGGAGGGAAGAAGAGAATCCATCCGGTTTTCCTTCGCAAGGTATGTAATCCTGGAGGTATGCGCCGGGGCCGCGGGATGGGGAAGCAAGAAAGAGCAACGAGGGATGGGGACATTACGACGGAGATAGAAGCAGCGGGGGCGTGGGGTCGGTACGGATATACTTCAGGACGAGGTCGTTACTTCGTCTGGTTGGCCTGGATGAGGAGGGCTTTCTCCTTGAGGACGGAGGGGTAGCTGTTCATCAGGTGTGCGAGGGGCCGGAGCTCGTCTTGGTCGAGGAGCGCGATGGTAATCTTGGGCTGTTAAGGACGTAAGCAATCATGACAGCGGGCACAGAGCCTGTATGACGACTTACAGCTCCCTTGACACCAAACGCCTTCACCACACGCCAACTGCGTGAAAGTTAGTATTATGGTCATAAAACGCGAGGAGGGAAGAGAACGCACAGCTTGTCACCCAACTGCTGCTTCTGTTGGTTGACAGGCTTGTCGAGCAGTCCGTCGATGAACTCGTCCGTCGCCTTCACAACCATGGGGTCCGCCTTGGGCAGCGGCAACCCAGTGACGGAAGATGTGCCGACGAGCCTGATGATCTCCGATGCGGGCAAGCGTGCAAGAGACGCAATCGTGTACACTTGCGCAGGCGAGGCCGTCGAGGGCGCGCTTGGCGTCGCGGGGGTCGGGCTGGCAGCAACACTCGGGCCACGGGACGACAGGTCGGGGGTCTGTGGGGAGTCGAACGAGGCGGCAGAGATCTTGCGCGCCTGCGGCGTCTGGGGCACAGGCACGGTCGAGATGGCGGGAGTCTGCTCCTCCTCCTCCTCGACCTCGAGCACCAGCTTCGCATCGGCGACCTTGGCGCGGAGCACCTCGACATTGAAGAGACACATGGCGCGCTCGCGCTTGGGGAGCGACATGAGCAGGTCCGTAAGTTCCGCAACCCGCGTCGACTCGAGTTTGCCGACGGCGGCGAACATCCGGTCCTTCTCGGACTGCGGCCCCGCAAGAGAACCTGACGGGGACTCCGTGCGCGGCGGGGTCGAGAGTGTTGCGGGCATCGACAGCGGCGTCGAAGGATGGTCTGGCGCTGACGCTGTAGCAGCCAGTGCGGCCGCATCAAGAAGCCGTGAGTCCTGCGACCCTGCGGGAGAAGGCGAGGGCGACTTCGATGCCTTTGCCGGGTTCAGCGTCTTCCTTGCGGCTTGCACCTGCTCAGAAAGCTTCGCGGGGTCTTGGATACCTTGTACGACGTCGCTGAGCGACAGAGCCACAATAGACTGCACAACCGAATCCAGCTCATCGGAAGCAACAACGTCCATGCTCTTGATCCGCCTGCTTAGCTCTCCTGTGAGCACCTCCTTGCGGACAACAGGCGAAAGGGCGGATAGGTCGTCGTAACGCATGGGCATGTTGAGCGTGCCCGTAAGCGCCGCCTGCAAAATCAATCGTCAGTGCGGATGCATGAACCCTGCGCATTATACATACATGATAGAAGCTGCCAGAGCTGCGCCGTGCCCTGTCGGGCCGTTCGTGGTGACCCATAGTAGGGGAGCCCAGGATGGCAGGATGACTGCTCGGACTGGGCCACCCAGCGTAGCTCTCGCCCGCTTCACTGGCTGTGGGGCTGGTTGCGCCGCTGCTGCTGCGCGGGTGGCCGTTGTGGCCACCAAAACGCTGCGCGAGCTTTTCTTGCCGGAGCTGTTTGGGCTCGTGCAAACGCACGACCAATGCCTTCGATCCGATCACACAACCGTTCATGGCGTTCATGGCCGCATTAGCTGGGATACAAAGTTAGCTGGAGTTTCAGGTAGGTAAGCTGGCTGGAATACCTTGATCAGGTGTCTGGTACGAGACAAAACCGAAGCCGCGGCTTTCTCCCGCCTCATTCCTCATGACACGTGCGCTACGGGAGGTCAGCAGTGTATTGGGCCGTAGATGGCTTGCATATCTTACCTGACGATTGAACCAAACTGCGTCCAACGACTTCAGCTCTGAACTGCGGACGTTGGCTGGAGTGGTAGCAACTCACCACGCGGAAATGCGAGAACAGGCCATTCGAGTCAATTGACGTGTCCAGATTCTGCGTCGCGGTGAGCTTCATGGCTACATAATCGTAGTGCCCAGAGACTCACTTTGATAAAGAGGTTGCACGGGTCGATGAGCCCGCTATGACTTGTGGATCCCGGACCGCTCAAAGGCGCGAGCTGAACCTGTTGTCCAGGGCCATGCACAAACAACGCGCGCGGGGGGAAAGGCGATTGTCGCGGGGGTGAGTACTGCGAGGACATCGTTCCAAATCTGTTCACACGCACGAGCTTGGGTGAACGCACCTGGGCAGGGTATGGGAATACCGAGCCGGTGGGGATGAACGACGGCGCGTTGGCGTTCGGGCTGAATTCGCTGATGGCGGCCCCCGCCCGGCGCGGCTGGTACAACTGCACCACGATGTTCTGGCCCTCGACCTCTGCGCAGTGCATCGCCTCCTCGGCATCGCGAGCATCTTCTTCCCGCCAAAACTCGATCATGCCGGTGTCCTTGCCACAGGGTGCTTGAGCGCGCACGGACGCGAGCGCACCGAATGGACGGAAAAGGTCATAAAGCTGAGAGTCGGTGTAGTCTGTCGGGAGCTGCTTCACAAGACGAGGGGACGCAGACGGTGGTGGGAGGGGCGTCGGAGGCGTGGTTGATGGGTATGGCGACAATGTGAGGAATGCAGGCTGTATTTGATTGGGAACAGCACGACCTTGCAATGTCGCAAGTGCCTTCTCCGCTGTTGAATAATAGGTGAGCACTATACTTTGGCAACTCACAAGGAAACACAGCGGACATAGCGAACGGAAATATGGCTAGAAGGTCCTTCGCAAGCGCCGGGAGCCCTGGGGGCGAACGCGACGCCAGTGAAGTCAGGGAGAATCGAACGTAGCATCTATAGTGATGCACGGCCAACAGCATCCTTAGATGATCGCACACGCCGCAAGGCTGATTTCATAGATGAAGTACGATGGCACGTCTCTGCCGGGCGTTCTTCAAGAGCGCGACAGACCATGCTGGGGCACACCTCAGTGCGACCGATTCCGCCCTTTGAACGGCTTTGCTCACGCGTCTGATGCCTAGACCATGAAAACAAGAACTAAGCGACCGCACACTCACCTTTCTCAAGGTACTTGAACTCGATCGTCCCCGAGACAGGCCTGTTCGAGCCGTCACGGACGATATTGGGCCGGAAGGGCGCGCAGGTCTGGAACGCGACTGCGAGGTCTTCGTCTCTCACGTACGGCGGCAGACCCGAGATGTATAACAGCGGCTCGTGCAGGTAGGGGTGCGGCTGCGGGCGCGCTTCCGGTGGGGGCGTGTTGTACTCAGACGACATGATGGCTGTTACGAGTTATGACTGCAGCAGAGAGTCCAGCGGAGAGAAAGAGACCTCCAGACTTTGCGTGGGCCGACGATGGTATCAAGTGGGGGCTGAAGGAGGCCGTCACTGCCGTGCACGACGCGGAGACTGAGATGGACGTCGTCGGACAAGGCCAAAGAATTTGGAAAAAGTGATCAAGGTGCATTTTGCTTATGTAACCGACCGCTCAATTAACTGATGGGAATTTCGCGGCGTTCTCGCTAACGACCACCAGCTTCCGAGCCATTCACTGTTGTTTATGGACAATGAGCCAACGGGCGATAGCAACCCACGAAGGTGCTACATATTTCGAAGCTGCATAACAGTATTTCACTCGGTCTTGAGCTTGTTCGTGCAGTGCAGTGCAGGTGAGCTAGTCCCCGCCTCGATCGACGACTCCGCTTGCAAAATATTAGCTCACATCGTGTCGTCTAGTCTCAATGGAGCACACCACCGTCTTCATCCTTGGGTAGGATTATATTGCGCCAACGTTCTCTGGGACACGGGTCATCCGGGATCCCGTCCTATCCTGCCAAGTCCAAGATTAAGCCACAGTTGATATTACCAAATGGGCGTCTGTTCAGACTATTTGACTGAATGACAAAAACAACATATCTGAAAGGCGGCCAATCAGAACTCTATGTACGCAGACTTTGGTGTAATCAAAACATACATAGGCCACAGTAGAAACACTATGAGCCGACGGTCGACCTGTCGCCGCAGATGTGAGAAGAATATGGTGTCGCGCTGCGGTTATGTACTATCTTTCCTTCTACCGTCTGGGAATGTATAACCAATCCCAGGCATGATTCAGATGGGTTCGTGCTCAACACTTTTAGCTCTCGAGTCTACGTACTTACGGGGATCGAGGCGTACGCGGCATCATTGGTGGCCACGATCAACTGACCGTCCGGGCAGCTGACCGGAGTCATTGCACCCATGGGGAACAATATTTATAGCGGGGAATGACTTCGCCCTCCTTGCGAGCGTTTGCAGCTTCGCCTTTGCCCCCTGTCCACGACGCTGCCTGTATCATGTCCGTGGAGAAACACACGTCGTCTTTCGACGAGAAGGCCCTAACGAGCGTCGACCGCGATGTCGTGCAGCCCGAGCCACCCTCGCTCGCGGTGGAGGAGCGCAGGCTGGTGAGGAAGCTGGACATTCGCATCATGCCCATAGCATGTATCATGTATCTTTTCGCCTGTGAGTGCTCTTCTTGCGCTGAAGACACAGCTACTAACGCGTTGCTTTTGCTAGTCTTGGACAGGTCAAACCTGGGGAATGCACGTCTGCAGGGACTCCCGCAGGACACCCTCCACGGCGACCCGACTGGCGTCCTCTTCGACTGGGTGAACTCTGTCTTCTTCTTTTCATATGTGCGTATCTGCGGCCCGGATCGTCGTCCACCCTTTTCCGCCCTTTCTGACGACTCCGGGCCCTTTAGATCATCTGCCAAGTCCCAGCCACGCTGCTCTCGAAGCTGTGTGCGCCGCGCATCTGGCTTGGATGCGCGACTGTGGGGTGGGGGTTGTGCTCGGTGCTCATGGTGCGTGCGTGCACCACTCCGCAGCGATGAATGCACCGCTGACAGAACGAACGCCCGCCAGTCCACCGCGTTCAACTTCCCGGGCCTGATAGTCGCGCGCATCGGGCTCGGCGTCTTCGAGGCTGGCTTTGGGCCCGGCATCCCGCTGTACATGTGTACGTACCGTGCTCGGCTCCTCTCACGCTGTCTCGTTCTGCCTGTCGATGCAATTCTGATGCGCCGCGTCGTCCGCTTAGCTTTCTTCTACACGAAGGAAGAGATGGGCATGCGCATGGCGTACTGGTTCGGGTTCGCCGCGGTGGCGGGCGCGTTTGGTGGACTCATCGCGTTCGGCATCCAGCACGTGCACGCGGCGGTCGCGGACTGGAAGCTGCTGTTTATCGTTGAGGGCATCCCGACGGTGCTCCTCGGGCTGCTGGCGATGTATGTGCTGCCGAACCGGCCCGAGGAGACGTCGATGTTCAACGAGAAGGAGCGCGAGATCGCGCTTGAGCGGATGAACCGCGGGATCAAGGCGGACGTAGGCAGGACGGTTACAAAGGGTAAGCATGGATGCAGCATCGGCGCGCGAAGTGTTCGTTCTGAGGGATTTTAGCGCATATATATGCGGCGTTCAAGGACTGGAGGGTATGTTCCGCGTTTGCTGCAATATTCCTGCCACTTCTGACCACTTTTTGGCATGGGCTCCAGATATATGCTGCCGGTGTCTTGTATTTCGGAGCCAACTGTGCACTCGCCTCGATCTCCGCTTTTCTGCCCACAATTATCACCACATTTGGATTCAGTACGTCGTCCCCTTTCGACTCAAATGCTCTACTGAACGGACCTGGACAGCCAATGCCCGCGCTCAGCTACTGACAGTGCCCCCGTATGCGGTTGCGGCTGTGTACCTGTGCTTGACGTCGTATGCCTCGGACCGGCTCCAGAGCCGTGGCATATTTGTCGCGGCGGCCAGCGCGCTCGCTGGGATAGGTTACGTGTGAGTGTCATCCACAGTACATCCAACGGCATTCTGTTGACCTCTGCATTCGCGGTCCAGGCTGCTGCTCTCCGTGGCCGACAACAATCATGTCCGCTACTTCGCCACGTTCTGCATCACTAGCGGGACATATACCACAATCGGAGTGATCATCGCATGGTGTGCGTACAGGTTTATCTGCTCAACCAGTGCCGCCATGGCTGACGTTGTGCTCTGACCATACAGTCGCTCATAACCTTGGGTCCGAGACAAAAAAAGCAACGGGTATTCCGATGTACATGGCCATCGGGCAGTGCGGGAGCGTGCTCGGCTCGCACATATATCCCAAGACGGACGGCCCGCGGTATACGTACGTCGAATAATCTATTATGATCTGATGGTTGTATTCTCATGACCTACCGCAGGCGGGGATTCGCAGTGACGTGCGCTCTGCAGTTCGTCGCAGCCATTGCAGCTGTGATTCTCACCGTAAGCTCCTCCCAGTACCCCCGATTGTCATCATCGCCGCTAACAACCCGCAGATCTCCTACCGCATCGAGAACAAGAGGAGAAACGACAAGTACGGCAAACCTGTGCGCGACGCACCGGTCGACACGTCCGAATTGGCGGACAAGGTGCGTAGTACTATGGGCAGCGTTGACGGCTTGGCTGACGTTTACGTTTCTTCAGGCACCGATGTTCCGCTATACCCCTTAAAGATTCGGATTTGGTAACGAGCTATAGTCAAACGGCCCGATGCATGCAGCCTGCAAGATGTATACTAGTAGTGAGAATCGAATCGCGCTCGCAGTCGGGAGCGGCGCATGTCCTGTCATGGGGAAGGACGACGATCACGTCGTGTGCGGCACGTTCATCTAGGCTCCCGAGGCTGAGCGCACGGCTGCGTCACGGTAATAGTTATGCTGTGAACGCATTCAATAAGCGTGAGATGGATGCACGCGCTTAGATAGCTCTTATATACTCCCACCCTTCGCACCACAGCTACCATCCTCCTTGCCTCCTCCCATCACCATCCACTGTCATCTATGGACCCCTTTACCAGATCATCAGCCTCCAACCTGACCGACGAGCTCAAGGAGCTCACAGATTGGTTCATCCAGCAGATGGTTAACCCCAATCAGCCCGTCGAACTCGAACCTCACCACCACTGCGAAGCGGGCCACACCCTCCCCCCGCCCGACCTCCGTTGTGTTCATATTCCTGGTGTCGACGATTTTGAAGCCGACCTGGACGGACGCGTCGCCAACGATCCTGCGGGCAGTTGGACTCTCCCCAACCAATCTGCCGACGGGGAATTTAACTTGGAAGAGTTCATCAACTTGCCGCAGCACGAACTCGACGCGCCCTCTTGCAGTGTATACTCTGACGCACTCAGCGCCTCCACCCTCCCCGCATCTCCAGATTCGGTGGCCTCGGACGAGACCGCCGTCGATAGCGACGTCGCCGCCTCTCCCAAGGTCGCTACCGACGACATCCTCGACTGCATGCAACTTCCCGCCTCGCCCGCTATGGCGTACGGGTACTACTTCGGCTTTCCCGCACAGGCCCGCCCTCTGGTGATGTACGACTCCCTGCTCATCACACCGCCTGTCGAAAGCCAGCATCCCCCCGAGTTCTCATTTCATCACCCCGTCGACCACACAGGGCAGCCGCAGCAGCAGCATCTATTAGGTGCTGTTGCTTCTTTTGCCCACGGTGAAATGAGTACACTGGCGGACAAGCGCGTTGGCCCGCTGACCCCCCAGACCTCGGCGGATGTCCCCGCGGCATCTGTCGAGGTCACCTCTGACGCACCCCCTCCCACGGCCTCCACGTCCGGGCGAAAGCGCGCTAACCGCGCCGACGACGAGAAGCCGACGAAGCGGCGCCGCGTGCAGAGCACCGAGAAGAAGCTCAAGTGCCCGCTGTGCGACAGCAGTATGTTGATTCATGTATGTTAGCGCTTCGTCCGATGCTGATATGCCACCGCAGTGTGGGCGCGGTCGCACAACCTGCGGACACACATCAAGTCCGTCCACGAGCAACAACGCTCGCACGCGTGCCCCGCGGCCACCTGCAACCGCGCGTTCAGTCGCAGGCACGACCTAACGCGGCACTACCAGTCGGAGCACACCGACCTGCCGTCGCCGCGCCGCAAGGCGCCGAAGATGTGACTCGCATGGGTCGTCGTTCCTGGTACGTCCTCCTCCTGCGTCGATCAACCCTCATGCTCCCCTCAATCGCCCGCCGCGTGCACGCGCCTACGCTGACGCACGCCGCAGGCATCCCACGGATCGCGCCTGGCAGCTCCATAGCGGCCTTCGGGTCGCGCGCCCGCCTCGCACGTTCAGTCACGCAGCACTGGACGCGCATCTCGGCGTGCGACCCGCGTTTGAAGGACACTATGTAGCTGATGGACGGGAGAAGGGCGCGCGTGCGTAGCCGGCGGGGGATGGGTCCCTGGGTCCTTGCGAGGGCCCGGGGAAGTGCCCCCACGGAAGCGCATGCGCACGGGTTGGGTTGGGAGAGTTTTCGTTTGCCTCGGAAGATCTGTTCTGTCTCGCGGACATTGTGTTTGTGGTTTGTGGTTTGTGTGATATGCGCTGGCCCCGGTTTCTGTCCGCTGTTGTATGCCTCGTCCCGTTATTCGTGTGCCGTTCGTCCTCGTATCGCGTTCGCGTTTCCGTTCGCTGTGCCTGATATCCTCGTAATATGGCGCTAGCGCCCCCCTCCATATGTTTTCCCCCTTGCACCTGGATCGTTATGCGCCCCTGTTCTGTGTCGTTTGTATGTTCTGCTGTTTACGAATCGGACCTGCTATACTGGATTGTTGGAAAACCTGGAATGGCCAAGTACCTCGCAAGTCGATCTCAACAGTTATGTTTTGCGCCCGGCGCTTCTTCTAGGCTGCGACCTTCCTGATACCACGATGTCATCGACCAGCATATGTACAACAAACATATCGGCGTTGTGGTGGAACACACGGTCGAGTATGATCATGTGTGTCGCGCCTTTACTGAAGATGCTAGAAACATATCTTATTATCACATCTCCTAGAGTCTCGCGCGGTGTCCAGGTGCGTACTCATTGAATGAGGGCATGCTGAACTCAACCTGAAGTCTATTTGTTCTTCCTACAGAACATACTGCACGCTATATCCTCCTCAGAGTGCTTACTCTGTGAAACCCTGGGGACGATCTGCTGGCCGTGAGGCGACTTGGGCAGATGCTGCGTGTGCCCCCGACCTCCGCCCATATCCCAGTAGTTCCTACTACATCCGGTGGCTGTTCCGTCGCAAACACAAACTGTACCTTCACCTCCAGTCTCTCTCGCCGGCTCATGTGAACCCCAGCATCATTGCTCCAAGATGTTTACGAACCGCACTCACGACATAGTCGCGCACAGACGGACAGCTAAGCCCCCACATAGCGCCGAATGTAGGTCATGAAGTCCGGTGTTTCCCTGCACAAGGCGTCCCGCCGCTGCACCCCGGCGCGAAGGCAGTTCGGAGGGTGCCACCACACGGGACTCGCGGTGCGTGCCGATGATCCGACACGTCGTAGAGAGCTAACGGGAAGCGAACGGTACGTCAGGGAATCACCGGGCAAGAACGGGACGTGTAGAGGCTGACTTCTACCGCCTAGGACTGGTGGTGCTCCTCCGCCTCTGCCAGGCAGTATGGACTGCCTACACACAATCATCTCTCTGCGACACGTGTGTCATAAGGTGTGAAAGGGCGAGGAGAACCTCCGATGCATGCTCCGACCAATATACCGGGCATTTCACGCGCACCGGCGCTCGCATTTCTTCCTCCGCACTTCGGAATCCCAGCCTACATGCTGACCGCCCGCCAAGCGAGCACCCAGCTCTGGCGTGCATCGCGTTTGCTATACGCCAGATATGGGCCCCATTGTGAGGATAGAGAGGAGTGACTTCCCTGCGCACGATGACAGGGTCCCGCGAAGATGTATAAAAGGGAGTTGGGTCGCCGCAGGATCTCCAGCATCAGCTACATCCAGCATCCACAGTACGCAGTCACCCGCTCTCTTGAACACCGGGCACAGACTGACTTCTCCTGTCCACAGTCGATAAACCACTGAAACCGTTTCCTAACTTTCAACCTAACCACCTAACCACCAACAACCGTACGCCACCCTGATCCCCTGATCCCACGCACCCGCTCATCACTCACCCGCCCGCCCGCAGATGACCGGCAGCATCATCGTCGTGAACGACACCACGAGCCCGTGCCACGTCTTCGTGTCCAAGTACTCGCGCCCGTCCGCGCACGACGACTGGTACACGATCGCGCCCGGCGCGCGCGACTCGTGGGAGCGCGACGGCTGGGAGGTCGTCGGTTTCAAGAACGACAACGACACCGACCGCGGGGGCATTTACGTGAAGGTGGACACCACCGTCACCTACCGCGGCCTGCACTCCTACGAAACCTCGTAGAGCCCGTCTCGGACGGCGGTTCGGCGGGGAAGAAGTCGTTGGGGAAGCACCGGTGGTCCGGGTTGTACGTGGCCGTGTGTGATATGTGTAGTTGACGGCGAGGAGTACTTGGAGTCATGTCGGAGACGAGGGTGAATATGAACTGTGTGGCAGAATTACGTGTCTGACATCCCGATTCAATGTGGGAGACCTTGAAGTGTCCCATGTTACGGTAGCTGTGAGCTACACTATAGGCAAGCATCCTGAAGAGGTCGCAGCGGCATTTGATCCTCTCCTTACCTCGCCCGAACATCGACTCCTATTGAGAAACTTTGCAGCCATGAGGCCTTGCATTTGCGAGCAGTCACTGGGTGAGTTGTTACCCACTGGGCGCCGACGCCCATACATTCGAAAGGTTAGTCTAGTTCGTCTGAAATCGTTGTGTTCGTGCTCTTGCGGTCTCGCGTCGCTGTGATTCGTATATATTACTGCTTCTGTACAGTGTAAGTCCCGTCCAGCCACAAGTACTTGCGCACCTCTCGATTTCGTCCTTATGGCTGAAGGCGAAATGTTAGGCGCTTGCAAGTATTGATGATGGTATCGGAAGATGCCGAATTGCAGCATTAGGCGCTCATGATTTCAAGTTCTTTCGAAAATCTGGCTGCCGTGCCACTCACTAGGAACTTGGCTGGAGCTCTCCTTCCGTGTCAACTATGCCCCCAACTCACGCCATCGGGACGAAGAGAAAGACGAAGGCATCCGCGTCGTCTATTGCGAAACGCGTCAAGACGAAACATGTTACCGCCAATGAGCTAGAGTGGAAGAAAACATCTCAACCTCGGGAGGCGGACCTTGGGACTGGGATGGATGGCTTTCTCGAATTAGAGGAGGTGGAGGATGTGGATGTCGTGTACGAGGAAACGGCAGCTGGTAAAGTCGCTCGCTTTAAGGTGTGTGGGCTTGTGAAGGCATCTATGTACACATTCTGAGACAGTTCGACTTAGGTGCATGGCTCTGCCGAAGCAAAGGATGAGGACGTCCAGGATAAACCTGGAGAGTCGTCCGAAGTACCAGTGGAAAATATTAACGTGGATACTCTTCCTGAACCCATCATCTTCGACGGTACGTATGACTTGTGAAATCAGCGGATGCACAACCTAACGCGGACCAGCCAAGAGCCTCGTTTCTGCCTGGGCGCCCTTCGGCCTTCACCCCCAACTCGGGCAGTCATTGCATACAAAAGGGTTCGCCAAACCCACGCCGATCCAAGAGCAAACACTTCCAATAGCCCTCAAAAACAGGGACGTAGTGGGTGTAGCTGAGACAGTGCGTCCGTCCCCTCTGTGCGTTGGAACAACATCATGCGAACGTCTCCGCAGGGTTCAGGCAAAACACTCGCATACGGGCTCCCGATTCTCCACCATCTATTCACCGAGGCGTACTCGCGCCCCATACCGAGTTCGAAAACGCGCCGTCCAGTCCGTGCGCTCATCCTCGCTCCGACGCGCGAGCTCGCGCTCCAGGTCTCTTCGCATTTAAATGCCTTTATCACGCCCACGGGGAGCGCGGAAGAGCATACCGAGGTTGCAGACCAGCCTGCAGACACCGCCTCGAAAGGGAAGTCCAAGGCCCAACATAAGGGCAAGGGTAAGGCGAAAGCCGCACCACAGACGGCAGACAAACCAAAACACCCGCCATTGGTGAGCGTTGCGGCTATCGTTGGAGGTATGTCTGCGCAGAAGCAGCGTCGTGTCCTTTCGCGTGGAGTAGACATCCTCGTCGCTACTCCGGGGCGACTCTGGGACATTATCCAAGAGGTAATGACTTGCTCTGCATGTGCAAGTCAGTGAAACTTATGCGTTTCGCGTGCCAGGACGACGAACTGGCCACTCAGATCGAAAATTTGCGGTTCCTTGTGCTCGACGAAGCGGACAGGATGATTGAAACCGGCCATTTCGCAGAGCTCGACAATATCCTGCGTTTGACACTCCGCAAGCAAGAGTACGCACTATTATCCGAAGGCTGTCTGTGAGATACTTACTCCTGGCAGTGACGAGGTCATTGAGGCAGAAAATGAGGAGGATTCGGCAGAAGACAGTAAAGAAGGCGTACGGGCAGGAGAGCTGCAGACCTTCGTCTTCTCCGCTACCCTCAGCAAGGACCTGCAGAAAAACCTCAAACGGCGGTCGCACGGACGGCGTCGCAAGAACGAGAAACCGGCTTCTACACTGGACGACCTCGTTCTGCGACTGGACTTCCGCGACCCGGAACCCGCGGTCGTGGACATCAGCCCCGTGGGCAGCGTCGTGGCCACGCTCACCGAGAGCAAGATCGAATGCCTCGTCACCGACAAGGACGCGTACCTCTACTACTTCCTGCTCCGCTACCCCGGCCGCACGCTCGTCTTCCTCTCCGCCATCGACGGCATCCGGCGCCTGCTCCCCCTGCTCGAGCTGCTCGGTGTGCACGCGTTCCCGCTCCACTCTCAGCTGGAGCAGCGCCAGCGCCTGAAGAACCTCGACCGCTTCACGACGACGCCAAACGCCGTCCTGCTCGCGACGGACATCGCGGCGCGCGGGCTGGACATCCCCGCCGTCGACCACGTCGTGCACTACCAGGTGCCGCGCACCGCGGACGGATACGTGCACCGGAACGGGCGGACAGCGCGTGCGATGCGCCGCGGGTTCAGTTTGGTCATGTGTGCGCCGGACGAGCGCAGACTGGTGCGCGCGGTGCTGCACGGCCTCGGCAGACGTGAGTCGTCCCCCTTTCCGCGCCGCTTTCTTTCCTAGCCCCGTATTCTTGTATGTGGACGATGCTGACGTCATGGGTGTGCGGATAGAGGAGGATGAGATCCCAGAGATGCCAGTAGAGCTGTACATGCTCGACAAGCTCAAGGAGCGCATCCAGCTCGCGCGCAAGATCGACAACGCGCGGCACAAAGTGAAGAAGCAAAACCACGAGCGGAACTGGCTCAGAGAGACCGCCGAGGCGATGGAGCTCGTGCTCGACTCTGACCTCGCTAGGTGCGTCGCATCTCCGCAGCTGCCCCTAGGACAACGCTGAAGGAGCGCGATTGTTGTATTAGTGGCAGTGACGATGCAACTGGCGGGCCGTCTAAGCACAAGCGCAAGGCGTTGGCGACGAAGACGGCGGGGCTGAAGGCGGAACTGAAGGCGATGCTCGCGCAACCTCTTGTGGCGCGCGGGTTGTCGACGCGGTACATCACCTCAGGCGCGCATTCCATTGCGGACGACTTGCTAGCGGGAGAATGTAAGCGTTTCTTGCCGTCTTGTATTGGCCGTCATAGCTCACTCTGCGCCGGGTTCTGGTAGATCACGAAACTATGGTCGGACTGAAGAAGGTCGAGGCGGGGACCGACCTCGTCCCTGGCAAGGTGCGGAAACAGAATGCGAAAGCAAGCGCAAAGGCGGAGCACGACGACGAGGAGTGGGGTGGGATAAGTGACGACAGTCAGTAGGCGTGTTCCTCGCTGTGTAAACATCTACTGCACCAACAATGTATCTTGCTCACCATCGCGTCTTGTATACGAGACCTAGCTCTCCTCGTACTGCAGTACTTGCCGTGCGCGTCCAAGCCCATGAAATTATTTCTGCAGGCGTTGTGGGATTTCCTTGCTTTCGCGCACTTAGGTTGACCGCTCTTCTCTGGCCCGTATCCCCTCCTCTCTCCTCCCTCCTCCCGCGTCCCACTGGCCATGTAAGTCTTTCGTCATTACTTATCAAAGACCAGTCGACTCATCGGTGAGTATCTGACTACTAATATTTCTTTGGACTGCGCTACATCCTGTGAGTACTTGTAGTTCCACCGTGTGTTTCAGCAGCTAACTCGCGAGGAAAAGACTAACCATCTCGCTTCACACCTAGGATCTCGGTGAGTCGGCATTCAGTCTGGACTCTGTACTAATCATCGCATAGCACTCTGATGTACTATTTTCAGTGTTGATGCAGTGAAGTATCTAGGTATGTATGCACTGTTCCAGCCAAGTGCTCCATTTACTCAATGTCTTGTTACTTCCATAGGTCCTCGAGTCATCAACTCCGCTTACCTTTACAGTATCCCCAACCCTCAAACATGCTTTACGCCCTCATCACGTATGTAAGAACTTTATCATGCTGTCCGATGTGGATTTCCTAGTATACTCTGTACTAGCACCTTGGAATGACACAATTTCTCGCTCTGATTCTGGCTCTTGCTCGAGCGACTACTGCTGGTCGCTCGAATGGGAATATGATTTCTTTTTTTAATACATATTGCTGGGTTTGCATGGATGTACTTCCATGTGCTCGCAAATTAAATAATCACTCGCAAAGAGCATGCGTGCTCGTTGGGTTTAGGAGCGCTCCCAGTGATTTCTAGTGAATCCCCAATACCGAGAGAAACCCCGTAAACTTTGACCTCGTAATGGAAGTGATCCCGCGAATTCGGAGCACTTGCAAGCGCTTGGAAGGAATTGGGAGCAAAAAGCGGTTTTGCTGATGTCACTACGGCCTCCCAGCATTCAGCACAGGCCACAAAACACATGATATATCGCGCTAGCTCGACTCTTACTAACCTGGACGCCATCTTGTACTATGATCTGAACACAAGTCGAGCAGCTCATTCGATCTGCAGCATCGAATGTCTTGCTATGCAAGGTAATATCAAGGTAATATCGTGTGTATGGCGCGCAAGAACTGGCAGCGGGGCCGGCGAGACTCGGTGAGACGTAATAGGAAGAGACATTGCCTTATAAGGGAGCGCGGGACAAGAACATGAGTCGGGCGCACTTCGCCTGCCGCAGTCAACACCTTTCTCTTCCTCCCATTATCTCAATCCTCTCTTTCTCATCTCATCGACCACAACGTAGCCCACGATGACCACGCTATCTTCGCCACCGCCCTCCCCGCTTGTCGCCCGCTCGTCTTCCGAGTCCGCGTCCTCCAGCCATAACCCGATGCCGCTCAGCGTGTCCAGCGTCGCGAACATCTTCGTCCGCATGCGCAGGCAGCGCTCCAAGGACAAGTCCCACCACATCGCATCGTCTTCAGGCGACGAGCCGCAGACGCACCCTGCGCTGCAGGGCGCGGTTTCCCCCGAGAAGATCCACCTGGAACAGCGCGAGTCGTTCGTGTGTCGTGATGGCGTCGACGCCACCAAGCTGGTGCGGGCGGTGCGTGGCGCGCTGTACCAGAAGGCGCAGACGTACGGCGCGAATGTCTTGGTTGACGAACTGTGCGTCTTTCTCCTGTCATGACTGTGTGTAATGGCGCGCTCATGCGGACGTGCGCGCATGTAGGTGGACGTGCATGATTTGCGGGCCCAGGCATAGGGCCGACGGCACATTCAAGGTTGACGTGCGTATCTTATTCATGTTCGTAGATGCGAGAGATGTTAACACATTCGCGACAGGTGCATTATTCCGCGTCGGCAGCACGCTCAGATAAGCGTGACCCTCAGCGGCCGGTGGCGCTCGAGAATGCGCGGAACGTGCCCGGGCTCATGACGATCCTCAGCAGGATTGATTGAGCACCCTGTGCCGCTACCCACTGCCCTCCACTCTGTCTCTCTTTGCCTCTGTACCTGTATATTCCCCCTCCTCTCGTTACGCCGCCCACTCCATTCTCACGGACCGCACGGCAATGTACCAGTACGAGTAGATATCGTATAGCTCAGCCCACAACCTAATCCCCTCCGCACTGTACCACCACCCGCACCATATCTCCCCGACATCTGTTCGGGAATGCCACACCACGTATACGTACCACTGTACAGTATAGTTCTAGTCCAACTCGTAAGTCCACATTCATTCTCCTGTTATTCGTCTCCGACCCGGTGTACGTATTTAGAAGCGCATACAGTGCGCTTGAGCAATTTGATCCGTTTCTCCAGTTATATCCACCACCTGCGCCACCACCACATTCCTATACCATCATCCTGGTGTTTGCAAGCGCCCGACATTTCGCCTTCAACCAGCTTCAACCTCCGAGACGACCTTCAACTTGGCCATACTATCAAGAACGATATCGAGATGTGCGCACTTGTGGCTAACCCATCCGGTGACTGTTCGCAAATGCCAGGCCCCATGACTGCAAAGCATTTCTAGGGGAGTAGCTCTATGCGCACTCAGGGTACTACATATTAATAGCATTTACTATATTAAACAGCAGGCTCGCTGGCATCCACTGCTACCGTCATTGCGCACCGTCACCCGAAGTGCTTTTTCTCCCTTGTCGCAGAGAGAAAGTGAAGAAAATGATTTGTCTCTATCGGCTCAGTTGTTGACCTCGTGTCCTCCACCTCACCTCGATGGAGGTGGCGCTTTGACATGCTTCGTTGGTACTCCAAGTTGTTCCTCGCACGCCTTTTCGGAGGCCTGAGGGGCGAACAGACGACCGAGTGGTTTGCATTTGTCTCTTCCAACTCACCTTGTGCTCAGGCTGGTGCGTGCAACCAGTCCGTGCAATGCAGCAGGTATGTCCACCCTCGTCATCTCCGCGGACTCGACACTCGCATGGGGATGCAAGGTGACGAGATGCTTGTTCAACAAGTCTTCTGTGGGCACTATGATTTCTACTAAGGTGTTTCACACACATGTAGCTTGCGATGCACCACTGGGCGCGCGATCTGGGGGTTCATGCACATGATCATATACATGCTTCACTCTTCCAAGATGCTCGGCTGCTCAAATTTGGAAGGCAAAACGCAGGTCCTGAGGTAGCCACTCTATGGGGGTCAAAACCCTGACGATATATACCGAACAGAACAAAGCGACATACGTCAAGGGTCCTTCGGGCAGTGGGTAAAATGACTTTGATTCGCTGCCCGTGGACATCGTGATCCACCGCGACTTACCATCTTAGCCAAGGTGAGTGCTTTGCCTACTCTCTTCACTCACCGATACCCCAGTCATATGGCTGCCAAGATGTGAGGATAGCCTCCGATGCCTCGGGCGAGATGTATAACAGGCAGCTCGACGTACGTATAGACACCCCCGGCGCTCGGATCCAAGACTTGGCCCCGCACCCCGTGGGTCCCAAGCTTTGCACTGTTCGGCTCCCTGTGAAAGTTGAGCGAGCGGTGGAAAGTATGACCTACGCATATAAAACGAATGGACGCCTAAAAGCTGTATAAGAGGGGGAGTGAAACGGCGCAGATACCCCAGGCCTCAGCATATCTGCATTCTCTGTAAGCTACTACCCTTCCCCACACATGGATCTTTGCTGACCGCAACACTTATCTTTCGGCAGTCGAAATTCACTCAAACCGCACCCTACTAGCTCTATTCAATCATCCAACCACTCGGAAAAACGTATGGTCTCTATATTCTACCATTTGCCACCCCGGCTCACGAGCTACTCCCGCACCGCACAGATGACCGGCAGCATCATTGTCTTCAACGCCACATCCAGCCCGTGCCACGTCTTCGTGTCCAAGTACTCGCGCTCGTCCGCGGACGACAGCTGGTTCACACTCGCCCCCGGCGCGCGTGACTCGTGGGCCCGTGACGGCTGGGAGGTCGTCGCCTTCAAGAACGACAGGGACAGCGACCGCGGGGGCGTGTACGTCCGCGTGGACTCCACTGTCACCTTCCACGGGTTGCACAACATCACCTGGGGGTAGATCACGAAACTTTCATCCCACTCCGCCGTCTTACTACACACAGGGCTGGTTGGCGTTGTCGGTGTATCACTGACAGAAGTAGTGTGCCCAGACCCATGTCTTGTACCTGGAGGCGTTGAGAAGCTGTACTATTACCTGGCGCGTCGTAACCTAGGAAAGTGAATGTAAATCATTTCTTGACCACTTCGTTCCTGTGACTATGTTGGCCGTGGCTGTGCTACACCCCAAGACGGGTAGACCATGATGATACAGCAAAAGCATACCAAGAATCCTGTAAGAAACACACACTCAGGAGGAATTGCGAATCGAATCATATACAACACACCGAGAGTGACCGTGGGCCGACATGGCACTCGACGCACCAATGGCCCAGGCCTGGCGCTTCAAGGGGGAGGAGTTTCTTCAATATTGTCTTCGTGGACTTATGACACGCCCCAGACTAGGAGGAAGTGGCGAAGTGACCCCGTGCGGATCCACGAGAACCCGAACATTATTCTCCACAACAGTTGCGCAAATTGCATCCATACGGTGCTCGCCGTGTGCGGACGGACAAGCTCTGGAGGAATATCCGGTTTCGAATCATCGAACTCCGGTGTTTGCTTGTCAAACGCGCCCCGCTGCTCTATCCCGGACGAGGACAGCATCGAAGACGACCGGGGATTTTCAAAAGATCTATGCCTCCGCTGATCCGGACCATGGCGTACGTCAGAGCCTTCGTAGCTACAACGCGTACGCACGAAGGCCAACACCTGCCGCCCGGCATGCGCACTAGTGGCCCACAGTACAACGGTTCACCATAGCCGAAGCATGCATGCCTCCATCCCGACGGTCGCGTCATGTGGTGTGAAGGTGTGCAGAGAACAGCTTCTGAGTCCGATGTTCCCGGCCAATACACCGGGCCTTTCGTTTGGCCCGGCGCTCGCGTTTCTTGCCCCGCGCTCCGGGATCTCAGGCTTGCCAAGCGTGTGTCGGCCTTCGCGCGTGCTCTGCATTTGGGCTGTACACGTTCGCTTGGCTTGCACTGAGGTGTGGCCTACCTGCGCATGATGGCAGGACGCCCTGGAGAAGTATAAAAAGGAGTTGAGGTCTCGCAGTATCTCCAGCAGCAGCTACAACCAACATCTTGAGTACGCATTCACAGACCAGGCTTTCTGAGCTACTGCATCTTGCTCACCTTTTACTGCCCACAGTCGAGACATCGCTGAAACCAGTTCCTCAGTTCCAACCCAGGCAACCCAAGCATCAACAGTCGTACGTGACCTCAAGTTACCTACCCGCTCGTCGCTCACCTGCCCCGCGCTGGTGTACAGATGACCGGCAGCATCATCGTGATCAACAACACGTCCAGCCCGATCACCCTCTTCGTGTCCAAGTACTCGCGTCCGTCCGCGAACGACAACTGGTTCACACTCGCCCCCGGCGCGCGCGACTCCTGGGCCCGCGACGGCTGGGAGCTCGTCGCCTTCAAGAACGGCAACGACACCGACCGCGGCGGCGTGTACGTGAAGGTGAACAGCACCGTTACCTTCAACGGCTTGCACGCCATCGCCACCTCGTAGAGCCCTTCATCAGGGGAGCGATGGCGCTGAAGTCGTCGGGGAAGCATCGACGGCGAGGATTGTAGCCGTATGTGTAGGTTGTGTTAAGGAGTCGTAGGTGACGAGAGCGAATCCAAACTGTTGTGGAATATCCTGCGTCTGAGATCTGGTGAAGGGGTCGCATGTTACCGTCACTAGTAACCGCAGCGGTACTCCGAGGCCGACGCAGTCCATTGGCTATCTCAATCGCACAAAGCAAGAGATTGTGAGTTGCGGGCTATACTATACACATGCGTCCAGAAGAGGTATCCACGATCGCGCCCTGTGAACGAATCAAAGCCCACGGGCAATACGGTCCAATGCGGCCAATGCCTCCTCGCGCGACATGCTCGCAAGGACCTGTTCGGGAGATGGCGCGGAGCCACTGCCCATGGTTGCGTGCACAATCAAACGCGCAATCACCTCGCCCTAACGCAGGAAGGTGAGCTCCGGAAGCCTAGGAGAGACAGATGACATACCGCTTCGACCAGACATGCCACAACGATGAGCCTGGAGAGGTGAAATGATGAGTACGTGTGGCTCGGTGAGAAGAGTGGATTGTGAACATACCAGATAATAATCCAGGTTATGCGGTCCATCGCGTTTGTGTTCAGATGATCGTGTATCGCACCCAACTACCAGCCTCGCCATCAGCGAAGTCCGCAACGCTTTCTATTTGCACTCACCAGATCCTCCGTTACAGCAATCTTCTCGTTCAGTACCTGCACACGCGGCCCAATCTCCATGTACTCGCGCACCGCATCGTAGAGCGCCTTCAAGCTCGCTTCGTCCCAGAACAGTTCAGGCACGTCGAGCACGTTGCTGACCAAGTTGACGTCCCGCCGCAGAGAAAAAAGTCGCCCGGTGAGCTTCAGCGCGTCCGTACGCGAGAGTGCAAGCACGCCTGTGGACGCGAGCTGGAGCGGGATTGAGCGCGTGCGCGGCGAGGACAGGATCCGATGCGCAAGTGTTTCGTAGTGCGCGAGGAGCGTCGACTGTGCGAGCGCGTGCGCGACGGAGAGCTGGAGGAGGTGCGAGTGGGTCTTAAAAGCTGAAAGTTTACACGGTGAGCGGCTGGGTGCCAATAATGCATGTGCTGCGAATGCCTACTGAAAAAATCGTTGAATATGCGAGGGAAGGCGATGTTGGGATCATGCTATAGGGCATTCATCAGCATACATGTACCGTTACGTCCATGTTGAGAGCAATATACCGCGTAATGGAATGCTTCGACTTCCCAGTCGTCGTGCGGGATCTTTCTGAGCAAGATCCCGGCTGCCTCGACGTCCTCGAGGATCCCCAGCTCCTGGTCTTCTCGGAAACCATAGAACACAATGACACCGTAGTCAAAGAACACGGCCTCGGCAAAGTTCTCGACCTCGGATTTCGTCTTGCGCCTGCTGATCCTCTTGGGCCGCGAGGTCTCGCTCTTAGACGGTTCATGCTCGCGTTCCTCCGCATTAACCGCGACAGTGAGCTGTTGTGTGACCCGCGCCTGCTCTTCAGCGGCTGCTTGTAACTCCTCGGGATTTGTGGCGTGTGATCCGTGGGTGGCCGTCTCAGGAGACGCGGAGGGCATAAACCCTTCTATCTGGGGGGTAGGCTCTGGGGATTCCAATGAGTTGAAGTAGGTCCCCTGGTAACCATCCTCTTCCGCCTCGGAAAGGCCAGAACTCGGGTCCTCGTTTCCTGGAGTGAACGGGGGAGCCGATGATCGAATGTTCGACCCCGGACCATAGCCAGGGAGAAGAGGAAGGTGGTACATCTACGCTCACGAGTTCAAAATCCCTTCCTCTGGTGTAATGAGAACATGCACTTACAACATACAACGCCTCGTCATAAACGCGCGGCTTCACGTTGTGCTCCCGCTTGAGGAAGCTAGTGAGGAGCTTCATCTTCAAGTTCCCCGCGACGCAGTACGCCGTTATGCGTCTGAACCCGGCCTCCTCCCGCCGGTCCTTGCTCATGCGCTCCCCCGCGCTTTTATGCTCGCGCACGCCTTGGTCCGTCTCGTATCCGAGCAGCTGCTCCTCGTCCTCCTCCGGTTGAAGCGCGAGCGGTTTCGTCTGCGGCGCGGACGGCAGCACTACGAGCTTCTGCGTGGTTTTGGACGTTCTCTGGGCCTTTGCCCCTCCCGCAACGGGATTCGCCAGGGCCATCCCAGAAACGGAGGGCCTTCGGGCTAGAGGACGAGCAGTCGCCGACGCAGACCGCACCGGTCGGGTGCGAAATGAAGGGGTAGTCACCGCGAGCGGTCGGGAGGGTTGAGGATTTGACATTGTCGCCTAGCTCCAGTGCTTTACTATGCTTCACTAGTGAAACGGGTACACTCGTTAGCCAACCTCTAGTTTTTTGATGAGACAGCTAGCCGAGCAGAGAGAAAGTGAGAAGGTGGGTTCCGAGTGAGAAGAGCTGGAGAAGAGGGAGTTGGCGGAATATTGATGTTAGTTACTTATTGTACTAGTCATCTACGTCACTATACCGGCGCCTGTTATCAGACCACTCCGCTGAAATCGGGCGTCTTGCACCGGAGTTTTAACCACACATGCAGCCATATCGACTGTTCATGTCACTAGTCAAGCCCCCAACCTTTGTGCAGCCTGCTCTGATACTGATTACTGGTCAGTGTTGCAGTGCATAACAGCGACGAACGATTCGAGGTGACAAGCATTCTTCTCTAAGAGCTGCAATTGAATATGTGACCGCATAGAAGTTAGGACAGCTTCGTCTTGCAGCTGATTCTGCTCGTGAAGACGACCTCAGGCCCCAGGCTTGAAGCACGTTAGAGAAGCCTCTCTTACTCCGAGCCCGGGTCGAGTATTAAAACTACATCGCTCTGTGCTCCGGTACGATAAGTACCTGGTCGAGACGTGGTACGCACATATTCTACGTGAGCTAGACGGGTTGACACAAAATATCTGCACATCACACAGGCCTTGTACAACAAGGAATACTTGAGCCCTGACTTCTGCTGGTGAGTGCAATAACCTCGCTGTGCCACGGTGCGTGCTATCGTTTTAACGCGGTTAAGGACTCCCCGTATCCCTCGCATGGAATAGAATATAGAGAGACGCCATCGATATATGACGCAAACATGATCGAACCTGCTCAACGTTGACAACTGATTGAGCAGGGTACAGGCCCCGTAGATCGCGTTCACATTCACCCCGTCCCTGCGTGTTATCATCTATCAGCTGCAAGTTTGGAACCTTTTGGAACCCAACCAGTCCCAGCTGCCTCTAAGCACACAAACCTCGATGATGACGACCAGATTTATGCGGGCCCTAATTTCTGATGTGCTCTTGCGGTAGTATGTCCCTTATTCACCGGGCCTTGATTGGGATACTGGTCGTTGACACAAAGTATTTCTTGTTAGCATAGCCTGTCGTTTGTGTCTCACTGTGTTCCTTGATTCAGATTTTTGCCTCAGCTGATCTGCCAGAGTCTGGCATCTGCTAGCAGACAGCCAAAAGGTCAAAAACACAGCCACATTAACTGTAGATCTAGGAACGAAGATTAGAAACGAGATCGTGCAAAGCTATGGCCTCTAGTCTCAATAACGTCAGCTGGAGCCACTTGATCCAGCAGGGTTTCCGAGCTCCCAGAAACCAGTCTAGAGGAAACTGCGAATTTGTTGGATATCTGCGAGGTGCGGGAATTCGCACACTCAAAGGAACTCTATGAGGCACGTTATATCTCCACTAGTATGCAACAGCTGTAGCTTTCACATTTGCGTATTACGCGACCATTCATGCTTTTTCTGCTTGTACGGATCCTTTATATCCTTCCAGCCGTCCCTGAGCATAGATCGATCGACTCCCGGTGCTCTATTCACCCCGCTGCAGAAGCCACTCCAATCCCTTGCGGAAATCGGCCCACAGCTTGGTCGCTATCGTTATCGTCGGGAACTGCGCATGGAACCCATGACCAACGCCCGGATACCTGAAACGCAACAGCAAGGGAGTGTAAGACGACAAACAAGGGACTGAGATGAGATGCGACGCACAGATCGAGCTTTGTCTTCACCCCTGCCTCCCTCAGCACCTTCTCGTACACGTACGCGTCGTCGCGGAGTGGGTCGATGCCCATGGCCTGAATGTACGCCGGGGGCAGCTCTGCATGCGATGCGTACAGGAGCGGAGAGCACCGCGGGTCGGTCGGGGAAGCGTTAAGCATCGCTGTGTGTCCGAGCGCGTCAGTTCGGTCTGAAAGATCATGCCCGGCTTGAGCAGCATACCCTCCGTTTGTTCAAGCCCCGCGTAGCTCGCCGTGAAAGGCTGGTACACATACCCCTTGTTCTCTTCCAACGAGCGGAACTCGGACTTGAGCCTACAAAGTGGAAATTAGCATTCACAAGCACTGGGGGTGGGATACGACCGCGTCGACGTACGCCTCGGGATACACGCTAGGATAGGCGACGAACGGCTCGCAGAGGAACTGGCCCGTGGGCTGCCGGCCCCGGAAGAATGGGTCGTCGCGCGCTTCGTGCGCAAGCACTGCGGCGATGTTAGCGCCAGCAGAGTCGCCCATCAGGATAAGTCCCTTTGACAGGTCTGCCTTCAGGGCTGCCGTATTCTCAACCGTCTATGGAAAGTCTTGAGGGGTTGTGCATGGTTGTATAAGATTATTTACGCACCCATTTCAGCGCAGCGAAGCAGTCGTTCACTGGAGTATCGTAGCTATGTTCTGGGCACAGGCTGGAGGCGTTTCGAAAAGATGCGGCAGGAAGGCATGAGCGATGCACAGGGAATTGTGTCCTCAGATGACTGACCGATAACCGACGTTGACCACAGATATTCTGAGGTCGACGCACAACCGGCGAAGATAGTAATCCCACGTATCGATGTCGCCAAACATAAATCCTACAGCGAGCAGTTCACGTCTATTCCGGAGAAATCGGAGTCGGTACATACCTCCTCCGTGTTGCTTGAACAGGATCGGGAAAGTCGCGTTTGGATCCTCATCCGCCGGCACGACAGTCCGAATGGTGATTTCGCCGCCCTCGACAGGAATCAATCGGTCTTGTACCACATAGGTGGACTCTACGTGCGGAATACTTGTCAGCAACAGGTTAAGCCTTTGCCAGGGACCTTGCCTGCTCACCTGGGGGAAGCTGTGATACCTGCCAAGCTCTGAACGGCACATCAAACAGGGTTTTGGATATAGCCCGCAGATATTCAAGCGTCGGCGGGCCTTCTGGAGGAGGCAAAGGGGGCAGCGACGCGACCGCTGCAGAAAGTTCGGGATCCATCGTGCTGTGTGGGCGAGGGCTGCAGAGGGCAGGGGAAACGGGGTCAATCGACGGCTTGGGGTCGCCGCCTCTTAAGCTTCACATCCCAGGCTGTCCGCCTTTTACTTGCGAGGCGTCCCATGGGTCAGCGTGCCGCAGCGTTTCATCTGACCCTGTGCGCCAGAGGCGTGAAGGGGAAGCAGATGCTTCTCGTCAGTCGGAGCATTCGCAGTGCCTCTCTGGGTGCAAAGTTACGGCCCGCGAATCATGCAGTTTATACGTCGTCGGCCCTCGAAATTTTGGGGTTCAATGCGCCTCGCATTCTTGGCAAGTCCACCTACGATGACGGTACGTGTACCGCACTGTTCTTATAGTTCCGTCGTAGGTGCTAACTTGCCGGTAACCGCCGACGCCTCATCAGCGTTTTAACGCGGCATAAGCTCTCGCCTGTGAACGAAGAGGTCAGCGTGTTCAGAGGGATGCAAGGCCACACGTAAGGTCCTTACTGACTCGTATGAGATGTGCATTGTACTTACTGACAATCTCATCTTCTCAATATGTCATGATGACGGTGTGTGGTGTCCGACGGTGAACTTAACCGTAATTTGAGCCGTTGAACCTTGTGCGGGCAGCTGACCAGTTTCGTCGACGCCGTGGACAATTTACACAACACCGCCAGCGACGTCGCGCTGTCGTGGAACAACGAGCCGTACTACACCATGATGAGGGCTGCTGGGATGCGTTGCGGTACCGGTGCACATCGCTGAGTCTCTCGAGCGCGCTTATGGCCCTCGAAACCTAAATTAGATTAGATTAGATCTGCGTTCATTAACATCCACAAGTCGAATTTCGAAATGAGCTTGAGCACTTGGCTGTTACACTTCCTTCTGCCCATACACAACGCCAACGCCCCCACGCGCCACACATCATCCAGGCCTCAGTCCGGTGTGTATTGTTTTGCCTTGCGTGCATGCAGATAAACGTACAGGGGGGGAGAAGACAGAAAAGAAACCGATCGATCTATCACGGACGACAACTTGACCTTGGACCCGAGCTCCACGCTCATAAACCGTGCAAACACATTGCAGCTGACGGCACCTAACCAACGCCCGAAGAGGGGTGCCGCGGCCGCAAGCAGAATAAGAGGAAAGGTAGCAGGCGCGGGAGGCGGGGAGGGTGCGGCCGGACGCGCGGCGTCGGCTGCGGCAGCGGTTCCGGGGCGCAGGCTTGGGGAGAAAGAGAAAGAGAATCTGAACACAGAACAGTCCGAATCGCGCAGGCAGTATGTGGATGTGCTTTGAATTTGAGTATTGGATGTGGGATGTTGGTGCGAGGGTACATTTTCGGACGATGGACGACGAGCTGGGTCAGCTGGCTGCTTGCAATGCCACGGGGCGGTTAGGGGTGCGAAATGTGCGGGAAGGTAAGGCGGGCTCACGTATACAGGAAAACAAGACAGCACAGTCAACGGGAAGTGGTCGAACGTGGGGGGTTGGGGTGCGCGCGGGGGTTTATGAGATGGGGGGCGGGCGGAAGGACATGATCTCTTCGTAGAGGAGCTCCTTGAGCTGCTCGCGACTGATGTCATCCTTGTGCACTATGGTCGCCGTTTTATTAGACAGAGGCCTAATAAGCGCGCGAATGGAAGGGGCACGTACGATCGAACTCGAAGAACTCGGGGTCCAAAGGGGGCGCGCACGGCTCATCATCAGGATCGTGCTGTGACAGATGGAACAGATTTAGAGCTGCGCGACGCAGAGAAGACGGATGGACGTACGTATGCTTCCAAGTATGGATGCGCGAGCGCGTCCTCGACCGTAATGCGCTTCTTGGGATCAAACGTCTATTGTTGCAGCACGATTAGGTTGCGCAGCGGCCGCCGTATTTAGAACAACATACCAATGTCCTTGTGAGGAAGTCGGTTGCGAGAGGGTTCGCGTTCGGGAACAGCTGCGCAAACGGCTTGCGTTTCCGGAAGGGCAGCGCGCGGATGTAGTCGCGCGACCGACGCGTGGTGATCGCGTAAAATTCGTCGAGCGTGGGCGTGCCAAGCACATCCAGGATGAGTGTAAGTTGGTGGTGGTAGTCACGTCCCGGGAACAGTGGCTTTCCGGAGAGCATCTCCGCAAGGATGCAGCCCACTGACCAGATGTCGATGGCCTAGACGTCATGGATACCGGGTCAACATCGTTATGTGGAATGGACGACCGGAAGCTATTAACCTTGGTGTACTGCTTGAACGTCAACATGATCTCGGGCGCGCGATACCATCGCGTCGCGACGTATTCGGTCATGAAGCCAGTCTCGGTACCGGAGGGCTCGGCTGTCTTTACTGACCGCGCGAGGCCGAAATCGGCGACCTTCAAATCGCAGTTGGCATTCAGGAGGAGGTTGGAAGGCTTGAGGTCGCGGTGGATGACATCAGCCGAATGCAACGCCTTGAGCGCGCGGAGGGTCTGGTAGATGAAATATTGCGCGTGGTCGTCTGAGAGATCCTGCGTGCGGATGACACGGTGCATGTCCGTCTCCATCAACTCCTGGATCACTGCGAGGCGAAGTGAGCAAACACGCGAAGTGGAGGGGTGTCCAGGCAACGGATCACATACGGTAGACTTCCTTGAATTGTTCTATGGATGGCGGCTTGATGATGTCCAGGATGGAGATGATCTGTGCGGGGTCAGTATGAGCCGCGCACACCCGGAATATGGGGACATACGTTCTCGCTGACACCGGCCTCGCTGAGGAACTTCAATAGCTTGAGTTCGCGGAGGGTGCGGAGACAGAACATGGAGTGGTCAAAGGGAGCGATCTTCTTGATGGCGACCTTGCGCCCGCTTGGTCTGTGGATCGCGGAACAGACGATGCCGTACGCGCCCTCGCCGACGACGTCCAGAACCTGGTACTGGGTGCCTGTATTGCACTTCCATGACTGCGCTCGCGCGATGTCTCACATTGGACACGTACCGACATTGAAGCGCACTTTGCGCGGGGCCGGTTGTGCCTGGGAGGCAGCGTGACTGTGTTTCGATTTTGCGGCTGCTGCAGCGGCAGGCTGGCTGGCTTGTGCATGCTCGGGCATGGCTGGCGTCGAGGGGGAGCGGCGTGGTCGTGGTGGTCGTGAAGAGAGATGGGGGTAACAAAAGCAAGACAAGGTGAGGGATCGCCTATATAGAGCTTGTTACATGCTCGCGGCGTCAGCCGGCCGCCCGGTTACCGGCCACTTGGGCCTTGTAACTAGAGCAACGTCCTTTCCGTCGCCCTTTCGCACACTGATCTGCAGCGGAACCCATCCCTCGCATCAAAATATATACACCCCGACTCTATTGCGACCCGCGGGGGACACAACGCCTCGACGTTGACGTCCGTGACGGCGGCTATCGCGATTCTCTACGCACCATGATCAGCGGGCAGGCGCCAGCATCAACAGTGGCTCGAGCCTGATTGGGTGCTGTGTGTCGGTATGTCGTCCATGTTTCGACAGCGGGAACGTGCTCACATCGTGCGGACAGGACAGGGACAACGGTGGACAGGGGCGGAGCGTGCGCAGTAATAAACTCCTGCTGCCGTCGACGCTCATGTCCCTCAGAGCAGCTATGAGCCGTCTCCAACAACGGGAACGCGTCTCGAGTCTGAGTCAGACTCGGCCTCAGGCCTCAGCTTCTGGCGCCCCTACGTTGACAACATCCCCAAGTGTCGCCAAAGAGTCCGAGAGCGCTGGCCATGAGACTCTGCCTCGGCGTACAGCCCAAAACTCGCCCGAACGTCGAGCAGCCACGCTTCAGTGAATGCAGGCCTCTGCACCGGGTGCTTACCGTGCATCAGCCCCACGCAACTGATCTGTCACGACAACTGCCAATGTACGTGCTGTTGAGCGTGATAGGGACGGAGGAGTAAGCTCTGGATTGACCGTATGTCTCATTGCCTCGCTGCTCCGCACACAGGTTTGGCCTCGAGCTGTTGCTATCTGCCCATACATGTCCACCCAGTATGAAGGCTCACTCCTCTCTCCTGTTTGATCCACGCTGACCAATTCGGCCACCTTAGAATTGCCCATCGGGCTTGAGGATGATACTGCGCTCCATGACATTTCTGGCGCTGCACCACGACCTCATACGACACTCAGTCTTTGGGTTCTCTATCCTCCCACCGCACGCCACGATGACAGCGTCTACATGCTATAACGAGACACGCACATCGAGCTCAACTCCGCCTTCCCACTCCGAGTCCCAAGCACCCGGGCATGCGAGCCTCCCAGTCCCCTGCCGCACGATCATCGCGGGCGTGTACGCCCCCATGTCCCCAGGAGCAGGCGTTGCCACTCGCCCGCGTCAGCTATGGCGTGTGCTCGCATACTTATCACAGCGCCGCGTGGGAGTGCATCTCCCCGACGTTCGTCTCCTGGCGACGCCGACTCGGGTGATACGCTCTGTCTCGACGCGGGCTCCCGAGTGCGGCTTCTTCGATCACAGCTCTGCCCCCACGTCTGTTGGGTGCGTCATGGCGCCGCGCTCCCCCGCCCCTGCGTGCTGCGGTCGTGATCCGTCTGGCTGATGCGCGTTTATGCCTGCGGAAGATAAGTCACCTGTTCGGAGAAGATACGTTCCCAGAAATGGGTATGTGCCGTCGCGCAGCCCCCTGAAGCTGCCTATATATGCCGTACGGCGCATCGGGGCAACAACAACGCCCGGAGCTGTGCTATTCTAAACATGCGACCCAGTACAGAGGCTATCCGTGTACTAGCGCACCAGTGCATCCTCCGACTCCATCTGTCAGGAAGAAATCCTGCGCCGGCTCGAGTGCATCCCGCGTTGCCCAGGACGTCAGAGTCTGAAATGTGGTACGGGTGATGGCTCGCACACGGCATATAATCAGGTTGGCCAGTCGTGCACATCATCACCGCGCCCATGCTGATTGCCATTGCTACTGCTACAGCATAGAATCCGCGCTGACACGCTCTGCCGTACGCCTCCCTATGGGCCGCATGCGCGGGGGTTCTTGTCTGACAGCGTCTAGAGCCTTGGTGGCACCATAATCTCATACAACCTGCTCTTGCGCATACGTGGCCACCCCGACTCCTATGTTCTGCCTCCTATGAAAGCCTCCTAGGCCACATCTCCTGGTCTGTCCATCCCGGTCACCAAACGGTCCTACACTGCCGCAGCGGGATGGCTCATGCCAAACAGCTTGAACTCTACTTCAATTCAAAATCTGATGCACCATCGGGCAAGTTTCTCCTCCGATCGAAGCCCATCCCGTCCTCAAATCCTGATGAGGCTCTCACTGCGCCGCGGAGGCGTCTCTGACCCCGCGGGGCCCGTGGTATAGCCCAGGTGAGCGTCTGGTACTGTTGGGCGGTAGGTGGACTGGGGCGCTGATCGTGGTATCAGATATGTGGTTCCCGTTCAGGACTTGGGAGATGGTCACGCTGACATCGCGGCTTTCTGGGTGGTGGACCTACGGCCTGTGTAGAGGATTCCGAACCTATCTGGTGCACACACATCGAACACAGCCTGAGAGGAATGCAGCTCGAACAGAGGTGCGACAGCTTGGGCTCGGGCCGCGTCCTTTCGATCCACGTCATAAGACGGAGACGCGCTGTAGTGAGCAGAGTCGGACAATGCGTTTTTTCGAGTGACAAATAAGCTATCGCTGACAATTCACCTGAAGCACGGTCACTCTGCATGCCCGCTCAGTGCCGAAAATGCGGGAAACGACTCGTCGTTATTTATGCTGGCACAACTTCTGACGGTCTTTATAGCATTTATGACAAGTGCCATCTCGTCAGCCTACGGGGAGAAGGACGTCATTATCATGTTGCCGTCCGAAATAGATCAACAAAGGCCTCAGTCTGGTGGAATTGTATAGCAGCTCGCATCTATAACGTACGTCCACCCGTGTCTACGTAGGCCGCTTTCCGTTGACCCCAAGTTACGTTCTCAAGGACCGTCTTTCTTCCTTCCCCACCGCTCGCTGATACGTCGGGCACACGTTGCAGCCTCGCAGTTGCTCAAGCAGAAGAACGTACGACACTACTTACTGCGGCTTGAGCTTAAGACCGCGCACGTATGTCATGCGCAGAGAATCGCAAAAATGGGGTCGAAATCCATACGCGTATCCGCTGCTCAGAGTGTCCCGGAGCTAAGTCATCTACTGTGCTCATAGGTTCGTCAAGATGAGGGCCGACATTGACAGAACATGAGGTGACACCCCCGTCGCCGTACCTGGCGGGTCTTGGACAACACCCGGAGTGCGGTGCAATAATTACACCACGAGGTGCCCTACCCGCCGCACTCGATGCTACTCGAAGTCGAAATGAACATGAAGATTAGAAGCACAAGGGCACGCGTACGTCCTTGTCCCCTCAAAATGACGGATCCCGATCACGCGCCAGGCTTCGAGAGACGTTCTCTCTCAGGACAGAGCCCCTGCGGATCCCCGCGCAGGCTCCGGGAATCGCGGGGCCACCGGCGACAGGGTCTGCCGGACACATTTATGGCGGCGGCGGGTTCCTACCCCTACACGTTCGATGCCGCCGTGATGCGCTAGCCGGCGACGTCGGAATGGATGCTCATTATACGGCACGCTAGTTGGTGACATTAGTATGGATGTCCACTATGCGTTATTCATTGCCAAGCGCTGCTGGACAGCTGGGTGTACTGCTCTCGTGATGCGGTGTCAGGCCTCGCCGCTCTATGTCCAGTAGTGGGTCACTCACGACAATGTCGTGGGATTGCGCTATCGGTAGTGGTGGTGGTGGTCGGCAAGAGGGCTCGCGAATGCGTATATAAGGCGTGCAGGCGTCGGAGCCTCTCACCAGCATCAGCAACTCCTTGTTTCTGAGGTGTGTTCAGAGTTCTCTCAGCTACCCACAGCCATCCTCAGCACTTTGTAACAGCGAGCATAAGCTTTCACCACTAAACCCCTTCCAAAACAAACAACACCTACATCTCACAGTATGTCCCGTTACTCTGTTCTCCCCTCGCGCTTCACTTACCTATTGCGCACTCGCAGATGGGCGGCATCCTCGTCGTGAACGCATCCAGCAAGCCCGTGCAGGTCTTCGTCTCGAAGTACACCAACAAGGACGGGACCGACGCGTGGTACCCGCTCGCGCCCGGCGGGCGCGACACGTGGGTCCGCAGCGGCTACGAGGTCGTTGGGTTCAAGATCGACTCGGACGCCGACCAGGGCGGAGTCTACGTCAAGGTGAACAGCCAGGTCACCTTCCACAGCCTGACGAACATCACCGTGTCGTGAGTGCGCGGCGAAGCTGGTATATGTCACGGGGCCCGGGGAAGGAGGGGAGGAGGGGTAGCTGAGGGAAGTTCGGGGGTTTTGTCGATGTAGCCGGCGTGCACTGTGTGACTTGATTGGCAGAGAGAAATCGAGGTCTTCGAACAATCAGCATTGTGTTTCAAAACGCCAACGTCCGTCCGAGTCAAGGTTAAAGTTGCAGGGTGCTTTTGCAGGGCGCGCAGTAAGCAGGAAGCGTTCTTCTCGGCGCCGGCGTTCTAGTCTCGTCACCAGTCAATATTCGATCTTAGGAAGAATAGAAAGAAATAAGGTCGAGGCATCTCGTGCGTACCCTCTTTGGTCCAAACAACGGATAGTGGTCATGGGCCAGGCGTCCCAAAAAGTTGTAAGGAGCGCTATTCATTTCCGCTGCATGTGAGCTGCGGTGCTCTACCTTCGCGATGCAATTCCAGGCTTCGCCGCTCGCATTCAATACCCTAGGTGATCCCTGAGCCACCACCGCGCCGTGATATCGTGCGATGACCAGACTGCAGGCGGGTTTCGTATAAAGCGGCGGTGATCGTCGTGACCCGCCCAGTGAGCAACTTCCAACTCTGAGGTGTGTTCTGTATCTGCTGTGCTACTTACGGCACGTCTAAGCCCCAATAATCGTAGGCTTCAAGCACAAGCTCAGATCATAGTAGAGAACACTCACATCCGATAGTCCGTCTGTCTAATCACCTGTCCAAGTCCCCATTTCCACTTACCTGTGCCACCCTCGCAGATGGTCGCTGGCATCCTCGTCGTAAACGCCTCCTCTAAACATATCAAAGTCTTCGTCTCAAACTATACCAAGAAGGACGCGTCCGACTCGTGGTTCTCCCTCGCACCCGGCGCGCGCGACACATGGGCCCGGGCGGAGGGCTACGAGGTCGTCGGGTTTAGGGTTGATGAAGAGGCTGGGGTTTACACCAAGGTGAACACGAAGATCACGTTCCATAGCCTCGATAACATCACCGTGTCATGAACGTTGCATAGACAAGTCGATCTTGGGTTCACACAGTCTGTCGCCAATGTATCATGTGAGATACTCCGACATTCATCTGTGGAGTTCAACTTGGTCGTGAGTTGATGACAGCTGAGCTGGAAGTAGTAGACCACTATCTAGTACTGTGCTTCAGTAAATGTTTTGGAGCGGACAAACTTTGGGCAAACTCCCACTGAGCTATGTTAAGTTAGTCAGTGGGCTACTAAGAAGTTGGGCCGAAACAAAGCAGCGGCGCTTGTAGGCTGTGCGTGTGCAAACTTGCAGTTCCCGGAAAGGAAAGCGTAGTATTCGCAACCCGTGCGCGTGCTGCAATTTACTGTATGTATACTAATAGCTTCTCTCAGTGAACTCGTCCAGACATTGTACTGCGGCTATCCATTGGATTGGCACAGTAAGCATGCACGTCTGATATCCACTAACTGTACTCTGGCCACCAACTTCGTCTCACATTATTTACTCCGAGTCCTTAGCTGGCGGTAGGGCTGCCTTAAATACGGAGGACTATCAGGCTCCATGAAAGCAACATCAAAAGATAGATAAAATTGTAGCAAACGTATACACCGGAAATAATGTCTATAGTAGCGACGGGCCTCCAAGAATCAAGTACAAACAAACATATCCAGATAATTCAGCATAACGGGCAGGTAAACAGCGATACATATAAACGTCGAGAGGCCGCGGAGAAAGGGCAATGTCGGGTGATGAAAGGGCCCGGGTACTGATTGGATGGTGGTACTGGTGTCAGGGCTAGTAGGGAGCTTGTGTGAGCATATACATCGTAGAAGGCATAAATACAACGGATGCAGGCTGCTCACCAAGCGAAAAGCAGAGCCGATTCTCATGCGATAACGCATGACCCGTGGTCGCCTGACGTGCCGAATTGGTCGTCATCGATGAGGACGTCTTCAACGGGCTCCCCCTCGGAGGGGACGACAGGTGCGATGATGAAGGAGGGGTCCATTGGGGATAGGAGGAGAAGGCGCTGAGTGAGCAAGAGTGGGGTGAAGGCGAAGTTTAAGGGGGCTGAGGGCGAGGAGCTGAACGAATGTCGGTCATCTTCGCCGCACCTGGCAGTATTTATGTCGCCCCACTGGCAGGTTCATCACCGGTGGCCTATCAAGTAGGTACAGCAGAAAAGTCTGCCGAGTATCGACCGTCCGTGCCTCAGGCCTCAGATGTTGCAGAGGCGACTCGGGCGCTGCGAAGGTAGTACCAGAGGCGCAATGACCTGCACGGTGTTAGGATGAGGTGCCCCGAAGCAAGGGGGTACATTCGCGCTCATAGCAATAATGTGCCTTGAACAGGGTACAGCAGCCGTGTCAGATCGGCAGAATGCGGGGAAATCTGGCGACAGAAAGAGCCGACGGCCCCCAGCAGGCTACCCGATAGGTTGTCTCGTGTGAAATCTAATACGACACGGTGCAGAGAGCTTTCGCAGTCGAAATCGCGATAAGCAGTCTCAGCGCCCGCTGCTTTACCGTATAATCGCTAGATGGGACATCATATCTAGAAGGAATGTCATCACTAAGGTGCAGCATCACCAGATGGAGTCACACGTACCTCGTAGGGGTGTGGTAGAAGTACCAAAATACGACTGGGGATCTGCAGGGTGAGGGGAAAGAGGGGGGGAATCCCTGAGCACTTGCCAGTGACAGTCCCTTGCTGCACATCATATCGTGATGGTGGGTTCAGTTCACCAGCTCCGTCAGAAAGCTCACATACGAGCACGAGCTGCAAGTTACGTGTTATTACATTTGAGGGGGTAGAGCGTTCCTGTACATGTTCCCTCCATATCCCGTTCTAACTTTTTCTCTCTGCTTCCTAGCTTGATGACGGCGCCAGGCGAAACTGTCTAAGGCTCTGGATCTGGTCGCCTTCGAGCCGCATGCCCATCCACTCGGACATCGCAGTCGCACCCAGTGTTTTCTCGTAGAAGTCGATTGAGGGCTGATTCCACTATTGAAACGATGCGATGGACGACCGTAAGCAATGGGGGCTACAAGTAGCTTGAAGGGCACCTTACCTTCAGAACCTGCCAGTCAATGCGTGCACAGTCCTAAATGACAATGAGGATATGTCGCTTATTTTCAGGAAGGAGAGCACTACCTTTTCCTCGGCGACTCTGCCGAGTTCTGCGAAGAGCGCCTTTCCGACACCTTGCCCTCGGTAAGAGGGATCGACGAACAGGTCCTCAAGCTACGGTCGAATGGAGATCAGTGCGAAAATGAAGATCTGCGCGCATGGGTTCCCTTACGAAGAGACCTGGCTTTCCCGTCCATGTGGAGTAGTTGAAAAAGTACATCGCAAGGCCGATTGCTGTTCCTGGCGCATTGGCGGACCCCGCGATCGCTAGAAGCGTATGTGCGTACGGCGTCTCGAACAGGTTCTTGCGGTACTAGTGCGCAAACTCAGCCAGTGCAGCATCGACCGAGATATATCGTATACGGACGAGTTCTGGGGTCGCCTTCACAGAGTCTGCGGCTTTTTCGTAGGTAGCCTGGACTCGCGTGAACGTTAAGATTCGCACTCGACATACGATACTGTGAAGACCTACAAGCCCTACGACAAGCTCCAAGATGGTGTCCTGTGTGTTATATTAGCCGGGGTCACAGATAATTGTTCTCCTATTTTTCGTACCACATCATCGACCGTGGCGGGTCGGACAAAGTAGGCGGGGCTGGACATCGCGTGCGTTTCGTGCAATGTGTGCAGGCAAGCGAAGCGCCCGAGTCGCGTGGCTCTTTGGGCGGCGTTGTATGTACCTGTTTTGTACCGAACCTTAATCTTTTCACCGTCGACGCCCAGGACGCCGTTCACGAATCTCGCCTGCCCCGACGTTAGCCCCGATCCACGACTATCAACACCATGGACCCCGCAAAATTGGCCAAGCTGCAGGCGCAGGCGGCGTCGAACAGGATCGGTGCGTTTCCCGCGTCCGAATCCGCCCTTTGCTCGCGGAGCTGCACCCCACTCACGCGTGTGCGCGTCCCCAGGCGGTAAGGGGACCGTGCGCCGCAAGATCGTCCGGAAGACGAAGCCCTCGACCGCCCAGGACGACAAGAAGCTGCAGGGCGCGTTGAAGAAGCTCAACGTCCAGCCCATCCCCGGCGTGGAGGAGGTCAACATGTTCCGTGAGGACGGCAACGTCCTGCACTTCAGCACGCCTAAAGGTGCGTCGCGTCTCCCCGCCCGCATCCGCGCACCCAGCGCAGGCACATGCACTTTGCGTGTCGCGTACACGCGAAACTCCCACTTGTGCTCTGGCTTACGTGTGGAGCGTCTAAACTGATCGCACATCCTGGTCTATGTAGTACACGCGGCTGTTACCGCCAACACGTTCGCGGTTTACGGTACCGGGCACGTGAAGGAGCTCACAGAGCTCGTCCCTGGCATCCTCAACCAGCTCGGGCCCGACTCGCTCGCCTCCCTCCGCAAGCTCGCGGAGTCGTACCAGGCGATCCAGCAGAGCCAGCAGCGGCCACCAGTCACCGCCGCAGACGACGATGACGACGACGTGCCCGACCTGGTCGAGAACTTCGAGCAGGTCGCGGTGGAGGAGAAGGAGAAGCCCGCCGAGGAGGAGGAGAAGAAGGAGGACAACCTGGAGGAGCTCAACTGAGCGAGAGGAGGAAGTGTTGTGTTGCCCAAAATCCCCGCCACATCTGTGCTCGCATCCATGACCCAGCAGCGCCCGCCCGCCGTCTCCCATACCTGCTCCCTCCCGCCCGCCCGCTCTAGCTAGCTCCCTCTGTCATCTTTAGGTATCCGCTGTCTCCTGCATACGACTCCCAATGACCGCATTGTAAGCTGATCGCAAATGCTGTATGTCTGCTCTGTCGTATTCCTCGCATATTGTGTGCCGTGCTAGCGCCGATGTGGGAGCGATCTGCACCGAGCCACCGACCCGCCGGTAGAATGCAGCCTGATCAAGAGCTCAGAATACACCAGGCCCACATTTAGATTGTGTTACATCCTTCCGGCCTTCTACTTCTTACATTGCTAATTTGCTCTTACTCCGTATGTGCAACATTGTCCCTCGTCCAAGCCGACACACCGCGCCACCTTCAAAGCCTTACGCATGGAACGTCACGTTCCAGCGCCGCACACACGCGTCCGCGCCTGCGCTCGCAAGCTCCTTCTCCCCGAGCCAGAACACGGTGCTCACGCCACCCGCGGCCGCGTTCTTAATCGCGATGTTCTTCACCGGCTTCTGCACGCTCCAGACGTAGACGTGCGTGTCGAGCGAGCCCGACGCGCAATGCTGCCCGTCCGCAGTCCATGCGAGGGCAGCGATGCGCGCGCTGTGGAACGCCCACCGCGAGGTGATCGCCTTGCCTGCGACTGGGTCGAATAGCACGATCTTGCCGGAGGACTGCGAATGTAGGAGTGAATTGTCAGTTATCGAGAGGGGAGGGGAGGAGGTGACAGTACTGACGTCTCCGGACGCGAGGTGCGAGCCGTCGGGCGAGAACGCGAGTGCGCTCACGGCGCCCTTGTTCCCGTCAAGCGTCGCCTTCTCCGCGAGCGCCCTGCCGTCCCACGAGTATAGATGAACCTTCATGTCCTACCGAACGGCGCGTCTGTCAGTAGATGCGTATTGACTCAAGCATATGAGAAGACACCCACCTCGCCGCCAATGGCGACCGAGTTCTCGGAAGTCGCAATGGCACTCGGGGTGTACTTCAAAACGAGGTCGAACACCTTCTGGTTCGAGCGCACGGCCTCGACGCTGCTCGTCTCGAGCACGAATACAGTGGAGTCCCCGCTAACTGCGACGGCTTTTGGCTGCGTGGCTGTCGAAAATGACGCAGGCCTGTCGTACAGATCGTAATGTCAGCTTTACGTAGGTCGCACTGGGCTGCACTTACGTGTAGCTCTTGCCCTCGAGCTCGCGCAACCGGTCGTCGAGACCCACAGAATACACCTTGCCATCCTGCGCAGTGCTGAGGCCTGAAACGAGGTTGGTATGGACTTCACCGCCGACGTGCTCGTACCCCTCATCAGAGTGGTGAAGGACCCGACCATCGGCGGTACCGACGAAGAAGGTAGGGGACGGTCCCGGGAGCGCTGCGGTAATCGCCTTCTGCGGTCCCTGTGAACGAACGAGGCGTAAGAAGATTGTTGCATACAGAGTCAGAAAGTACGCACGGAAAGCACACGCGCTGGCTTGTCGCCGACGCGTTTGTCGAAGACGTTAAGGTCTCCCGACATGGACAGCGAGACGATGCTGTCTTCCTCGGTCCAGGTGTTGCCGACCTGCTGGTGGTTCACGCCAGTGCCAAGCGTCCACGTCGCTTGCGCCTTCTTCGTCTCGACATCCCCTAATCATGATGTGAGTGTGTAAGTTCTGACGGAGCAACATTATGTGGGACTCACAAAGTTTAACCGTGCGATCCGCAGCCGAGGTGACGAGCGATTTACTGTCGGGACTCCAGCTCACTGCCATCTGCGTAATGGCATCGTTGGAAAGGACACAGTGGCACGATAGGAGTCTACTCACAATTGTGCCAGTGTGTGGGCTTTCGGTGAACTCTCCGAGAGTATCTCCAGTCTTGCCGTCGTATACGAATACCTTGAAGTCCGAGCCGACACTGGCGAAGTGGTCTCCTGAAGCCGCATAGCGAACATCTTGCACGAATTTCGTGTGAGTCTTGATGGTCTGGGGAGTTCTGGGATGAGATCGGCGCCGGGTATTAGGAGTGACAGGACGCTTACCTTGTCGTACTTGAAGGGGACGCCTAAATAAGGCGCGGTGTTTACTACAGTGCTCTAGTGCTCTCGAAGAGGAATTCACGCACCTTGGTGGAAAACAATCGAGCCGTCGTCTGACGCAGTAGCGGCACGGAATGGACGCTGCGCCCTGATACTCACTGCGTTTATGACCTAAGGGCTACGTTAGCTAGGGTTATGCATATACTGGAGATATTTGGTACCTTTGAGTGGCCGATGATTTCTCCGGTCGAAGACCCGGTATCCACCATGAATGCATGCCCAAATCTGAGCACATATCGCGTCAGGAACGGTATGCCAAGTATGAATAGCGGAAGACTGACTTATCCCGCCCGTCTCCAACTGCGATTAGCCGCTTGCTTTCGCCATCCCACGCAAGGTCCTTTCTTTAATACCATATGTTAAGCACGGTTATGCTGCCCATGTAGCTAAGAAAGTGGAGGGACGCACATGGCACCGCCGATCACTTTGTACTCAGCCTTGAGTGTTTGATCCTCCCCCACGGTATCCCAGATCTTTACTGGTAGCAAGTTGTAAGCAATACACGCGGCGCCCTATAATACTATCACACACCTGTTCCAGAGGTGTCCGCAGACGCGCAGTAATATCCGGAAGGTGCGATCCTAGCAACAGTTGTGGGCTGGACATGTCCTACGTATGCTGCGGCGACTGCAGCATCCTGCAGTGTTCTCTCAGCCTTTTGTAGCTCAGCGCCTCAGATATCGAGTGTGCCGACCTTCAAGTCGCGAATCTAAGGCTGTGTTATTATACGCATATATGCGAATGGATGCCTAACTCACAATCACGGCCCTGCCATTGGTGTATACAACCTTGTCCTTGCTCGAACTAAGTTTAGTAGACTCTCCTCTCGCCGTAGCTGGGTTGCAGGGGTAGAGCGGGCCTTTCGCGAATGACATAGTGGTAGTAGGTGTAGAGGAGCGGCGGTCAGCGACGGCGCAGCGCGGTGGTGGCGACGAGATCGGCGGGGCGCAGATGTCCCCGATTTGGCAAGAGGGCGCAGTCACGTGAGTCTAAAACGCGTTTGCGCGACGCGTCGCGCTACTACTTTCACGGCAAAAACGCGAAGAATAGCGGAGAGGAAGAGCGCCTTGCCAATGATAGGCAGGTCACGTTTGCTTATATGTTTCATTGTCAAGTGTAGAATTTGAACCATGTGCATGTTTGGTATCGGATACTTGAACTTATGACCTGACAACTCATTCTATTCCAAGCATAACGATCAGCATTCAGCGCTCAGCAGCAGTAACAATCGTGGCCATCGTCCCTATTCTTACAACCAAAAATCTGAAGCAATTCGCCCAAACGTCATCCACCGAGAGTTGCACACCATGGGTCTTAGTCCTCGAGCGGCTTCTCCTCAGTACTGTAGTTCTTGAAAGGATCTTTGCGAAGAGCCTCTGCCTCCGCGCTCATGGTCACAGGCTTCACGGCAGGTGCGGCCTTGGGTTTCATCACCGACGCAGGGTGTGCGGAGGACGGCTCCGCCGGTGTGTCAGACTGCATGCCCACTTCAGAGCGCTGTCTCTGATCAAATGGGCTTCGACCTACCTCTTCGTCCTTGAAGGGCACAAACTTCGGCGTCGACGGAACAGAGGGCTCAGGCTTGCCAGCAGGTTCATCCTCGTCGCGGAAGATCGCAATCGCGCTTTTCGCTGCCGGCTTCCCTTTGGCCTTGGCTACGGGAACCGGAGGCGGGGGCATCTCCGCAGACGGCTCCTCGTCCGGCGCGGGGTCGCGGAAGACAGCGATCTTCGACCCAGACGGCGCGCGCTTTGATCGTCCTGCCTGGCGTAGTGTCGATCCCGCTGCTTTGCTCACCTCCACCGTGTTCTCTTTCACACGCGTCTTCCGCGTGCCGAGCTCCGGCCAAGGCGTCGGGTTCGTCGCTTGGTCTGGGTCGTTCTCCACATCCCCGGACGGATCGACGAAGATGGGCATGCGTCCGTTGGGTCGGGGAGCAGCCGGCGCTGAGAACACGTCTTCACTAATAGAGGGGTTGCGTGCGGACACCGCCCGAGTCGAACGCGCACGGGAGGATGAGGCAGCCGGACCCGGGTCGCCGAGTGGCTTTCGACGCGTAGTGGCGGTGGTAGGAGCAGCGGGGGAGGCAGAGGCCGTGGAAGACGCGGAGGAGGACGATGGCAAAGTGGGCGACGCCATCATGCGTTTCTGAAACTCACGGTGTTTGGCCTCCAGACGTTCCAGCGGCGCAGCCTTGCGCGCGATGCCCAACAAGTACGTTTCGTCCGCCTCGACGCGCCTTTCAGAATATAAGTGCCGACAAACGCGCGTAGACATCATGATGCTCACCGGTTCGCCCGCTCGAGTGCCACCGCGTACTCCTCGTAGAACAGCGCGTGCGACGTCCCGATCTCGTTCACGAGCAGATACTTGTAGATGATCGTCGGCTTGTCCACATAGCTCGCGTACAGCGTCCACAGCTTGAGATAGCGCAGGTCGCCACGCCATCGTCCATCGCGGTCGTCGCGCAGGACGCGCGTCGCCTCCTCGAGCAGCTCGAGCAGGCCCGACTCGGCGCTGTGGCCCTGCGGGTAGTTCTCGACCGTCCAGAACACGAAGCGGCTGTACGCCTCGAGCGGGTCCGCGTCGTCATCCTCGTCCTCCATGGCGATCTCTACGTTGGCGCGGTGCCTGCGCCGCGCGTCGGCGAGCTTGCTCTCGCGTTGGGCATGTGGTGTGGAGAAGATGGCGGAGAGCGCGGTGACGCGCCGTCCGGATGCAAGGGGCTGGATGTTCTCCTTTGCAGCTTCGAGGACGTCGCAGTCGACGATGGCGGGCGCGTCGGGCGCGTCGAGGAACACGTCAGACATTGAAAGTGGCTCAGCAGTGGCGGACTGGCAGTCGAGTTGAGTGTTACAGTCAAAGATAGAGAGCTGAAGTTCGAAACTTCAAAAGGTAATACATCAATAACCCTTGTCAGGATTTGCTAATAACATAAGCTGCTCGTGCTTAAGTGCTTACTTGACTATAGAAGATTCTAATAGCGGCTGTGATGACGGATTAACACGTCAACTCAAAGGTCGGTTGGTACCATGTAGTATGTCATTATGTTGCTATATCACTCGGAATAGAATTAAACTTCAAGACTTCAAGGGTCTCTACCCCAACTGCCGTGTACTTGTTGCTCCCGGCTTCGGAAGTGACCAGGGCGACGACAACATACGGCGAGATGAGACGGAATGGTAGGTTTAGTTGCCTTCTATTACTACCTCACACCCTCTCTGGATCGAGCCCCTGCTTCCCCCAATCAATGCGCTGGGCTCTCAGGTTAGTACGTAGGGGTGTTTTGGGCTCCCGGGGCCGGGTGGTACGTTCGCAAGAGCCGAGGTAGTAGCATAGTATGCGCCGCGATGATCTGCCTATCCTCTAGCAGTCTATTATATGCGAGCGCATCAAATTTAGCGAACGGGGGATTGGCTAGTGTGTTTAGCTCGCCATCACATTGAAGCGTATAAGGTTTGTTCTGCTTCAGTATGTTCCTTGTATGCACTGGCCGTCGCTAACATCTCAAGGCGTGGCAGGAGATGCAGGGCGTTCCGAGTCTGGCAGGATGCTTGTGGCTCTGTACCGCCGGCTGACTAATACCGTTCAAATGGATGCGATTCGCGACAGGTCGCGACCGCGTTTCCGACCTAGACTACGGTCAGCATTCCTCGCCTCAGAGCCATTGGGTACGGTTTGATCTCTTTTTTCCCTCGTATAACGAAGCTTGCAGTAGGACGGGGCTTCTCGGCCTGTCGTAGAAACCAAATCGATCAGGTAACCCTCTCGACTGCCCGTGCGACTCGCCCCCTGGTAGGACGCACGGATACCGCGTGGGGTTTGTTCCGGCCCACAGCCTCGAACAAGACAGAGAAGGGTCATGTATATCAATGTCAACGCTGATTGAATAAGTCAGCAGTATCATATACCGGCGCAATACTCCCGGCCTCAGTGAGCTCGTACAGATACCACTGCCTTGTCTCAACTGATCAGTACTACCCAGAGTCCACACAGCACCCCTGCGGGATCGTTGTCCATGGCGAACGCATATGCATCGCATATGATCTCGCCGCAAACCCGTAGCCAGTCCGCCAACGCCACCTGAGGGCGGAAACGGTCCAAAAGCGCCGTGGCTGCAATATGCGGTGCCATTAATAGCTACACGCCGTCTGATGCACATGGGCTCAGATGGCTGAACGCTTTTTGATCCTCGCCGCCCAGGAGTGAGCGCAGGCCCCGTGCTATTTACAGAACCTGACGACCGCCCTTGCGATCAGCTTCTGCGCTAGCGGGGCTACTTAAGACGAGGGGCAAGGTCCGAGGACGGCCATCGTCCTCGAGGTCGTGGGTCGCTCCCCCTTCGTCAAGTTCCTTTCATTTTTGCTCAACATGGTCGCAGCCGGTCTGCTTATTCTCTCGGTTTTGCCTTTCGCGCTGGGCAGGCCCAGTGCCCATGCACCACTCGTTACCCGCAGCACGCCGACGAACGCCGTCCCGGAAGGGTTTGCCAAGGCCTCGTCCCACCAGCCGCCTGCGATGTTCAGGTTCGTTGTGGGCCTGAAGACTGATTCCAGCGCGTTGGTCCAGTCGCTGCTCGACGTCAGCGATCCCACGAGCGCCAAGTACGGCCAGCACCTTTCCAAGGATGAGGTGCGCAGGCCGCGCGATCCGCACCCCAGGAGCCGCTCGAGCTGACATTCGCACAGGTGGACCAGCTCACTGCGCCCAGCACTGATGCCGTCCAGACGGTGACGAACTGGCTCACGAAGAACGGGATCACTTCCCAGATGTACTCCTCGTCCGGCGAATTGCTCACCATCCAGATCCCGTCCGCGCAGGCGAACACGCTCTTCAACGCGAACTTCACTGCTTACACCCACGGTGCGACGAACACCACCATGGTGCGGACGCTGACGTACTCCCTGCCGGCGGACGTGAGCGAGCACGTCAACTTCGTGTACCCCACCACCCAGTATGTTCATTCATGTTCTCTGCAGTATCCCCTCCTGAGCCGTATATTATAATTGTCTAGGTTCATCCCCCCGCCAACGCGCGCCCCCGAGGTCCACGTAGCGACCCGCATCCCTGCTTCGACGAAACGCAGTGTGTCGAAGCGTGCCGTCGACGCGCAGTGCGCTACGAGCATCTCTCCGGCGTGCCTGATCCAGCTGTACAACATCCCCACGACGCCCGCCAGCGCCGCGGGAAACAGCCTCGGCGTGAGCGCTTTCGACAACGAGATTGCCAACAAGGACGACCTGGCGGTACGTGCTGAGCTCGCACCGCGTGATGCAGTCTTTTCGGCGCCCAGGTCGCTGATGTCCCCTCGTGCGCCCGCAGGACTTCTTGAAGCAGGCGCGCCCTGATATCACGGACGGGACGTTTTCGGTGCAGTCTGTGGATGGTGGCTCCGACAGTGGAACGGGTACTACGGAGGCGGTGCGTGTGCTCCCACCTGTTTGCGCTGTGTGCGCGGCGTGCGTGGGCTGTGACTGATCGCCGGCCGTGCCTGTAGAGCCTCGATATCCAGTACACCGTCGGTGTGGCGACCAACGTGCCGACGACGTTCATCACTGTCGGCCCGAAGACCCAGGATGGCGCGCTCGACGGCTTCCTCGACATCATCACCACGCTTACCAACCAGGAGAACCCGCCCCTGGTCCTCACGACCAGTTTCGGCTTTGACGAGACGCCGTTTGCGGAGCAGGCTCCTGAGCTCGCTGAGTAAGTCAGGCGCAGATCATCCAACGGAGACGAGCTCACATTACTCCAGGACGCTCTGCAACGCGTACGCCAAGCTCGGTGCGCGTGGCACTTCCGTGCTGTTTGCTTCTGGTGACGGCGGTGTTTCCGGCTCTCAGGCGGACGACTCCTGTGATGGATCTGTCTTCATCCCCACTTTCCCCGCGACCTGCCCCTTGTACGTCCCTGCCATCTCGGCGTTTGATGCGCCAACACTGACTTGCGCCCCTTAGCATCACCGCCGTCGGTAGCACCCAGGGCATCAGCCCCGAGACCGCCGCACCCTTCTCCGCGGGTGGCTTCTCGAACATCTTCGCGCGCCCCGACTACCAAACAGACGCGGTCGACGCCTACCTGAAGCAGCTCGGGAACACGAACGCGGGCCTGTTCAACACCACCGGACGCGGGTACCCCGACGTGTCCACGCAGGGCGTGCAGTTCGTGATTGAGGTCGCCGGACAGCTGCAGGGGGTCGACGGCACGAGCGCGTCGAGCCCCACGTTCGCGTCCGTCATCTCGCTCCTCAACGACCAGCTCCTCAACGCCGGCCAGAGCCCGCTCGGGTTCTTGAACCCCTTCCTGTACTCGAAGGGCGTCGCCGCGCTGAACGACATCACCTCCGGCAGCAACCCCGGCTGCGGCACCCAGGGCTTCCCCGCTGCCGCAGGCTGGGACGCGGTGAGTGGACTCGGGTGTTTGGACGGGTGTACGAGAGACTGACGAGGTATTGCAGGTCACCGGTCTCGGCACGCCCGACTTCACCAAGCTGTCTAGCGTTGTTGGCGGTGCCGCTGCCACGAGCTCGAACTCGACCTCGACCGACAACGCTAGTACCGGCGCTGCCGCTGGCTCGAACTCGACCGACACTGCGAGCACCGGAACCGCAGCAGGCGCCGCAAGCACGACGGCGGCCAAGGGAAAAGGCAAGAAGGCGGGCAAGGGCCGCAAGGGCAAGGCCGCTGCAGCGAAGGCTAGCGCAGCCTCCGCCGCTGCTGCCGCCGCCGCCGCGACGGCTGCTTAGTGTGTGACATTCGGTATCTCTTTGACTTCATCACGGGCGCAGAAATGCGAGTTTGTATCATACCATGTTGAGCTCGGAACTGAAGCAGCACTGGTGACCTACCACTGATTGATACTGCGTGCGTGTGTGGCTTGTGGCTTGCGCGCAGGAATGGCTATGTACGCTGTTCGCAGTAAGCAGATGCAGTCCCCTCGGAAGCAAATGCAGCGCTGACCGTCGTGATGGTTCTGCAGATGCATCAGGCTTTAAGCCATGGCCCATGAGAATGAGAGCCCCGTGCAGATGCCGCCGCGCGGAACGCGTTCTATCTGGAATGGCGTCGGAGTCGAATCGTTGCAACGCATCCTAACGACCGAGACTGCCGCGCGCATGGTGAATTGTTTGAATCTGACGAGCGCACGATGATCGGCGGATAGCGGTCCTCTGCCAAGACCCAAGGGGCACTTCGAGGCCGCGGGCGCGTGTGCCGGCGCGGCATCTCTACCCAAGCGCCTGTTTTGCCGTGCACTCGGACGGGTTGTTAGCTCATACTGCAGAGCTATGTCTGCGGTTATAGCGTATACGATGGCATTATACAGTAGGCGGTGAGTTGCATCATACATATCTAAAGTAGCTGAACACGTTTCGCAGGAGATGCATCCGGGCTTGTGGCGGCTGCGTCTTGCCAAGCCCAGTGCCTTGCGCGAGGTTAAGCGCAGCTCCGGTTTGTGTAACCAGCGACAAGGCGGTCGATCATGAGCACCGCGACTTTAATCTCTACCTGGCGACGGTCGGGTCCAGCTCATCACACGGCGGCCAGCTCGCGGCGCGCTATATAACTCGTCCCGCCAGCGTAAGTCGCCCACCTTTCTCCCTCGAGGTCCCGTGGTCCCTTCGTTCTCACTCTCACTTTCGTTTGATCTCTCTCACAATGGTTGCAGCCGGCCTGCTCGTTCTCTCTCTCTTTTCTCTCGCTCTCGGGAAGCCGCTCACGCTCGCTTCCGAGCGCCTGGTCGTGCGGTCCCAGGTGGACGTTCCTACTGGTTTCACCTATCAGCGCAAGGCGGCCACGGAGAACACTTTGAATCTTCGTATTGCTCTCACTCAGAACAACGCCACCGGTCTGGAGGCGGCGCTGTACGATGTCAGCGACCCTAATAGCGAAAACTACGGCCACCATCTTACCAAGGCGGAGGTCCGTGACGGGCGGTTATTCATGAGGTTGTGTGTGCTAACGCTGTGCTGGATAGGTCGAGGCTATGGTTGCGCCAAGCGCGGAGACCGTCAGCAAGGTGGCTGCGTGGCTGGGAAAGAACAACATCACTGCCCAGACCATCTCCCCCGCCGGTGACTGGTTGAGCATCAGCGTGCCCGTGAGCCAGGCCAACACCCTCTTGAACGCGGAGTTCGCAGAGTACACCTGGGACAAGACGAACAAGACCGTCGTTCGTACTCTCGCGTACTCCATCCCGGAGACCCTGCAGGAGCATCTGGCGTTCATTTACCCGTCGACGCAGTAAGTTGAGAATTTGCTATCGCAATCGCACCTAGCTGAACAAAACCAGGTTCATCCCGCCCGTTGAGCGCCACACCCCTGCGTTCCAGGCTCTGGACCTCCCCCGCCGATCCAAGAGGACGCGCTCCAAGCGCGCTGCTGTGCCGGCCAAGTGCGACACGCAGATCACCCCCGACTGCTTGCAGGCGCTGTACAACATCCCCACCACCCCCGCATCCGCGACGGGCAACAGCCTTGCAGTGAGCGGCTTCATCGACGAGATCGCCAACAAGGACGACTTGGCCGTGAGTTGCCTACGAGGTCGCAGGGAAGCGTACAAACTGACATGTTTCCCAGACTTTCCTGGCTGCGACTCGCCCTGACGCTCCCGACGGCACGTTCACTGCCGTGTCGGTGGACGGCGGCATCACCTCCGGCGATGGTACCGTTGAGGCGGTACGTTCAATTTCTGCAGTCTTATAATTCGGCCTGACACTTACCCGTTATGCAGACTCTGGACATTCAGTACACCGTTGGCCTTGCGACGAACGTCCCTACCACCTTTGTCTCGGTCGGCAACAACAACAAGGATGGCGACCTCGGTGGTTTCCTCGACATCATCAACTCTCTGCTCGCGGAGGACGAGCCCCCTCTCGTGCTCACCACCAGCTTCGGCTTCAACGAGGCCTCCTTCGCCACCGAGCCCGACCTCGCCGTGAACCTCTGCACTGCGTACGGCCAGCTCGGCGCCCGCGGTACCACCATCCTGTTCGCCTCTGGCGACGGCGGCGTGTCAGGCTCCCAGTCCAGCACCGCGTGCGACGGCCAGGCCTTCGTGCCCACCTTCCCCTCCGGCTGCCCCTTCCTCACGTCCGTCGGCAGCACGCAAGGTGTCGCGCCCGAGGTCGCCGCCGACTTCTCGTCCGGCGGCTTCTCCGAGATCTTCGCGCGCCCCGCGTACCAGGACACCGCCGTCGCCACGTACCTCGCAGCGCTCGGCAACACGAACGCAGGCCTCTTCCAGACCAAGGGCCGCGCGTACCCCGACGTATCCACGCAAGGTGTGCAGTTCGTGATCGCGGTCGCCGGCCAGGCCCAAGGCGTATCCGGCACGAGCGCCTCCAGCCCGACGTTCGCGTCCGTCGTTGCGCTCCTCAACGACCAGCTGCTCAACGCCGGCAAGGCCCCGCTCGGGTTCCTCAACCCGCTCATCTACGCGAGCGGCTCCGCCGCGGCGTTCAACGACATCACCGACGGCAGCAACCCCGGCTGCGGCACCGACGGCTTCCCCGCGCTCGCCGGCTGGGATCCGGTACGTACACCTCTTTTGTCTGCAGCGTGTCTTGCGATTCTGACCGTCGTGTGCGATGCAGGTTACCGGCTTCGGTACCCCCGACTTCAACAAGCTCCTCACGCTTGTGACGGGCAGTGCGGTCGCCGCCAACTCGACCGCAGGCGCCACGGACAGTGCGACCGCCGTCGCGTCGACGCAGGCCGCCACCGCCTCGAGCACGGCAACTGGCCGCAAGCATCGCCACAACAAGAACCGCGCGGCCTACTAGGTCATTGAGTGGTGTGATTGAGGGCGAGGTTTTTTTTCTAGGCGGTCATTCGTTGTTTTGGAAGCTATTTTGCACTTCTTGGATTGTCAGCTGTACTGGGAGACAGAAAGTGAATACACAGTGGGAGCGAGGGCCACCACGCTATCTTGGGACTCTATCTTGGCGTGATCAGACGTGCTTCAAATATTTCACCTGATGCATGGATACGCATGCTGGCTTCAACAGCGCTGTGTGACCGGGCAGATGAGCGAAGTCGCGTCAAACATATGCATATGCGTGCTAATTTCTACGCCTATATGAATCCGAGACGCGTTCATTCGATTTATTTCGTGGTATATACTAATATAGTCACATACACAACGGTCCCCGCATTAGATATCTCGCCAGTACCACCAAGATCCCAAGAAAAGTCCGCGGACAATATCACGTATGTACATGGAAGCGAGTATTTGCGGCGAACATCCCCGCGCGCAGCGTCACAAGCTAACAATCACAAGTTCCCCAAACCCCTCAGCGGCGCAAGGCCAGATTCCACGGCGTGTTGTATCATCCCCAGACCAGTGCTAAGCCCGCCCTCGAACGCCTGCTCAAGCCCCTTCGCCCTCGTCGCCCCGGTCGGGTCGCTTAGTGCTACACTGGAGGGCCGGGATGCGCTGGTACTTCCACTCGTAATGGTTCCGGTAGAACTTGTGCTCGTAGCCATAGTCCCAATGGTACCCGTGCTTGAAGCCTGGGTAGCGGTAGAACTTGTGCTCGTAGCCGTAGTCCCAATGGTACCCGCGCTTGAAGCATGGGTAGCGGTACTACTCACACCTGTAGCAGCGATTCCGGTGGTCACCGTGGTGCCTCCACCCACAGCTGCGAGCAACTTATTGTAGTCCGGTGTTCCAAGACCAGTCACCTACCGAACGGCCGTCCATCGTCAATAAGGTTCTCCATCATCCAACACAACAAGCACGACATACCGCGTCCCAGCCGGTAAGAGCGGGGAAACCCTCAGTACCGCAGCCGGGGTTGCTGCCGGAGGTAATGTCATTCAGCGCGGCGACGCCATTCGAGTACAGGAAGGGGTTCAAGAAACCGAGCGAGCTTTGGCCGGCGTTGAGGCGCTTGTCGTTGAGCAGCGCGATGACTGCCGCGAACGTGGGGCTCGACGCGCTCGTGCCGCTCACAGATTTCTGCTCGCCAGCGACCGTGACGAGGAAGTTAATGCCCTGGGCGGACACGTCAGGATACCCGCGTCCAGTGGCGTTGAACAGGCTGGCGTTCATGTTCCCAATTTGCTTCAGGTAGGTGTCGATCGCGTCCTTCTGGTAGTCAAGGCGCGCGAAGATGTTCGAGAAACCGCCCGCGGAGAAGGGCGCGGCGGTCTCGGGGCTGATGCCTTGGGTGCTTCCGACGACAGTGACGCTAGGTAGCGCAGATAAGTGGTTGGCGCATCATACGCCAAGACGACAGGGACGTACTAGGGGCAGGTGGCGGGGAAAGTGGGGACAAATGGGGCGCCGTTACAGTTTGTGTTGGAGTCAGCGCCGGAGACGCCTCCATCGCCAGCGGCAAACAGTACGGAAGTGCCGCGCAACCCAAGCTGAGCGTAAGCATTACATAGCTTCCTTGAAATGGGTCAGATACATTCACCATCCAGCACTTGGGCCACATGCAGCACTCACTGTGCTATTTCAGGCTCGTCCTGAAATGAGCTCTCGTCGAATGCGTAGCTGGTGGTCAATACGAGCGGCGGGTCCTCCATATTCATTAACATCTGAACGAGGTCCAAAAACCCCGCAAGGCAGCCATCATCGTTATCCGTTCCAACGGAAACGAAAGTGGTGGCGACATTCGTGGCCACGCCGACTGTGTACTGAATGTCTAAGCTCTGCAAAAACAACCGCGCCCCTAATTAGCACTCAACAAATGGCGCAATTGACAACTACATACTGCCTCGGTGGTTCCCTGTCCGGTAGTGGACCCACCATCGATAGCCTGGACCACAAAATCTCCCGTTGTAAAATCTGGGCGTTCTTGCAAGAGGAAGCTCTGTCGTCTTGTTATATTGACATTCAGAACCAGAAAGCACGCAGCACGCACCTTCAGATCAGTCTTATTTGCAACCTCCCCGTCGAATCCGCTCACAACGAGGCTGTTTTTGGATGCGGTAGCCGGTGCAGCAGGAATGTTGTAAAGCGCTTGAAGGCAACTAGGTGTAACGCCCTTAGCACACTCTGTCGCGGCGTCTCTTTTCGAGCCAGCTCGGGTCACCGTAGGGGAGCGTCCTATGGCCTTAACCGTAATGTTCCGTGTAGGAGGCGGGATGAACCTGAATGCGGACTGCGTGAGCGCATTGCAACTTAACGATTTCAACGACATACTGTGTAGTGGGATAGACGAAGGAAAGGTGATCTGCTACGCTGTCGTCCACACCGTACGTCATGGTTCGCCACATCGTCGCGTCGGTAGCGTCGTGCACGTATGCAGAAAAGTTGGCGTTGAAGATCTGGTTCGCTTTGGCGAGTGGGATTTGGATTCGAAGCATGTCGCCGGCGGGTGATTGGCTGGTAAGCGTGATACCATGGCTCTTCAGCCAACTGGTTACGGCCTGTGTGCTTTCCAGCTTGGGGGCCACGAACTGCGCTGCCTAGAGAGAGTTAACGGATGAGGAGAATCAGTGACTATGTGAACACCTACTTCGCTCTTGGAAAGGTGTTTCCCGTAGTTTGCACTTGCCGGGTCACTGACATCTAGGAGAGTTGCGTGTAATCCGCTAATGTTCTGCGAAACAAGAGCGAGCGTGAAGTTGAGAAGGCCAGACTTCGGACCCGTTGCCGCAACAGAACGAGTGAATCCGTGCGGGGGAAGACGGGTCGATGTGCGCTTTATCGTTGCATGAGGACGTCGGCTATCGGGCATGCTCCAAACCACAGATGTAAAAAGGAGGGTGAGTGAAATGAGCGCTAACATGATGCTGGGGAAGCCGTAAGAGGGGTGCTGGAAGAGTATCCTGCGCTTTCCCACTTCTACATCCCTAGTTAAGTAGCTGCGGCGGCGTATTTTTGTTCGAGAGATGCTCTGATTCGAGGTGACGTTTGCCACCAAGTGCTTGTAGCGTGTATTAGATACATACCTCGACCAAAAACAGGTTCCCCGGCGGAGGTGGTTACTTGCCGGATCTATAGTTGAACTGCTCTGCCAGGTCCCCTTCGCTGTTCAAACCATATCAACACAGCACGATAAAGCCGCTTTGCGCATGCTGTAGAATGGGTACCTGGAAGTGCGGCGCCATCGGGCAGTTGATGTTCGTACAACAGTCCATTGTCGCACGGATGCGTAGATTATCTGCCACAAGTACGACGTATCATCATGAGTGGAAGATTGGAGCTAAGTGCATCGTCATCTACGACAGGAGAAGTTTGATACCGCGCTATTCAACGATCCAAACCGAGACTCACCAGCACCCATTTGGGATATCAGCGTTCACTCCGAAGTTCTAGATCTGGAAGATGCAGTGACAGATGGTTTGCGGTTTGGATGATCAAGCTCCCATGGGACGACTTGTACATTCGCTCTTATTCTCAGACTAGGCACGCCAGACTGGTATGCTCTCCTGGTTCGCCGTGCCTGGTCTCCGGTCGAGCAGCTCAAGGTGATGTAGCCCGTAGAAGCGAACGAATGCGCTGGCGATTAGCGTGACTCTACTTCATCCTCGTCAGTTAGGGCGCGGGCGATTGGGGTCAGTGGTGGGTCGCTTGTGTGTACGGCCCGATGCGCCTGCGCGCAATTTGCCTTTGCCCTGGGGACCCTGATCATCCTGGAACCTACGACAGGTCGGTGAGTATCAGTTCGAATACACTAATTTTTCCATGACCAAGCTACTTACCGGTGCGCCAACATCCTGGTAGACAAGCTCAGCAGCACATCAGGCGTCATCTATCCACTTGCAAAGGAGGATGTCGTCCGGAAACTCTTTGCAGTACTAGACCTCTTTCCTTGAATATGAAAGCTGTTCGGCTTGTTACGCTGCACAGGCTCATGTACAGATGATTATCATGTTGCAGACTGGGTTGTATTCATAGCGGAGACCTAGTCTCCCCTAGGCAGACGAAGGTGATCTTTTTTGAGGGGGGGAGGACGAAGCACTGCTGAGGACGATGAGCTGAGAACTAGGGCACGGTGAATTAGGATTTGGGACCTAATTCACCCTGCTAATTAGCAGTGAATCTCGGAACCCCCTCTCGGGGCGAGATTGACATAGGTGAATGACGGTGAATTACATATGCGGTGAATTACGGTGAATTACGGTGAAAATGGGTGAATTACGAGGTGATTCACACCACAAATCAGACCCGTTTGCTCCGGTATGCCTGCATTGAAAGGGCGTATAGTCTAGTATAGTGCTCGTGGTCGACTCTGCAGTACCACTGCAACACGGTTATTCGCCTCACCTTGGGTCGAACTAGTGGTCGCTCAGGCTGGCGTACTTGAATCACTGGCAGCGGTTGACGTCAAGTTCGAGCGCCGTCCGCGGGCACCAGTGGCTGACGCCTATAAAATCAAGACATACCTTGCGCTTAAACATACCAACGAAGCCACGCTGACATAGCAGAACTCATGTAACTATCTGGCGTCGTTCACCAACGCTGAGCGCAAGTTCCTGCCCGCTGCCGGCCAGCGGAGGTCATCTATAAGGGTAAGTCTAATTCACTCTAATTCACCCAGCACTTTTGGGCCTTTCGAGATTCACATGTGAATCACGGTGAATTACACCTGTAAATTAGCACACGGTGAATCACCTCGACCTAATCGCCCGTGCCCTACTGAGAACGTGTACACGTCAGGGAAAATAATCATAATGGACATACTTTGACATTTAAATATTTATCACTTTGCAGATGGAACTTTTTAAAGCTTAAAGTTCAAAGTACGAAGGATCGTAGTGATTTGGCACAAAACGAAGGCCCCACCGTGGTTCGAACACGGGACCCTACGATCTGCAATCGTATGCTCTACCACTGAGCTATAGAGCCACATTAGTGCTGACTACTGATGTAGCTATGCAGTAATAGGGACGCAAGATATTATGGTTCCCTCTTTGTGAAACTGACCATACTTCAATGTCTCGACTGCTGCATGACATACGTACTCTTTGATCATGTAGCACTCGTGCTCAGATCATGCATGTACATACACGTCTGATCTGACAGAACCAGACACTTGAAATCAACCCAGCTGAGCAGCATCGGCGAAAACAATGTCCGAGAATCCATACAACTGCCAGTGGCTTTAGTACTGGAACATCTTGGGCAATTAACGAGAGCGTTTGCACTCTAGCCGTCTGTGATGCATCGCTAATGCAGAAAAAAACAGGTTGCAAGACTACCAATCAAAGCAAGGTCATAAAGTTACAGTTTATACAAACATTCCGCTCCATCTACACACTCAGCGCGCCTGCAGAAGCAAGAGCACGGTCTCCTCAACCGCTGTTTAGTTGGGGATCTTCCCCGGCAGCTTGGGGGAGAAGCTGACGAGCGGGAGCGGGCCGGAAGTCGACTTGAACGGCTCAGTGGAGGCCGTCAGCTTGCCGCTGCCGTACACGGACTTGGCCGGTGGCGCGATGAAGGGGTGGGCCTCCGTGTTGAACACGACTGTGCACAGGGTGAGTCCGGTATATAATAAGGAAGGCTCGCTCTACTCACAGTTGTCCAGGCTGATACGGTTGGGGTCATCGAAGGTGAGGTAGCTGCGCGACATATCATGAGCGTCCATCCCGCGACCGAGCACGATCCTCCTGCTATGAGCACTCACAGGTACTTCAGGACCTCCGCGAACCAGAAACTCTCCATGTCGTCGATGAAGTCCGAGTCCGTCGAGTCGACGTCGTCGATTGGCGCGAACGCGACCGTCGGCGTCTTGAGGAACGTCGCGAAGCTGTTCGTCGCGGACACCGCACGCTCATAGAACTTCGTGTCGCCCGTCGCGCGCCACGCGTAGAAGTTCGACTCGAGCACCTCCGGGCGCATGAAGTAGTCCGAGTTGCCCGGGAGGATGTAGAACCCGTTGCGGTTGTAGAACGAGAGGTCGCCCTCGCCCGGGTCGCCTGAGCCGGTGAAGTCGCCGTCGCTGGAGATGTAGCCGAACGCCTCGGGGCCAATACCAGTCCTGTTGCGTGCGAATAATGAGTGGGAGGTCATTCGAGACTAGCGTGGTAGATGCTTACGCCGTGCTAGCGTAGGTGTTCCAGCAGCCCTCGTTCAACTGGAGGCCGATGTTGACGATGGTGTTGTTGTTCAGCATCTTTCCGCCCATGATCCAGTTACCTGCCATGAAGCACGCCAAGTGTGAGCCAATGTGGCGAATAGTGCGGCTGTCGTCGAGATCGGCAAGGTACGTGTGGTTGCCCACAGTAGATTGCTATTCGAGACTATCAGTAAGCTGGAGGGATGATAAGCGAAAGAAAGGCGTACCCTCAGGAGAGTGTGGATAGAGGAGTCGACCGCAGTATGCCATGTGTCCGCGAAGAGGTTGTCGTTCGTGTTCGTGATGCGCGCATACTTAATCAGGTACTCGAGGTAGCTGTCCGAGCCTCCGCCCCACGTCTGCGAGCCATCAGCAAGATCCTCGCGCACCATCACAAATGCTAACTTACAACGTAGGCGCCGACGGACTGCCCAGTGGAGGGGTCGATACCCTGGGCGGGGAATGCGGGAATAGGACCGGTCTGATGCACACAACAGACGACATCAGAAGGTAATTCGCGGATAAAAGGGAGACATCCTTACCAAACTGGCGATCTGCCTGACTGAGCCCTCAGCCAAAGCGCGGAAGGTGTCGTTCCCGCTGTACTTCCTGCGGGGGAGGTCAGCACACCGTGCATACCCTGGAAGCATGCAAGCCACTTACGCAAGCCTCGACCACTCGAGGGTAAGCTGTGCGTACGATCAGACAATGCCTAACAGCACGAGGCCCAAGCGACTTACCGTGCCGGCTTCTGCGATGTTCGACTGCGCAGATCGTCAGGGTTCCGCTCAAGCGCGTTACGTATGCGCCGCTCACCGTTTGGATAACCGGGGTGCTCGTGTTGAAGTTGAGCTCGCCAAACGGCACTTTGTTCCCCTGGGGACCCGTCAGCACGCACGTCCGAGTACACGCGCGGCGTACTCACGTTGATGAACGCCGCCGTCATCTTTGTGCCGAGAATCTCAGCCTGTTTGATCAGGGCGGGGTATTTCTTCCCGCTGAGCTCGTACGCGCTCAGCATGCCTGCGAGATACCGAATGGTCGTCTCGAAGAGACTGCGAGGATGTCCCGTCAGGATATAGTTGGTGTGCGTGCGCGAACGAGCCGTACCTGACGGTGTCGGTCGTGTGGGAGATGGTGAAGTCAATATGACTGGTGAAGTTCACGATCTCCTCGAAGATTTCCTGTTCCCAAGTCGCTCAGAATATGTCCCAATACGGTTTGCATGTAACTCACTGTTTCTTCGATGATAAACTATAAAGCTTTCAATGTCTGCACGCAATAGGATTGACAACAGAAGCACCCACGAGCGTAGTCAGCGCGTCGACCGCCGAAGCACCCCACCCGTTCCGGCCGTCCGTGAAGGACTCGGAGATGGGTGTAAGGTCATCATGAGGGAACGCGATATCCCTGAAAGCAAAGTGGGAGGACACATCAATGACTGCACCACACTATATTCAGCCCTACATACTTGTACGCATTCCAGCTCTCCAAGAACACGTTCTTCACGTCCTGCCTGCGCTGCGCCGCATCCGACGGCAGTCTAATGAACGGGTCCTGGATGTTCGCGCCGAGCACGTTCACCACGCTCGAGGAGAGCCCAGCAGCAAGAGCGAACACGCGGAGCAGCTTGGAGACCATCGCGACCCTCGAAAAACGCGGAGGATAGACCGGGATGGAGGGCGGGCGTGAGGGTGCTCGTTGAGCATAGCGGGATTATATACGGGGTGAAACCCGCCCGACTTCTTTCAGGCCCACCTTCGGCCCTACCGGGTACGCATACGGCACGCTGGCCACTCCATCGCTGGCGATACTCGACTTCCGCCGATTCCGTCGCCCCGTCCTGCGGTCCCCGTGGGGCGTGTACAGTGCCTGGCTAATGACCGCACGAGCACGCAGATAGCTCGCACGGGGCGGGAGGAGGCGGTTATTTTGGCGTGGCTTCAATCATCGAGGGGTCAGACCGCACAGCCGGGAGTGCGCGCAAGGTGGGCCCGCCGACTCACATGACGGCGTCGCAAGCAGATGGTTTGTTCTGATGCAGCAGGTGCGCATCATCCAGCTCGCACGACGCGCCGCACAGACGTCCGGTGTCAGTGCGTTGGGCTTGTACAGGCGTTTGGCGAGCCTCCGCGCTACACCCGACCGACACGTATTTGTGCTGTAAGCGCACTGGTGACCTCGGTGAAAGGCCGGAGGAGCCAGAAAAAGGACGCACCAGCTCAGGATGAAAGACGTCTCCAACCGTCGAGCACGAGGGCGGCCGCACGGAAGATTGATGTGGGAGCGTCGGGGTTAGTCTCGTGATGCGCACAGCGCATGATCGAAGCAAGCGAAGCACCGCGACGGACTCTAGTGAACTCCGGCTCGGTCTCCTCGAACTTCTCGAAGCGGGTTATATCTGAAAGCAACATAATACCATTGCGACGTCGTGAGACATTCCGCCTCAAGACGCGCGTTTCAAGAGGTCTGATTACGGCTTTGGAGAGCACAAGACGTACGGTACAAGTACAGATAAAGGGAAGATACCAGTACAGTCGGATATAGAACTGAGGGTGCTTCTGTACGTTACGTGCGATGGTTGGCAGATGTATCTGAGTCCTTCTGGGTGTAGAAGTCTTCGTCACCTATCCAAGCGACTCCATGTCTAGATACGCAAGCCTTTCATTAGCAGCCTGCCCGCAAGACTCGATGCGAGAGTCCTGGATGGGGTTATACGCACTTCTCCTTCAGATGCGACCGAAGGCCATCGAATATCATCAACTTGGGCTGCCCCCCGGCAGGGATGGGCTTGCAGTGCCGGCAGGCGAATGTCTTTTTATATCTTTGAGGGTTGAGCACGGTATCCGATTCCTCCATTATCTTTGCCGCTAATCCATGCTCGAGAATATGCTCATCAGACTCAGGGAGCAATTTGTAGTTGCATGCCTCATGACGTTTGCAATGGCGCGCCTGTAAAGCCGGGTCAGATACTAACAGCCAGGGCGAGTACGGAGTTACGTACCACACTCCGCACGTCCATGTTGACCGAACAGGAGGTGCACTGGACCCGATCCCCAACGCTATCGGCGATCGTCAAAGATTCCGCGTCCTCGGGTTTAGTGCCGCACAGCTCAAGGACCTGGCGGACGGCATCTATACTCTACGACGCCGGAGCGGCGCGAGTAAGCTTTGGGTCTAAGCTATTCGCGTGCATGCTCAGGGACATACCCGCTGATCAGGGACGAAGTTGTCCGAATTCCACCTCTGCTTGTGGCGTGCCTTCTTGCTCCCCAGGCTGCAGATGTGCTCACATGCACGCGCGAAGTCCAGGCCGCCGTCGATTCCGGTATCCTTGCCGGCGGCATCGCACCTCTTGCACCGGAACCGCGCGGTCAGACGGTCCACGGGATGCAGCTTCTTCTTGCTCATGTTTTTCCATCCGGGGAAACCGAGTGTCGCCGCAAGGGCGGCCCGGGCGGCGTCGGCCCACTGCTTGAGGTTGTCCTGGAGGATCGAGGCGACCAATGGGTCTGCAAGGCTGCTATTCTTCGCGTTCGGCGATGCCACGATGGTCTTGACGACTGATAGCTGGCGAAACTCGGGCAGGCTAGGCAAAATGGCCTGCTGATCCTCACTCCGCAGGCGAGCGTACTCTTGCTCGACGTGGGTGCGCTTCTTGACAAGCGCGAGGTCATGTTCGCGCGTCTTCTTTCTCTGCCTGTGGCTTTCGATCTCAGCGAGTACTGTTTCTTTCATCTCATGGAATTCTAAAACAAAGTGGATCAGCGGCTTCGACGCTGTGTGGCACGCGGCGATATACCTTGTTCAGTCCACTTCTCATGACAACGTACTTTAGCATGATAAGCCGTCGCATACGTCACCGACTGCAAGATGTCCCATTTGTTGCATCCAATCTGAGATGCGTGTTGAACGGCCCTAGTGGCAAGACAAAGAATGAGTCACGCGAAGAAGTGATAACGTTTGCAATAACGCACGTCGCTGGTCCCAGCTCGCAAGTCCACATCTTCCTCACTTTCTCGCGGGCGTCACGCCACGTTATAAGTTTCTTATACGCCTATACACCGCATTGTCGATATCGTGTGGCGATGTGGCGATCTACCAGGGACGTACCTCCATCTTCGCGGGGAGTGCATCTGCGAGCACCTGTTTGGTCTGCATATATGCGCTGACAGCATCCGGGCCAAGTGCATAAGCCTTATTGCGCTCATTGATGGCCTGCACCCACGAATCTTTGCTGACGATGGTGCTATGGGGGTAATCACCTGGAGTTTGATTAGTGAGATGTTTTCTAGCTCCCCGGCTGGCTTAACTTGCCATCAATTCGTTCAAGACGCGGTATCCATTGTATGATATCATGGTATGTTTCTTGTTCGTCAGCGGTGATCCGGTGTACGTTGAAGGCTCTAGCACAAACGGTCTTAGAAGGACTTGAGGATAAGAAAGAGAAGTATCACTGACCGCCAAGTGTTCAAGCATGATTTCTGATAGTCATGAGCATATATTCGTTAGAACGTGTAGTATATACGTACAACCGTATCGCAAACGCGGGCTCGTAGTGCATAAGAGTAATGCAACGCATGTGTTGTCTTGCCACAAAACTGGATGGCGTGTCAGTTCTCCAAAGTAGTGATAAACGCGTCATACTGTGTAGAGACCCTTACTGCACAGATCCCAGAATCGAAAAGAAGTGCTGCCAGGGTTGGCTCTGCCATGCCTGGAGGGGGATCCGGAATGGCGTCGCGCGCACGCGCTTGACGCCAGATGAAGACTGTAGCGGGGTTGTTGACTAGTGTACTACAAAGGAACTTGCTGGTGCGAGCGATCGCGAGGACGTCGCGTGTCGAGGGCACATGAGAGAGAACTTCCGCTACAAGTTCTAGGGGCAGGCTCAGAAAGTGGGATTTGTGGGTCTCCGCTGCCATTCCGCCGACATTAGTTAGATGCGCTCCTGATCTGGCGCGTTTCTGAGCGCTGGGCATGTATGTTTGATCTCGAGGGTGAGGATAGGGGTAAAGCAGCGAGTGGTGGCGCGAAGCTAGAAGGACAAACAAGGCGCTTATTCACTGCCGCAGCGACGGGCGCCTGTATCTGCAAGTCTGCCACTTAATTAGGCAGGTGTTGTAGAACGATTGGACATAGACGCTGGCAGGCAGCGCCGTGAGCTGGAACTTGGTTAGCAGTCTGGTCCGGCACGCAGTTCTAAGCGCGAGAGGCGGAGGCATAAAGAATATCCCAGTGCTAGAAAGTTTGACAGGTATGCGAATGCTGCGGCAACAAAGGTATTGACGTCGTCGGTAACGATGATTGCATATATAGCGGGAGGAAAGAGGATAACAAGTCGTATGTAAGCTCTGTAAACTCTGCCGTTGCAGATACTTACACGTTTTGAGTTGCCCGTCATTTGTTAGATGGCGGGGCATGCTCTAGCTGAATTCTGTACATTGAGTTTCAACAACTAGATCGGCTTTAGGATGTCATAGTATGATTACGACACAAACTGCTAGATACCCTTATGCTTACTACCAACGATCGCCGTCTTCTGTCACGCGGACAGGGGAGATGTGTACATCAAACAAACGGTACTAAGCATATTATAACAGCATCGAACAACGTCAGGTGAGATGTGCCGTGCCTGGGCCCAAAGCTTCTCCGGGTCGCCCGACGCGTATGTGTGTAGCGTTACATTGCTTCAATTTTAGCGGCGATGTGGTTGAGGTTCGATCGAGTGCTATGTAACACGTGTACATCGCCACCCTCTCCCTTCTTGAACTGCAACGATATAAATACTTACACCATCCACCAACGGCACACCGAAGCTAGGAGAGTGAGAGCACGCACGGTGTTATTGTGATATAATTTATACTGTTCCCTAAGGACACATAAACGCTACTTCGAGCTTTTGCCCAGACGCCTCTCATTAAGAGCCGCCAATGCGCGCTGTCCGGTGAATGCTGTGGGGATAGCGAGGATGGCGCCGTAAAGCAGGACCTGACCGAGTCGCAACGCAACCCAGTACCAGACCAGGAGACCCTCAAACGCCGCGAGCGTCGCGATGAAGGGAAAGATGTTCGGCGAGAAGAGGTGCGGGACTTGAGGGCGAATATGCGACCACTGCAATGCCATGTTTAGCACGGGCGGCAGATAGGTAAGACAGGAAACATACCATTCCGAGAAGCACAACCCAGGGTGACGCAAGAAGGATGGTGAAGAATGCCGAGATCACCTTGAGCGGAAGCTTCTGGTCCGGACGGAATGTGTGTTGGATCTCGGGACGGACATGGAAGGACGCCTCGTCCGCGTGGAGTGCCGGGGGTTGCGAAGGCGGCAGAACGAGGTCGAATAGCTCGTACTGGACGGGTGCATGAACGAATGATCCGAGGTAAAGAGTGACCTTCAAGGGGTCGGCGGTGGTAGGCGGAAGAGAGCTTGGGGGACGGGCCATGTTCTGGGACAGTAATGCTTCCAGTAATCCGTGTTACATTCATGCGTAGAACACTCACCAGCTCGAACTTCGCCTTCCCGCCGGGTGTCACTTTGATAGGCTGGATGCCCTCCTCTCCCGTAGCCGCGTCGTAAAACCGCAGGAACGTCTGGTGCGGCTGGACGCCCTTCCCGTCCTCCTTGTCAACAACTTGGAAGGTGAGCTTCAATACATCCGAAGAGCCTAGCGAGAGCGCTGGGGAGGGCTTTTGCGCGAGCGAGATTCTGGGTGAACGCGACGTGTCAATACGCATACTATAACACGGTGGCTGAAACTCACGGCTCTGAACGAAGCTGGCTCGCGTCCGAGGCAGAGATGGTGAATCGCGGGGATTGAAGAGTGAGCGTGGCGGCATGTGCCCCTATCGCAACTAGCGAGAGCAGAAACCAAGAGAGTGCGCCGACCGCCATATTGTGGACGTCGGGAAGAGAGTCTTGCAGGTCGCGGGCGCCCGCGCAGCAGCGCGACGTGTCAGGCTTATTCTTAGCTAGCGCCTGCACGCGTCATTTCGAGTGTAAGACATAACGATAATGATTAAGTTTTATCTATCCCACTGGCTTTATAAAAATGTCCATAATAATAATGAAATGAGTTTTGTATTTTGTACTTAACGTTCGCGTGGTTGGATTGGTAAGTATAGTAACATTGTACAAGGTTACTCCGTTCAAAAGCCGCGTACGTTCTGTGCCACCATCAAGCTCTGCATGAGTCTCAGAGAACATCTCCATTCTAGAACCACACAAGGTAACTCTAGGGTGCTCCAGTAACGAGGCTATGTCCTGAATAATACAGCAACCTGGCGTGGTAGTAACTGACTCTATCATTAGTACCATAATCTTCACGCGGAGCCAAACCATGAACTCCCGCGGTATCCAAGATCTGCCACAGGAAATCTTCCACATTATTCTCGACTATCTGGGGAACAACAAGTCCATTCTCAGGAGCTGCAGCCTCGTCTGTCGCTCGTGGCTACAAGTTAGTCGGCCGCGGTTATTCGCCATCGTCTCGCTCTATGCCTGCGAGCAGCGCCTCGTCGGCTTTCTGTATTTTCTCGGCACCCACCCCGACATTACCAGCCATGTACGGTCGCTAATGCTGCACAAGCCGATGGACGAACAGCCGCCTGGCGTGGACGGTAGCCTGGAAGCTTCTGTTACACCGTCCACTCTGGCGCGGACCGCACGCGCGCTCCCTCGTCTGCGCGAATGTCAGCTATACTTCGTACATGTCGTACATTCGACCCGACGCACGGATCCGGCGGCGGCACACAGCGCACCGCCCATCGACCTGGGCGTGCTACACATCTTCGGTAGCGCCCACCAGGAGATCGGACCGTTTCTCGAGATGCTATCCCACTTCCGCCTCGACCGCCTCGAACTTGAGCTAGTCTCGTTCGACCCGTGCCCAGTGCTCCCGCAGGGGACCCTGGACGTGCGTATCCACGTCCAAGACCTCTGGGCTGACCTAGAGACGGTGGACGACTCCCCGGTCGCGATCCTCTCTGCGCTCGCACCGGCCCTCACCCCGGGTGTGCTACAGACTTTTCATTGCAACTGGCGGGAATGGAGCGGGTGCGCACCCGTCGGGGCGTTCCTCCGCACCGTCGGACACAGCCTCGCCGACCTCGAGCTCAACATGGCCGTCCCGTCCTGGGTCGAGGACAAGGGCAGTGCAAGTCGGTATAGCATTCGCTCACCCGCAAGACATTACAGCTGACTCTCGCCTGCGCCCCCTTTCGCTTTTCCCCTCGCCCGACGCAGTTCTGGCCGAAGACTGGGACGCGCTGTGCCTGTCGGCATGTGCGCGCGTCCGCACGTTCCGGACAAGCATGCCGCTTCCGATGGCGTGTACGCTCTCCGACGTCGCAGAGATGCGCCGGTGCGTCACGTCCTACCGGGACCTCCTCTCGCGTGTCCCGGCATCCGTCCACACCGTCGTCGTCTACATGTCCGCCGTCTCCGCTCTGCCGCGGGGGAGTACAGCGCCTCTCCCAGGGACACAGGGGCGCATACCGGTGGACTTCCACGAGATCGAAGAGGTGCTGCTGGAGATGCCGTCACTGCGGAAACTTGTCATTGCCACCCGGGCTGCGCAAAATGCGAAGCACGGCGCGGCCGCCGTCGCCAAGGCGTTCCCTGCATTGCATGCCCGTGGTGTCCTGGAAGTCCGATCAGGCTCTGTGCTGAGCGTAAGGTGAGCATGACGTTGCTTCCCGTCCCGAGTCCCTGCGCCCCCGCTCCTCGCGGCTCATTGCCTTGGATAACTGGGGCTGACACTGCGGTCTGTTAGCTCCTGGTAAATTGGGATGCCGTAGATGGTCCCTGCGAAGGTATTTGTGTTCTGTACTACGTCGCGATCGGGAGCTCTAGAAGTCGCGATGGCCGGCGGGATGAGGGCTAGTGCGCCGTCGCCGGCATTCGGGTTGTGTACAGTAGGCGGTCCAGTGCTGTCCAACGTCTCAGAAGGGGGTCTTCTCGAACTCCGGTTCGATATTCCATGTCTAGGAACCATCCGGTCAGAAGTCAAAGTGCCGTCTCCCCGGATAGGAATACCTGGATACTGCATCCTTCGACAACGCACCATGAGGTACGTACCTTCCATGTGCCTACGTCGATGATCTCACCATGAGAGAACCCTACAAGTGGGCTCCTACTTCGGCAACCACAGCCATCTCCGGCGAGTTGGTACTTCGATGACAGCTGGTGACGACATCATCCCATTCGCGTCGTGGATCGTTGTAGTAGCGTCATAAGAAATCTCCCGCGCTGATGTCACCGATGTCAAAGTACTTCCGGTAAGTGTATCCTCCGTGGGCTGCCGGTAGGGTATCACCACAAACTGCACCAGAGTGGGAGAAGTACCCTGAAGAGTACATCCTCCGCGGGCTGGCCGATCGTCGCCAGCAGCTGCACCAGGGTTGCAGCAGTGTGCCATGTGATGGCGGTGGTCTACGGCGTATTTCTAGTATTTTCGAATCACGACGCGAACCATCAGCTGAGCTATAACAACGACATCTGTCCTCCCCCATAGATAGGTACAAACCTGACATACAACGGTATCCTGACGCCCGGGTATCCATCTGCCATCTGCGTCCACACCACAGATCCGTGTCCACCGCCACTCCATTTGCCGTTTCCGTGCGGCGATGTGTCATCGATGGGGCCCCCGGTTTCAGGGACACGCGTGTCATAGTTTTGCATTCCTCATCAGACTTGTATGCAGACACTATTGTCGCCCATATGCATCGCGTCTTTATCCTGGACGCGGCGGCACCGCGGGAGAATCGAAGACGCAGCTTTCGCCCAGCGTCCCCAGGGCGTGCGCGCGAGCAGCACCAGGCCGATGAGTGCGGCGAGCACGAAGACGTTTGTTGCGCTTTGGAGGATATAGAGCGCCTGGGATGACGCAAGGAATGCTGCCCAGATGAACGTGGCCCGGGGCGCGCTGAGCGCGAGGGCGAGCCGCCGAAAGCCCGGGGATGCCTGCTTGCTCTCGGAGAGGTACTCAGCCTGCGGGAGCACCTGTTAGTCCGTCGGACTCCGCTGAAGATATGTGAGGGCTTACCACTTGCTCAGCGCACCACGTGGTCGCGTCGTTGTAGGTGAGGGAAAGGGTGAGACTGGCGACGACGGCGATCGCACAGCACAAGAGCGAGAGGCTGGCGATGGCACTCGAAAAGGGCGGGAGCGCAAGAAAAAGAGCGTTAACACTGCAAGGAAGGACTCGTCAGAACACGGCGTGACATGATCGGCTGCGGGATGCTCACATCGCGAGGCCTAGTGACTGTCAAATACGATCACGCGAGAGCAATGCTCCTGTCAGTGGAAGCATGTCCGACGAATAGCGCGTGGACGTACCCAAGACAAGGATTGCTGCCATTCTGCGCGGCGTTCATCCACGAAGTCACGCCACGGGCTGAGGAAGACGATTTCGTCCGCGAACAGGCGGTCCAGCTTCGCCGCGTACGTCTCCGGGATGCCCGCAAGCATACGTGAGGTGGCAGCGAAGATCACGCCTCGAGGTGTCTCAGGGATGTCGATGATCATTTGGTCGCGGCTTAGTCGTGCGTGCTCTTGGGCGTAATGCGTTTGCATGCGATGCCGCGCTGGAAACATGGTGAGGGAGTGCGCCACCGTACGTGGGCCTATTACTCACAAATTACGCTCCAGAGGCGCGCCACGGTGCAGATGGAGGACGGCTGCTCCATTCTTGGCTTGGCAGCTTCGAGCAAGTTAATGAACTTCTTGCATTCTTTGGCTTGGAAGGGAAACGTCGAGTTTGAGGACGTTATCTGGTCGCCTTCGCCATGGATAAAGATGGAAATGAGCTCGTCGACAGGCAGAGACAACCCGGCAGGGCTGTGCGAGGGGAACTGCTCCACATGCTGGAAGTAGAGGTCCTCGAGCGCAAAGCCTGGGGCTACCGCGTCAGCCGATATTACTGCGATGAGCGCAGCCACGACTCACGAAGGTGAGACTCGGACACGAGGTCAGGAATCAACAGCTGATCGAGGTCGACCTCCTCAAACCAGAACAGTATGTGCGCTGCGTGATCGGCAACGTAGTAGCTGCATTCGTCGCCGCTCTGCGAGGGCGACAAGTATATTTCCGCAGTATCGGGGAGAGTGATCTGCTTCGCGTCGATGACCTTTGTCACCACAGCCGCATAGTGCAATATTCGTTCTTGAATCACGGCAGAATAAAGATATGCGTCTGTGACAACGCGGGGCGAGCTGTTGCGCGCGAAGTAGAGCTGTCCTTCTGGCTGGACAAATGAAGTCCATCCGAGCGGGAGGTACCTGGGCCTATGGATTGAGGTCAGGTCTAACCACGGCCACAGAATTGCGCATCGCCCGCTTACTCTGACTCCCCCGCGTACGCAAACTGACCAGGCCGGATGATCATGTTACTAGGCCTACTCCTGCAGCAGCGCATGGTGAGTATGAAATGTGCCACTCGGGTGGTCTGACCTACTGTTTCTTGTGTGCATAGCGGCTACCAAGGGCAGACGTCGTGGGACGCAAGTTGACGTCGGTGAGGTCTTTGGTTGACTGGTAGTGCGACATAGCAATTGGTACGCGAGAGGAGGAGAGGAGACTGGTTACTTGTGGGGCGGATGGCGGATGAGCGGACTGAGGCCCTGTGGCTTCTTATATGGGTGCGGCGCCGGAGGACGGAGGGCGATGAAATCTCTGCACCATGGGAAGGCGGCGTATGACTATTACCGCTTTGTATACACCGCCATCAGCCGCCAGCCGCAGTCCGCTGCGCCACATTTCCCACGCAAAGCTATGTAAAATGTCAACGTGAATGAGCCATTTGTGAAAGAAAAACTTATGAGGTATAGCCTCGAGAAATATGCTAGGGAGGTAACATGTGACCCTGGATACTCAGTACTCAGTACTAGTAATATCGATGTCGTTTGAGTTAACATCGGTAGGAGAAACACCGGGACGTGTCAACAACCGTCGTCAGTCCGCAGGATGAGCCACCAGCCCTTGGCCGCGAGGTGTGGGGCCTGAGGGGGGTGTATGGGCCTGAGATTCCAAGAATTCAACAGGATTCGTTCAAAGACAAATGGTAGGAAGTTTATTCGCGTAGTAAGCATTTGTTTTGCACCCCAACTCAGAATAATTAATACTCTAATTACTATAGCCCCAAGATCGCTCTTTCTGAAGATCTACCTAAGCTTGCGAACTGCCTCTAAATCTAAGTATCGATATGTCGAGACACTACATGATGATGGAGTAGGCAAACTTAGATACCTCAGGCCTCAGTTGACAAAATTGTAACTTTCTCTCGAAATTTCATCAGCGCTGGAAGTAATAAGGGTAAGGTTTGGCTCCGTCAGCCTGGTATCGGCCTCGTCGCTGACGATAGTACAACTTGAGGTTCTTGCCATCCAACGCCCTCACACATTCGCGACGAGAATCATACCGATGTCTGACAACAACACCACTACACACGGACCGGAAGCGAGGTGAGGCAGGTCTCCGCCAGCTCATCTGACCAAACATATAGGGAAGACAGAATGACCAGAGCTGACATCGTGTGTACTACACGGATATGTAGGCTTGCCGACGCAGGGCACTCCGATCTCACCGATCCCGGTGCTAGCCTTACGGCTGAGCCCTCCGGTACTACAACTGCTCCTCCGTACGTTTCTGACGTTCGGCATTCTTTCGCTATACCAGCTTGACGTCTTAGCCTGTGCGTACAGCCCCGAGCCCACGAGCCTTCCTACTAGGTACGTATACCGCTTAGGTCTCTTTACCACGTTGCATCGGTCCTGCCACGATGACGGCACGTGTCCTTTAGCATCATCTAATAACTGAACATTTTCCCAGCAAACAGGGCGACGATGAGGAGGACGATTTTTTTATTCCCCGCGGCCAGGCCGTGCAGACCGCCGCGGGTGGTTCGAAGAAAGGGGGACGCCCCCGTTAATCGGCGTGCCGCACTAGAAGCTCGAAGGTACTATCGCTCCCGTGCCCTATGTTCTATGCTAATAACCGCACACCGTCCACAGTGGAATATGCTAAGGCCGGGTCTTGTTCTTTGGAATCTTGACGGTGACTTCTACGCGGCTTGTACTTGGATTAGGCGATCTACGGGCGGCGGCGCACGGGCATCCGGATCTGGACGTCCTTAGTTACGCAGAAGAAATGCTGGCGGTGTACTGATAAATGCTCTTGCAACATGCTCTTCTTGATCTAGAAACACTCTCTGTGCGTTTCCATGATTGGAACGGCCTCGTTATCTGCCACTGGGTGCCTCTCGTCATCCACACCGAGGAACACCGCGCCTTTCAACCCCTGCCGGCCGGGATCGATGCGTCCATTAGGCAACTGGCCTGTGCTAGCCTGCCTGCATCAGATGACCGGGAGCTGTCTCTTTCCCCTCAAGCTTCGCATGTGGATGTGACAGAGGATCCTAGTCCCTGCGCCGCTGTTCTGATTGCTGCATGTCGTGTCTTTCTTCCATGCGCAGGGTGCTTCTTTCCAAGGCTTAGATTCACAACTCGTCCCAGACGCTAACCATGATCCGGAAAACGGCACCGAGCACTACTCTAAACTGTGACTTGTACAGCTGTGGTTCTCATCTAATATGGTAACTCCCTTTACAACCTGTTGCGTTCGGTGATCTGGTCCACCTCGGCCTCGGGTGGTGCCGCCACTCCATCCACATTAATCACAAAATGTAACTCGCGAGCACCATGGGGGCCGATGTGCGTGATCATGTGGTCGCCTCGATTCCTACTGCTGTGGAGCCGTCATGTCAGGATGCTATCACGGAAGCTCCAGAGGCCCGGCAATACAAGTGGATCGCGCGTTTTAGGGTTACCAGGAATGACAGAAAAAAGCATATCGTGCTCGACACAGCTTTCAAGTTCAGTCCGCGGAAACCTGAAACCGATCCGGCCTCCGACGGGGAGAGAAACAAATTTGCATACTTGAGTCGCCGAGGGGTTTGAGGAGGACAGCGAAAATCGTGGCGAAAGCTCCGCGGATCCGACGTGCGGAAAACCATGCTTCGTATGTAATCACGGCGTTTCCAAAGCCTCCGAGTCGTCCTTCAAGCTTTCCACATTGGTGCCGGGTAACTCAGCCTGGCACATCGATGTCCACGGCCTTCATGGCTGCTCAGTGGTATACGTACACCCTTGCAGTGTGCGTATAAAGGGTGAATCAGTGACACCGAACGCCCTCATACTGCATATGTGGCAGCGCTCGTCTGCGGGGGCGCTGCACGGGTCATACGTGGATGCTTCGAACAATGCATAGCGTGCCAGTAGGTTTGGCTCTAGAGGTACTGGTGGCGGTCCTGTGACCACATTCGTGGGGACGATCTTGGGTCTGCGACGTTTGGCAAATGCGCGGTGTCGTTAACTTGGACGTGCGACATTGCTCCGAGCATGATTATCGGATAGACTTATTTCGAACGCGAAGGTTCGTGCTATAGGCCGAGAGGTACAGCATCATCTGGAACCTCATCTTGAACTACTATCTTTGATCGCTTCGTGCACTGCTGTAATTGGGGGCTCAGCTCTGCCCAGCTATGCTCTCAATGAGGGGCACCGACATCGATTGAACCATGATAAGTTCACGAAACCATATAGACAGTGTGGATTGAGTTGAGGCACTTCTCGTAGTGATTCACAAGTATAACCCGAGGGGAAGGTGGCGCTGTGGAACCACATTTCGCGTCACTAATCCACAGCCAAGGCAAAGCTGTTCATTTCGGCGTCGCCTTCGACCTTATGTGTGGAGCTTGAGTTTGCGATATGCATCTCCTGAGTAGGGTCTGGCAGATGATCGTTGGACGTTGCGTGGTATTGGCCATCACACAGCTAGGGAATGAGGCGGCGCATTGTGATATTGTGGGCATACCCAAGTACATCGACCGCATGTAATGCGAGAGAACACAGGACTAGAACCCATCTCCGAGGTCTGGGCCGTCGTCGTCGAGGTCCCCGCCCTCCTGAATCTCTTTTGCGAGCTCCTTCTCGCGCTCACGCGCCCCTTCGGCGGCGGCGAGTTCCTTTCTGTGCGCGTTAAGAGGGTAGCGCATCGCCTGTACGGAAGAAAGAGGTACCGTCAGAACGAAAATTTCACGGGCAGTGCGAGCGAATACGCGGAGATAGCGAACACGCGCCGCCCTTCGACGACAGTGACAACGAAGACGCACCTTGACGCTCTGGTTATGGAGCTCGAGGCAGTAGGAAATGCGCCGCGAAAACACGTCGCTGACTTCGGGGCCATATCCGCTCTTCTGGCCGCCACACTCCATCCAGCCCTTCTCGTGCACGATGCGGCCGTCGATCACGCCGTCGCGGATCGCCTTCCCGACAATGTACTCCGCGTCCTCTTCCGAGTCGAGGTGCAGCTTCACGCAGATGTCCCGCAGCGAGATGCGCGAGTACGAGAGCGAGAGCCGACGGATGCCCGTCTTGATCACGTTTTGCCGCAGACGCACAATGAGCGTATACGTCTTGTCAGCCTCAAACTCCGCCGCATACTTCGACAGGGTGTTCTGGAACTGTGAAAGGGATCCGTTACGGACGGCTGTGTGACAAAAGGGCGTCAGGGTCGGCATAGACCCTGGAAAACAGTGAGAGAATGCTTTACCCTTGACAATCTCAAAATATCCCACGAGCGCTTTCTCAAGGACAGGATGTCTGAAGAGGCCGCGCTCCGGTATGTCGCCCATAAGAAGCTCTACCACGATCGTAAGCTTGTGGACGGCCTGGTAGAATCCAGGTGCCGTCTTGGCAGGTGGTGCGCGGCGAATGGCTTGCTGCAAGTTGGTGTGCGCTGCGGTGTATTTGAGCTGCACCGCCTTGATGCGGCCGAGGTAGTAGTGGTACCGCGCGTGCTGGGGGTTTGCGGCCGCGCTGGGAAAGGATGTCTTCGAGACCAGCTTGTCCGCTTGATCGTACAGGTTGTACTGCAGGTAGCTGCGCAAAATGCGGTTGATCAGAGACGCCTCTGTCTCGTCATCATGGCGCAGAGCAGCTGTACGCTGCGCCGCAAGGAAGTGTCTGCCAGGGTGTACGCGTCAGTCAGGTCCTTTTGCAAAGCATCGGTCAAAAACAACAGAAAAGAACTCTAAATTTCAGTAAAATAATGTGGAATGCGAGCGTATCGCCAAGGCGTCTCAAGATGTGTCTGAGTGGCCCTTCTCATGAGCGCCCAAAGCGGGGGGATAGCTGCGTCCGTGCTGCTTGGCCACCGCAATGAACCACAGGGACCCTCAGTCTACGCTCGGCTTCGCGCCGCAATTACGCCAGGCATCGGAGCCTGGCCCAGCCGCCATGACAAGTACAGCGCGTGACTATACCCGGTGACAAGAATCCGGGCTATACAGTTGACAGTACTCACGGTCGCGCGTCAGCCAGATCGCCGGAGAGTTCGTACGTCCGTTCTACTGCGTACCAGACCTTCGCAGCAATCGGATCCATGCTCCGGCGGTTCAGCGCTTGCATCTTCTCAATGGTCTCGTGCGCGAGCTTCGTCGCTTTAGGATAGGTTGAAGGGGATAAGAGGAGGTGGTGAAGGATGAGGAGGCGGAAGTAGACTTCAGCCTCAGGTACCGGCTCTGCCTGAGCCTGTTTGGAGGGTGCGGGCGGGTCGATGTCCATAGTCTCCTCCGTGGAAGCCTCGGGCAGCCATGAAAGGAGGACCTTCTTCGAGGCGGAGTCTACATGGTTATAGCGTAAGTTAGCTCTGCCATTGTGCGAGCATATATGAGCATGTAGAGATGTACTCACCGGTGGTATATGTCTCGTTGATAGCGTCACGCAACACCTTGTTGTCTAACCGTTTCCTCAGATGCGACAGAGACCTAAGAACACGGTGCGTAAAACGGGGCTCGAGTGTTGCGACCGCTCGGTCGATGAGTGCAATGTTGGTCTTGATTTCCGCGGTTGGCGTGAGCGGCACGACTTTCTTCTCTTCTTCCGCCGTCTTTCCTTCTTTCTTCTCGTCTACGGGCTTCATTTCAACGTCAGCCATGTCTGCAGCGTAGAGTCAAGACGGAGGTAGGAGGCAAGTGGCTGAGATGACGCGTCCTTACGCGACGCGCGTCGAACTGATCAGCTTGTGCGCTAATGGCCGTGGTAAGTGGTCTTAATACGCTACTGACCCGATTACTGATGATGTTAGTAAGTAATTATAAGCTGATTACAAGGCGTAACCGGCCCGGCCATTGAACAGATCTTACTCCCAGCTGCCACCATGTCTTTCCTCTCTCGCCTGTTCAGAAGGATACGAAACCCTGTATGTACCTGAACGGAAGGTCTTAGGATCAATGAAAGTCTGTTACTAACACTCGAGGTGCCAAACGATAGAGAGGATTTGTCGGAAGTGATCTAGAAGGTGCGGCGCCTTTCAACCTCAGCAATGTCACTGTTTCTCATAGATTCACAGGAAATCAGTTCTTCGAGCTCCCTAGTCCTCATGGTAGTGGTAAGTTCCAATGTGATGCATACAGCTCTGCCTCATTGCTAACCACCGCTAGATTCGCGCACTAAGCGAGTCGTAAAGTATGCCGATGGCAGGGATATGTGGGCATACGTCGGGGGAAAGAAAAGGCTCGCAAGTATGTACGCTTTCGCAATGTATGTCGACTTCCTGTTGACGTCCGCGTGGCGATACAGTCCAGTGGACATCCTGGCTCACACACACGCGACAACACGCACCGACGCTGGAGGTGAGCCCAAGGCATGTACCAACGCGTGCTCAATGTGCTTACCAGACGTGTAGGAGCTCCATGCTGACTTGGCACGGCAACGTCGTGTACTCTTCAATGCTGCGTTGATCGAAGCACGCGATCGAGAAGAGGCGGCTAGGATCGCAGCGTCTCAACAGGTGCTTACTCCGGGCCATATCCAAGCACCTTTGGAACAAGTGGGCGAAGCTCCCGAGGACACCGCTGCGTCAACGACTGCGTCCATGACTGCGACGGAACCACAGAATCCACCTGAAACGACTCATGTCGAACCACCAACGGATAGGCCACAGCCACCCGCGGAACAGTGGTCTCCCTGGAAGCCTCCTCCCTCCGATGAGCCTCACAGCTGGCAGCCTCGCGCTTCTGTAAGACGCGGAGGGTAATCATCTACCGCGCCTCCAGGGTCCCTTTTGCTCCTAATGATATGGCCTAGAATCACGTAGTTTTGCAAGATGTTGATAGTATCATATCATGTTTTGTTAGATGGCTTCAAATCATTAGGTTGGCGGAATCAAGGCAGATCACTATTAGTATCATATTGGCGAGGATGTACTGCCACCCTACATGATGTTTTCTCGATTGTTATGCGATGCTAGATCAGCAAAGCAAAATCAGAACTAGTGGCGGAAGTGAGTTCTTTGGCGCTCCAAGTCGAGCCCATCAGCTTGACATTCGACCTCATGGCACTGGCAATCCCACGACTTCACCATTTACCACCACCTCACCCTCCTACGCAATGCGAACGGGCCACCGCGGACTCCTGGTCAATATCTAGATGTCTGTGCCCTGAACGTCCTTTGAAGCCATCATGACATACTCTACGACCTTACGCTCTGTTCTGCTCTTACTACGAAACTTGCTTGCTCGATGGCCATGGCGAACCTTGGAACGCGTTATTGACCTGTGGCGTGCTCTTCGGAAACGACTTGTACTACGCAGACGTCGCGGAGATGACGATTCGCCAAAGGGAATACCTAAGTGGTCGCCACAATGCCCTAGCATCCAGTTCCGCGAGCCTTTCCAAATTGCGGACTCGTCTTCCGAGCATGTCACCATCTGCGAGAGTCGACGACCTCTCTCAGCGCTGGAACTACACCTCGACCATCCCCATGGTGATCAGTTTCTGCAGCCAGGCGATATTCCGACTCGTCCTGCATCGACCCATGCCGACTCGAGCCACCTAGCCGTCCCCGGTCAGTCCTCGGGACGAAGCTTTCGTGAACTAATTCGTCCTTTTTCCTACGCCCACTCCAATGCCTCCAAAGCATCTGACATATCCATCGGCGTTCAGTCTACGAGTACCACGGGCTCTGCACGAACTCACCGGGAGGCCATGCAGGAGAGGCCGGAGGCACGTTCGACAGAGCGTGCCGCAGCGCGCGGTATCAATCGTGTGGCGGCCAGAGCACCGTCGAACCAATCTCGTGCAGCCTCGCGGTCACGATCCAAAGCCCCTTCCATACGTGCTCACTCCAGGACTCCCTCTTCGTCTCCTCTGCGGTCTCGGTTTGAGCTTCCAAACGCACCTCCGATTGCGCCCACCCCAAGCCAGAATACGCTAGCAATACCCACCGCAGATACCGTACCCCCTTCCCCAGAGACCTTACCTCCTATACCGATCGAGCTGCTGAGCGAGAAGATCATATATCCTGTTATGACGACGCTCCGTTATGATGATTACCCGACCATGTACGTACGAGAAGTTATCACCGTGTTTCAAGACTCTGACATAAAGCAATCGTCGTCAGCCCGAATGAAGAGGCCGTTTGGATCTTACGACCTATCACGCTTACGTTTCCTATGTAAGTCTTGTGGACATTAGGTGACAGACGATTTGGGTCGAGTGTTCAATCATTGTTGTTCCCTAGAGATCCTGTTCCTGACGGTTGGACACCTTGTATACATCCAGAAGGCCGACTGTACTTTTATCATTCGCAAAAAGTGAGTTGGATATGTTTGTGTGCTTGTCAACCACTTATTCCAGAATTTGCTTTTCAGCGAATATACACTGATGCGAATGTCCGCGACTACACGATTCGCGGTATTCTTGCGGTTTTGGAGTCAAGACTCAACGGAATCATACGAGAGCAAGGCCTTGAACTTCCGCCTGACTGTGAACTTATGTTGGGTCTCGAGTCGCGGCCTATCTCCGGTGGCTACAACTGGCTGTATTATTATGTCGACCACAAGACACGCTCTCTGTTCTGGTTAACCGAGTTCGATATCTTTACCATCCTGGAGCCCGATGTTCCTTGTATCCGATCTCCTTCCGACGTCAGTGAGTGATGTTTTCTACTGATGCTAACACGTACGGCTTACCGTGCATGTACACAGAATACGCGATCGAGGCAAAGTATTGGTTAGTCTTGTTACTGTGTCCGTTGTTATAGTGTTACCAACAGCAATCCGCAGGACTCATTGCGAAATGTATCCTTACAATCACGAGATATCGGAGGACGTATTTACTGAACTGTCCGGCCTCTTGACGTTCGCAGCCGTCGGTATGTCGAAACTACCCATGGGCTAACGCGGAAGGTCTAATACCGCCTTTAGATACACTTACTGCTTTGACATCAACCGTTACCTATCGCCACGATGAGGTCCATCGCATGATGGGACTCGTCAAGGCGACCAAGGGTGCGTGTAACGCATATTTTACTCATCACCATCTCAAAGATTCCTCTCAACTAGCTATTGCACACAGTGAATACGCCACGGTCATCGTGGGTAGGTCTGCCGTCTAACTCCCAGGAGGTGCATCAAAGGCTAACGCTTTCACAGGTCGGTTAATGGGTCTCCTTGGTGAGTAGGTTCCGAAGACTTCATCAGCCGATGCTCAGAAGGTATTTAGCCCAACAGCGTTACCTTAATCGGTACGGGCACACCTACGCGCGACAGAACCGCACGCAGAGCGTGTTAAACATCAAGAAGCACCCGAGAACACCTCTTATCACGCTCCTCTCTCCTCTTTTCTGGAATGCCCCTGAGGTCCACCTCCGAGGACTCGAGAAGATCTGGATTGACGGTATCATCTGCATCCTACCATGGTCGGACTTCATCGGTAAACTGCAGGGCGAGTGGCAGGAATTCGTGCTCTATGTACGTTCACATCTCGCAGGCAGAGGTTGTATTGTTCTGATGGTTCGACAATAGGCCACGGTGTTGCTTAACGCGAACGTCGCGTTCCTCGCTATTCCGAGCGTAGACGATGGCAGTAAACAACTGTCCGCTGCGCAGATCAGCAGCAATCTCTCCATCGTGACAAGCGTGGGCAGTATTCTGCTCGGTCTGTTGCTTATCCGTCAGCATCGAGTCAAATCCAAGGACACCGCCGATGATGCTGTGAGCATTCATGTTATGTGGCACGGCGCAAATGGGAACTAACTGTACATGTGTGTCAGTGGCGATACCTGAGCTCGCGCAAACACCCTACCCTTGGCCTCGAGACACTCGCGATCATCTACAGCCTGCCATATGCGCTGCTAATGTGGGCGTAAGTCTGCCATGCGTCTCATCCATCATCCACATCTGACACCCACTGGCAGCATGGTGACATTCCTCCTCGCGTTTTCCTTTGAGTGCTTCAGCACCCCCGATAGGGTCGGGGTCTTCTTCTTTGCGGCAGTGTGGATCGCTATCACGATTCTGGTCGGCTGGTGCATCTTCACCGGGTGGGAGAGCAGCGGAACACCCCTTATGGACACGCTTCTTGCGTGGCGGGAGCGGGTGTTCCCCACTGGTAAGGAGGACGAAGACGGTAACAATAACGATTCCTCTGGAGAGGCCTCGAGCATCAACAAGGGCGCTAAGGCGAAGAGGATCGCGCGAAAATGGCTGACGCAGCTATCCCAGCATAGAATCTTCCCGCACAAGAACGACCGACCAATGATGGAGATGCAAGATCGTGCGTCGTCGACTGTGTAGGATATTTGGTCCAAGTTCTTGCAGTATCTATTTGAATACTACCACGATGTACGACCGGAAGAATATCAAATACGCGCAGGCTCTCGCTGCAGATATTTTAGGTGCTTGTGTGACTTTTAATTCTTTCTTCAGTCTGAAGAGGACCCCTGCAAACTCACCAAGAGCTCATATCCGTTTGGAGGCCGATTTGGGCGGTTTTCGGGGGTCGAAAATCGGGCAGTTTTCGGGGATTTTCACATAAGATGCGGCCGGCTACGCCGGATTCGGGGGGTAGGACGCACGTAACATGGCTATAGGCGCCCGTTTAGCGCCCTGCGGGTTCCCCGGCCCGACCGGGCTCGGAGGCCGGCGGGTCAATTTCTGTATTCTTCAGGCGGATTTCGTCCCCAGACAGCCCGAGCCGGACGTTGGGCCGTTTGGACGGCCCAGCAGGACTTACTTTCGGAGTTAAGTCATATAACCATCCCCGGGATGGCTTGTTTTCGGGGGTGGCCGGGACCTAACCTCGGCGGCTGGATGCCCCATTTTCGGGGAAATCGACCTAAATTTCATGTAAGTTCCGGGCCCTTCGGGCCCATTTTCGGGGATTCTGGGATATGAGCTCTTGGTGGGTTTGCAGGGGTCCTGTCTGAAGGTGGAGCACGAACTACTCGGAAATTGCCGAACCCATATTTTAGGCGCTCGTCAAGCCTTTCACTACCGTCACAGCCTGGGGCCATCGCAGCTCCATCCGACCGCCTTGCATCGACTAGTACTTCTCACCTTCAGCTTGAGCCACCGTGACGGATGATATTCTGGTACTCGACTGTTGGCCATACGGGTAAGAGAATTTCTGACTCGTCGGCTCCGAGCTCATCTGATCTCATAGGGTGTTCGGTCTGACAAACTAAGCCTTCGCTCTAGTATACTTACTACCGTGCATTGCTTGTCTAGTTGGCAGGATACGATCGCATTTTATTAATGATTTATGTTGATGAGCGATTGCTTGTTGACACTCTGAGCCAATATTGAGCAGTTTTGTGCGTCAAACTCAAGGAATTTAAATCATGCCTGTGAGTCATTGCATGTGCGCTGGATACCAACCTTGCTCTGACATTTGACGTAGTGCTACTGCACTTCATCTGTGTTGCTACCCTTCTTGATGCCGGTCAATACTTCGATGTCGCTGTCGTAGTAGTGCACTACGCGGTGTGCAGACGACTGCGGCGGATTACGCGTGCCCGGCGCCGAGACGCGGTACGACCCGTACGCCCGCGGACCTCCGTAGTAGCGGTGAGCTAAGTCTGTCACCCGCCTGCTGACCCTCCTTCGGATGCCCATGATTCCGATACTGGTGTGCCGTGGCTCTGCCACATAAACAATAGGCGTTACAAAGATAGCACTCATCTGTCCATGGGTTCCGGAGCGCCAAGCTTCAGGGCGATGATAATATCAGCTTCTCAACCACAACGTGAGTATCTGCATCTAGCTTCCACTTCCATGCACAATGGCCAATCTTCTCACACATCCGCGCAGGCGATTGACACCACATAATGGTCTGTACTGGGCACTTGCGTCTTCGGGCCACCGGGCAATGCGATAGACTTCCCGCCTTCGTCAGCCTGTCATGCCATAGTGTGTGTCCCTCGCCAAACCGCGGGGTCCACCTCCGATTTAATGCCCAATCATCCTGTAGCATCCGGCCCCCACATATCAGCCAAATCATGCGCCCACGTAACGATATTGAACCTTGTTCAGGATCGCCGTTTCGGAGTATGAGCTTACAAGGTTAGGCGTTAGCCACTGTCGACCATCTAACGGCATATGTAATGGGTTGGTGGATTCACAGGTACTCTCCTCGCACGTTCAATGACCCCTGGACAAACCCACCGCGCCACCCATCGGTCCCACGCGCTGGACGGTGGCTTGCTACCTCGGCTAATCCACCACCGAGCAGCATCCGTCCACATGCGATGACCGCCACAGCGACTACCGGCGCAATCACGTCGTGCACAAGACCATTCATCCGTCAGCCAGGTGGGCACAGCACATGCGGTGTGGACCCTGCGTCTGACTCTTGACACTGATATCGTCTCCGAGGCACGACGCGGGGAATACATCCTTTAGGCACACTGACTCGCTGCGCACCGCAGCATTCCAGGACACATAAGGCCTCAGCTCGAGGACTCAAGGACGATCGCCTCCAAGTTCTACTTCTACCAGCTGCTTTTTAGCATCGCTCAGCTTTGATACATACACTCGTGGAAACAGCATGCCCGTCCTCACGTCTGGACCTCGCAGGAAGGCCCTCCTCATTGGAGTGCGGGAGGTGCCGCAGATGTTCGAGGTCCCTGTCCCCGGTGCTCACATGGACACAAAGCTTTTCCGCAAACTTCTCTATGGTGAGTGTCATTTACGTTCTGCTTCCTGGCTGTACTGAGGGAAGGCATACAGAAAAATATGATTACAGCTGGGACGACATAGTCATTCTCAAAGACGACACAAGGATGTCTGAGGAGGATCGCGCTCAGTTTTGGCCTACTAGAGCCAACATTGTAGGTTCATCATAACCCGTAATGACCCAGATGGCTCATTAAATATGTCAATTTGAAGATCAGGGAAATGGAAGACCTGGTTCGCAATGCGCAATCAGGGGATCGCTTTGTTTTCATGTGTAAGATATTAACGCGCACATCTGGCATGTTATAGTAATGACGAAAACCTCCCGACCTCCACAGATTCCGGTCACGGCGGTCAAGTTCATGCGGTCGCAGATAAATATGAAAAGGACGAGAAGGATGAAGGTCTGTCAGCCTCCGAGTCTGTATACAGCTCAGCTTATGTCGATACATTATAGTCCTGTTTGCTTGCGACTCCTTGGCAAGCGAAGACAACTCCGAGTACTTGAATTGTATCATCGACGACGTGAGCGCGCTTTATAATCATCATTGCGAGCACACATTCATCATCAACACAGGAAATACGAGCCACTTTCATGCGCCTACCTGCAGGTGCCAGTTGTGTGGTAAGCGGCAGTCGCCTGAAGCTGGAAAGTGGGTCTTACGAAGGGTACAGATGGTGTTTGATTGCTGTCACTCTGGAACCGCCGCAGGTACGTCTACCATTACAAAACGTCACCGCATGCACTGAACGACGACTAGATCTTCCTGACGTGACCGACGACGACGACGAATCGCAGCCGTCTCCAGTGGTAGCTGTGCGCTCCCGTGAGTCCTCGTTATTCTGTGACATCCGTGTAACCCCGGGCTCAAATATATGTGCCGCGCAGCTTCGATTTCGGAGCACAAGAACTTCTGTGCGTGAAGACATTTATTAGTGCGAACTGGAATCCAGACTGACGGTCTGAATTACAGCTGGATTGCCGAACAAGCACATCCCCGAGTCAGGAGGCTCAACGAAAATCACCGCGAAGAGCTCGAAGAATGAGAGTTCTGCCACTTCGTATGACCCTTCTAAGGAACCCAACCTTGTGAACCATTCCAGTGTAATGTGATAGTCATTCGGACTGACCCTGCGCTTAGACTTCTTGGTCTGCTTGCAAGGACGGAGATAACACAATTGGCAATAGTAAGGGAGGCACATTCGTGAGGGTGAGTGTCCTCGGTCGTCTCGCGGTCCGTGTGATCGCAGCGCTACAGGCTGACAAGGCGATTGCGAGTAGGCATTTGTTCAGGCGCTCAGTAAGTCGGGCCTTGCAGAACATGTCCCTTCGTTAGAGAGCTGACTCTGTGATGGTGATATTTTAACAGCAAAGGACCCGAAGCCGCTTCATGTGAAACTACTACATGAATTGCCGTGCGTTCTCTTCTCTCTCACCTGCCCATACCCTAGCAATGTGTATACAATAACTCGTCTCCAGTGGAGAGATCCAATGTGTCCTGGACAAGGCACCGCGGGAATATACACAGGATGTTGAAACGCCCATACCTCAGGTGTGTCCCCGTACTACTCATTGAAGAGCAGGGCTCAATTAATCACCGGCTTGATAATCACCAGCTTGGCTCATTGCGACACCATGGCATCCTGAACATGCCCTTTACATTGTGAATAGCGCTACGAATGTAGATGGTGCTCTTAAGCTCATGATTATTAAGAGGTAAGTCGCAACTGCACTATGATTTTTGACGCAAACACTCATACGTTGTCAAGTCTATGCTTGTGTACGATACTATCTCTTTTTGTACCCGGTCACCAGCCGCTGCATACTCTTCTTGTTATACTCGGCTCTTCTCTCTTCACTCCCTTTAAGGTTTGTACAATAATGCATCCCCGTTAGGACGAGATCATCAGCTCCGAGAGCCGTAGGAGGCTTTCGCCACTGGGATGGCTGCGAGTTGTCCGAGTCGTCTCGCTTGCAGGCTCGATATATTTTCCGTTGAACGTTGACCACGCGAGCCTAAATCACGACTAGTGCGTGCCACCATACGAGTCACTGTCTTGCCATCACCACCGCTTAGTGCCTTGATCACTAAGGTCCCCGCATTATTAGTCTGGTCTCTCAGCAGCGTACGCCGTACAGGTCATCGTAAGCAGAGCTCTAGTCAACGAGTGCCCGAGTCTACCCTCGGTGATGGCGCAATCGATAGCCAGGCGGGGAAGTCCTCCGAGTCCGAGCCGCTGGTGCTCTCCACGGGGGCGAGACGCCGCGGTCCTCGGGGGTTACTCACCCCGGGCAATGCCATAAGGCAATGTACCGCTCCCACACATATCAGCGTCCCTCCGCTGCCTGCATCGAGCGGACAGCTCGGCGCTGTGTGTGGACGGACTAGCAATCTTCGAACCACACGCCGCGTGTCGTGCTTGCAGGGAATCCCCGGCGTATTTGATACACAAGCCCCAGGCCGCCCGCCCGAGCTCTAATCGTGGACGCGCTAGACCAACCCGGGCAGGCGTTCTCACACACCCTGTCCAGCAGGGCTCGGAAGGCGTCGATGCGGACGTAAGGCACCACCGATGGGGACGCGAACTCTCCAAGCGCGATCGCGATGGGGGCTAGTTGTGGGCGCTCGCGTGGGTCCGGGGCAGCGCAGCAGTGCCACTCGCGCGACTGGCTCCCGGTCTCTCTCAAATTCGCACCGCCGCCCCATTTAGCACAGCTCCAAGAGGGTTCGCTTGCTGAAACGATGATGTGTGAGCCGGGCTGGTGGTTATATACCCCGCGCTGAAGGCCCGCCGTCCGTCCCCTCCGCTTTCACGATCTCTCTCTTCCACTTGCCTGCTGTTTGCTGCTCAGGCTCCCGTTCTTCGCAGCTGCACGTCCCGATTGCCGACGATCACCATGCCTGGCTTGTCGCGACGTGACCACAACGTCAAGAAGGCGCTGCTGATCGGCATTGAGTACTCGACCACTTTGAAGGAGATCGACCCTGTCTGGGAGCTGAGGGGGGCGCATGAAGACCCGAAGACCCTCCGGCAACTGTTGATTGGTGAGTAGTAGCCGGGATGTGTTGCCTGTCTGTTCGATAGGATGCTGACGACGTCGGGCAGATGTATACGGGTACAAGGATGAGGACATCACTGTCCTTGTAGATGAACCCGACCTGGAGCAGGACGCATGGCCCACGCGAAAGAACATAGTAAGTTTCGCAGCGCGGACTGGGGGGACCATCGTGGGGTGGGCCATTGTACTCACCATGTTCCCGCAGCTTGCCGCTATGCGTGAGTTGGTCGAGGGTGCCCAGCCCGGGGACTGCTTCGTCTTCTCCTGTGAGCGATCATCTTTGTCATGAGCGCATAGCATTACTTACCAAGCTGTGATTCTAGTTTCTGGCCATGGTAGTCAAGTCACGAACGAGGACGGGACGGAGGAGGACGGCCTTGACGAAAGTACATCAGTCTATTTTCCACGAGAGTGCCTTCGCTCACGCAAACCCATCCAGCTCTCATCCCCGTCGATGCCATTCTCGACCGCGAGACCAACAGCTTCGAGAACTACATCAAAGACGATGTGAGCAGACCAACTTGGCTCCCCAGGTGCTCGAAATACTCACCGTCTGCTGACAGGATGTGCGAAAGATCATCGTCGACTCCCTGCCCTCGGGCGCGCGCTGCGTGGTACGTCTTCTATCCCCATCTTTCGAATTGATATCCAAACGCAGCTCCCCCAGATGATCTTCGACTGCTGTCATTCCGGCACGGCATCAGGTTTGTTCACCGCATTATCGGGCCCCGCCCAAATACTCACACCACGGTTCAGATCTTCCGAACGTGTTCTCCGACGGGTTCACTTCTCCGTGTTCGCCCCTCACCACCTTCGCTCGTATGTCCCCCCTTCTGCGCAGGCTCTGGATGAACTGCTGACGCAACCCCAGCGCGTTCGCCATGGAAGACCCGCGCGCAGAGCACCGATATGGAGCAGATCAACGTCCAGCACACGGCGGCGCGCGCCTCGACCCAGTTCGCGTGGATGAAGGGTCGGCATACCAGGACGCGCAGCAACACCATGCCTCCACAGTCGCCTGGGCCAGACGTCGTGAGTGTGACAGCATTTTGTAGTCGGAGACGTATACTGATCGGGTTTCTCCCGAGCAGACGTCGTGGTCCGCGTGTATGGATAGCCAGGTCACATATGGCGGACGGAAAGGTGGCTTCTTCATCAAGGTATGTTTCAGCTTGTCCTTCGATTTGTGAACATCCGGCTCATCCCGTCTGGTAGGCCTTCACAGATGCGCTGCGTACGTCAATGTCGAAGCTTTCCGGTACTCGAAGTGTCTGTACTAACACGAGTCTTCAGGGATCGACCCCCACCAAACGCATGCTGAGCTCCTGCAGTCAGTTAGGTAAGTTGCGAGGACACGACTTTTTCGGGTACGATGTGCTCACCTCCGTTTGACTCCAGACGAGAGCTCGCCAAGTACAGCGCGGCACACAATATGCGCATGACACAGCGCGGAAAAGCGACGGGCACGCCCGCGCCCGAGCCAGTCACCTCTCCTCGCGCGCAGGTCTGTCTCCCTCCTCCCTTACCTCGATCTATACCAGATCTCTGACGCCCCTTGTCGTGCGCAACAGCTTGCCAGTCTGCGCCAATCTTCCAACTTCCACACGCCTTTCGGAATGTGATATTTATGCCTATCGGCACGTACTGTCATCGCCCCTGCAATTCCTACCTTGCTCGCACGTTAGTAATGTAACGCATGTGCCCCGCTGGTCTCGTACCGCGTATTCCTGTAACATATTTGTTGCCATGATCGTGTACTTTATTGTCCTGTATAGTATGCAGTGCATTTGCGCCTGTCTTATGAGTTGGACCGTCATGCGCATATAGTGCGATATGTGTGGTGTCTGAGTGTACTGTGAAGTCGGGACGCTGAGTTAACGCGGTACAATTGGGCTATAGTTCGAATGATCCTACATATAGCCTAGTGGGGCAGGTCTTCATAGTAGCGCCCTGTAGGGAATACCATACGGCCAGGAGTCGCCATGCCTTGCGAATGAGCATAGCGGTGTACGATTCTTTGAACACTGGCAGACCACTGGCATCCGTATGCGGATTGCAATTGATTCGAATAGCAAAAGGGATGTAGTGACATTATAATCCTGTAAATCATGACGCTGTATGAAAATTAGAACGCCGTTCTGCCAAGGATGTTCAGAACATATACCTGTAATATAGTATGCACGACCGGGAGCGTGAGATGCTGCGAAGCCCTGACAGCCGTCTCACAGAATCTCATGTGAACGTCAGCTTGTCTTCTTGCCTCTCCTCCGGCTCGATGCGATACTCCTCCTGTGTCGCCTCGTGCTTCTGCCTCTCCGCGTCTCTCTTCTGCATCTTCCATTGCGACCGCGCCTCGCGCTCCTTCGCCGCGAGCCGCACCTTCTCGTCCCGCGTCGGCTCCCACTTGCTCTTCAGAATCCGGCGCACGGCCTCCTTGCTGATGTGGAACCGCTCCGCCAGGATCGGCGTCGAGAACCGGCCGGGGTCGATCGCGTGCAGCGAGCGCACGCTGTCCATCGCCTCGCGCGAGATCTTGCGCGGCGGCGCCCACCCTTCGGGGAACTTGCGCTGCATCGTCTTGCGGTGCGCCGCGAACTCCTGCGGCGTCGGCTTCAGCTCGGGCTTCATCGCGTACGGCCGGTGCTGGAGCGGGCGCGTGGACGTCGACGCCGACGCCGACTCGTCAGTCTCTGGGTCTGGCTCGTCAGAGACGCGCTCCTCCTTCTGTGGTGCTGGCCAGTCTTCGTCGTCCTCTTCCTCTACGATGGATCGCGGCGCAGGGTGGGCACCCGTTTTCCAGTGCGTTCGTGTGAGCTCCGCGACGGTGTTGTAAAAGTTGACATGTGTGCGGCGAGGTGCAGAGACGCATACAGCGCGAGCCTTGACACTACGAAGAGCAGAAAGCATGGCGGAGCAAGGCAAAACGAGACCTGACAAAAGCCAGCAGCCGTCCGTAGTCGTTGCAAGAATGAGTGCAGTAAGCACGACGCGCATTTGCCCGCGGTTCCCCTCCGGAACAGGCTTGGAACAGCGCCGAAACTGGACTCCTGTCGACAGCCTGGTTCCGAGCCTGCCTCAGGTCCAGAAGCTTAGTTAGAAGGCTATTGATTGTATAACAAAGTGGCCTATAGTGGCTCTTTGTGCTTTCTTGTCGGTGCTCCAAGCACCTATCCAAGCCTGTCTCTTGCCCGGAATCAGGAGACCAGTTCTAGACCTGGGCCTACCCTGTTTTGGACCGGAACCTTGGCCCATCGCGCGTCGTGAAGCGCCCAAGTAGCGAGCGATCAATATCCGTTTTGGGAGGATCGGCAAACCCCGTCAGCAGCGACGAGCGCCCGGCAAACGCCGAGTGCGTCGGGATGCGGCAACGATAACGGGCACGCCGTCCTGCTCACCACCACCACCGCCTCCGCCGTCCCCGCCTCCATTTCTTCCCTTCTGAATTCTCGGCTTTCTCTTTGACTTTCAGCTCTCTTTCTCTCAGCATGGCCGACGTCTCCGATCCCAAGATCGACGAAGGTAAGTAACACACGCGCCCGGAGGCTTTATGTGCGAGTGAGCGAGCAATATCTGACCGTGGTGATCACGCAGCATACCAGGACGTCCGCTCGGACAAGACGGATACGAACTGGCTCCTGCTGGACTACGAGGTGCGCGCGCCCGATCCCCGCGCCGAGCGCGTGTCCGCATTCTCGACGCTCACACGCTGCCCGCCACACCGCACACACACCCATAAATCAACTCGCCGTACGACTTGAACACGACGCACTCTCCGCGTAATATTGCGCTGCGTGCACGCCGACACGCGCATGCGTAGTCCGACCGCTCGGACAAGCTGCAGCTCACGTCGACCGGATCGGGCGGCCTGGCGGAGCTGCGCGACCACCTCGAGGACGGCCGGGCGTCGTACGCGTACGTGCGCGTGCAGTACTCGAACGACAAGGAGTCTACGCGCGAGAAGTTCATCCTCGTCGTCTGGATCGGCCCCAACTGCAAGGTCATGCGCAAGGCGAAGGTGCGTCGCGCGTCTCTGGTCCCGCGGGGCGGGATGGACTGACGCGTGCGGTTGCGGTTGCTGTAGATCTCCGTGCACTCGGCGGACGTGAAGAGCGTGCTGCGTGTGTACTCGGTAGAGGTGCCCGCGCGGGAGAAAGATGACCTGAAGGAGGAGCCAATCGTCGTCAAGCTACGCAAGGTAAGCCTGCGCTTTCGGGCGCTCGGATGCCGGCTCACAGGACTGCTTCAGGCTGGCGGTGCTAGCTACGACGGCGTATAGCCATGTTTCCGCGCTGTCGCTGTATTTGTTGTATCAGCATTTTCCGGGTTTCGGGCATACAATGGTCCATCATCATCTCGTCAATCCAAACGTCACATAAATACACGCAAGTGCATGGGAGAGGTCATAGCTCGTCGTGCTGTCCGGAAGTCACCTCTGGTGGTACTTCCGGGTCGCTGGGAGTCGGAAGAACTTGCGAAGTCAAAACGGTGTCCACCAATGGGGATAGGGTTGCCACAGCGGGTATCGTTGGCGATTCCGCGAAGGCAGTCTCAGTCAGTGCGCTGCTTTCGCTCGAGAGTGCTGAGCTCGCCAGCGACGCGACGACCGTGGATGCACTCGCTACCACCGTGGATACGGCCGCGACGACACTAGATCCGGTGGCGGAAAGGACCGCGTCACCTTTCTCCATCGCGAGGAGCGCATCGTCCCCGCTAAAGTCCGGCACGAAGCGCGTCCACCAGAGCGCGATGCGGAGGCCGCGGTCGACCAGACGCTGTTTGAGAATGAACAGGACGACGAGGACGAAGAAGGCGAGTGCGGCGAGGACGACCAGGCGGTCCAGCCAGTCCGACTTCTCGAGCGCGGTGATGAGGTGCTTGGACGTGGACATGAGGGAGGACAGCACGTCGTGCGTCGTGGACGTCGACTTGAGAGCCGCGGTGGAAGATTCTGTGCGTGGAGCGTCAGGACAGGTGAAATGGGGGCACGACGCGACGCATACCGAGAAGCTGCGTGGACAGGACGGAACGTTCGAGCTCCCCTTGCATCAGGCCAATGGTCCGATGCAGGGCCTCTGTCACGTCGTTATTTGCTTTCATGAGCGCGTCCTCGCTGCGTAAGCGGAGAGCGTGTCAACAGGAGACGCTGCGAGGACACAAGGTTACACTCACGTCACTTTCTCGTTTAATGTTTGCTTCTCGCTCACGGCGGACGAGCGCAGGAGCTCTTCCCGCCGCGACACCTGCTGCGAGTCAATCGCGCGTTTCGACGCTAATACCGCGGCGCGCATATCTTTGCGCAAACTAGAACCAAATCGTGTTAGACCGCTGTAAATAGAATGGGACGAGATTCGCAAACACACCTTGCTAGAGTGGTCTTGAACTCTTCGACGATCTGCCTCAGCTCCCTGCGTGCCCGTTCCGTCCGCTGGTCCTCCACTGCAATATCGAGCGTCTACTCAGATATGTCTACGGTGCTATATGCACTAGACGTCAATTTGACGCACCTCAAGCTGCGTCGAGAACACGTCCAGGTCATCGCGGAGCTCCGCGGCGTACTGCTGTTGTTGGCTCAGTGGTCCTGTACATTGGCGCAGCCGGGGAATCTGGAAACCAGCCAAGTCTTTCTGCCTGCGCTCCAGCGACGAGATCAAGTTCGAGCTTTCTTCATCGAGCGAAGATGGCAGCGGAGGCATTGCGAGAAATAGGTGTACACGACGAGAGGGATGAGGCTGAGGATGATGGCGAGGACACAATCCTGCGCGGATGCATGACGCTTGCCACGCGTGCCGTCGGCGTTTGCCGGAACTCCCAAAAAGGGCATTGATCACTCGCGTCTATGGGCGCTTACTGTACTGTTTCCTGCCAGTTCGTCCAACCTTCTTGAGGTCTGCGCGAGCATTGGTGACTGCCAGCCATTCGTTGTTCTACGAGAGGGATATAATATCTTCAGGGTATTTTAAGCGGTGAGGCTGCTGTAATTTCCTTAAACACTCGATTGTTTTATTGTTTGAAGGGCCGCATGCTCGGAGCAGTGCACGGCGAGTCCACAGGTGAGCGATGCTCATCATGTTATCTTCTCACATTTAATCACTATCATTTGCAACATGGGTGTCATATATCGCACAAAGTACGCGTGTCTGTGAGGATCCTGACGCTACCATCTGAACAACGATGGTAAGTAGCCGCTCGGGGCCGAAGGTTCGGCGTAATGCTTCCAGCAAATGCGCCACCTTGACTTCAGCTGCATGCATCATGCCAATAGATTTCAGCGGACAAGGTTCCACGAAGTGCTACTCGTGTCTTTTTTCGGATACTAATTTGATCTACCAGCGACCTAGCTTCGTCTGATGTCGTATTCCGCAATGGTATGGAATTCAGTAGATGCAACGAATGCCACCCGCTGAGTGCTCCTCGCACTTTACTTATGATACATGAGTGGCACCATCAAAGACTGACTATTGCTGCCATGGGGCGCGAGAAAGGCAGTTAAGTACCCCCATTTGGTCGTAGTAGCAAACGCACACCCATTCCTTATGTCACCCGCACACACGACAGGCATCCGAGAACCTCGTAGCATCATAAACGTCGTTCTAGATGTGTGATCCTAGAATACAAAACAGGCGCAATCGTCCATACATAGATACATCTAAATGACCGCTACACCGCACGAGGCCGCGCCCAGCCGCGTTTCGCGTCCGCGGAACCCGGCTCCGCGCCGCATCCCTGAGCTCGAGAGCGTGAATCGTCGTCATAAATCGTCGCAGGTCGTCCGCCTCATCAGCAGCAGCGAGCGAGCTGTCGCACCGGCGTGCGCTAGCCCAGCTCTAGCTACCCGCGTGTCGCCCGTGCCGTGCCCGACCCCGCCCCCGCGTCCGTCGCCGCCGCCATCGCCGTTGTCCGTGCGAAGCGCATGTAGCACGAGCCCGGCGCGGGCTTGCACGTCAAGATGTCGTTCCAGTTCGGGCGGGGCAGCGCGGCGAGCGGCGCCCCCTTGGCGTCGACCGCGCGGAGGTCGTCGAAGCCGAGGACGAAGAGCGCGGTAATGAGCTTGATCTCGAGCGTCGCGAGGCGCTTGCCCAGACAGACCGTGCTCCCTGCGAAGGCAACGGCAGAGGCGGAGATGAGAGTGAGGCGAGGGGAGGGAAGCGATCGCCGCGCCGCCGTCATCGTCAGCATCGCGCGGGCGCTGTCAGATAGAGACACTCACCGGCACCCATGCCCACGTACGTGTACGGCGCCTTGAGGCTCATCTCCGACCTGCCCGGGTCCCAGAGCCAAGGGTTCTTGTACACCTCGGGGCTGAGGTGCACGTCGCTGAACGGGTACATCACGAACGCGCCGGGGGGCACCGTCTTGCCCCCGAGGGACAGCGGCTGGAGCTGGGGGACGCCCTTCTCGTCGAGAGGCCCGGAGGAGGGCAGGTATTGGCGCATGGCGACGTGCGGCTCGGCGACACGCAGCGTCTCGCGGATGAGCGCGTCCAGTGTGGGCGTCTCCGTCTCCCATGCGGAGAGCGGGATCGCAGCGAGCGTGGCAGACAGCGACGACAAGCCCGGCGAGGCATCGCATGTGTGGCGTGGTGCATGCGCTTCCCGAGGCGGCTCTGCTGTCGTGCACGCATGCGCGGCGTGCTCCGCAATGAGCCGCCGCACCTCTTCGGCCGCCTTCTCTCGCCAGTGCGGGTGCCCGCTGAGGAACGTAATCAACCACGACGCTGCGGAAGCTAGAGTGAGCGAGCGTGCATGCGCGCGGGGGCGGAAACGAGCCGTGCGCATACCGGTGGTGCCGGTCGATCGTGCGCCCGCAACGAGCAGGCCCATAATGAACTGTCAATGGGTGGGAAGATAATGCGTGAGCAGCGAGTTCGGAGCACACATCGAAGTCCCCGCCAGCGGCGGCAGCGCGCGCGCGCCACCGCGCCGCACCGCACCGCTTGACGTGACAGAAGAACCGCGGGGAAAGCGCACTGACTCCGATGATGATCATCCTCTCGTCCCCGGCGTCGATCAGTATCTGCGGCGTGTCGTCGCGCGCGACCCCGCTCGCGGTGCGCGCGTCGAGGGCTGCGCTGATGATGTCATATATTCTCTTCGTCGCGAGCAGCCGCCGCACGGCGCTCGGGCCCGGGAGCCACGGCAGGAGGACCGTCGCGGGCGTCGTCGCGGTGTCGAGCACGTCGTAGTGGGCCTTGAGCCGCTGCACGGCGGCCCTGTCGTCCGCGAGCTCTGTGAACGCGAGGCACCGCACCGTCGTCTGGAAGATAAGCTGTATTATGCGGCGGCGGGCGCACATGCCGGTGAGCGCGTGATCTAATTTGGGAGCAGAGTACGTACTTCGGGAAGCCGTTCGAACGGGTCGACGGTGCCGGAGAATCCCCATGAGTCCAGCATGTGCCGGGAATCCTCCAGGATCTGGGGCAGCACTGTACGTACAACGGTCAGCCGTCGCCTTTCACTCGCGCGAAACTCTGGCTTTAGTCAGCACCAGCGCGGCTCAAATCGTCAATTCTGCGCCCCAGCAGAGGCTGCCGCCGGGGGGCAGAGGGAGCGCGGAACCTTCGCCTGCTGTGGCGAGGGGCGAGAAGGCCGGCTAGCTTCGGACCCTATCACACGCGTTGCATGTGACGGGTCCGAAGCCAACTTCCTCCGCGGTGCCAGACGTACGCAACGCTTCGCAGGCAATGGCGTAGACACTCACGGTGCGCAAGACGGTCGGTCGTCTGTGCGGAGACGAGGCGCTTGTGGATGAGCGCGATGCGGCGTGCCTCCAGATCGGACGTTACGCCCGGCATCATCGGAATCTAGGGCACACTCGGTCAGCCTCAAACACGAACGAGGCGAGAGGGCGACGTACGGCTCCGGAGAGGAATTTAAAGCCTGCATTGAGGTCGAGGTCCTTCGCTTGGAAGAAGTCTCGCCTCGCGGACTCGCCCGACAGGACGATGACGGGTGTCTGCACCAAAGGGGAAGGGGCCGAGTTAGCTGCACGGCCAGACGAAGATGGTTTCAAGGGGGTTGCACGCACGCGGAGCAGACTGAACTGGTAGATGGCTTGGCCTGCGAGCTGGAAACCCTGGTTTATGAAATCGAAGCGTTGGTGGAAAAATGGAAGGATATGAAGGAGCGAGGATCCCGGCAGGTGCACGGGGGCATCGTCAACATGTGAGGAGGAGCGGGTGAGGGTGGCATAGGCCCAGAGGGCGAGGACGAGGATGGGGATGAGGAGGGCCGCGCCCACGGCGCCCCATTCTGGTACGAGGCTGTAGAAGAAGGGAAGGAAACCAAGAGGGTACATGGTTCTGGAGAGCTTCGCGATGAGTGCACATGAGACGGCGCGCGTTTTAAAGGAAACCGGACACGCTATGTGTAAAAGAGGGACAGGGACGGAGCCTCTGGCGATCGAGGATCTTAGCTCGCGACCAGACGGCGCCAGCGAGCCGCCGGAGGTGAGATCGGACGGGGCGATGGTGCTGGTGGGCAGACGGAAAGGGCGAGGGACGCGGCCGGGGGGAGGATGTGGAGAAATCCAAGGCCGTTATTCCGAGAACGCGCACGATAAACGGGGGGAATCTGATTGGCATGGTTGTAATTGAATATTCAGGAGCAGGCGGCGACCTTCTGCTGGCATGCCAGGCCCCGCGGACGGAATGGGCTGAGGCTCACCGAGTCCCGGAATGACACCCACGCTGGAGGTAATCACAGCTGGAAAGCGCTCCCCGAGTCCCCGTCGCCGTCCGTCCGGTCCCTTGACCCTCCTCGGCCCTTGCCGATCGGCTCTGCGGATCAGCTCATTATTTAATGCCCGTACACCACCGTTCGATCGAGATTGGCCGTATTCGTTGAAAGCGCGATGTTTTCGAGACTACACCTTGTGGACGACGTCGGGGGGCGCATCGGTCGCGGGCTGATGCTGTTGCAAGTTGCGATGCACATCGTCGCCAGGCGCGCAGTCGGCGGAGCTCCCTCTTGTACCAGCCCACGTCGGCTGGTATCGTGAGAAGCGGTGAGAGCGCCGGATGCTGAGCGCTGAGCTGCGTGAGTGCGTACATCCTGGTTCTCGGGACCGGCCCCACCTGGACCTGCGTCTGCACCTGTGCCCACGCCCGCACCCGCACCTTCACCCGGACTCACGTCCGTGCCCGGGTGCGCACCCTCACCCGCATCCGCGTCCGGGTCTCCATGGTGTTTAGGAGGTGCTTCGGGCGAGGCACGCAAGGTGACTGCTGAACCTGGCCTCAGGCCTCAGGAGTATCGCCGATCGTGCAATTCAGTTGCCTCTACGTGACCCCGCAGGACGAAGGCTGTTTATGCGATTCGAGCGGCCCCGCACGGGCCCGCACGAGCAAGAATAGTCATCCAGCATGACGCACACCGGCAGAGCACGATGTTGAGTCGGACCAGTAGTGTTTTCTGCATTCCCTGCCAGAATGCCGAGCGAGAGCGCACCAAGACAGTGTGCACCCTGTCCATCACCGCGCGGCCGGTGTCGTCGGTGACGAAGGCGGGGTGCGCTGAATATATCGCCGGTGCTGCTCCAAGTGTCCCGGGAACCCGAGCGCAACGAGCACATCGATTCTACTCACCCAAATCAGGCAAATAGCGAACACATATTTGCACTCACCGTGCGCGATCGCTGCAATCGGGGCCCCTTTGGCCACTGTGCCCGATCTGGCCGTGTCACCGTCACGTCCACCCCTCGTCCGATCGTCCCAGACAGGGCGCTCCGTCGCGCGGGGTAACGCCGGAGCCGCGGCGCAGCCCTCGTGCAGAGGCCGCTCCGTTGGCGCAGGGCCGCCGCGGGGGAGGACTTACGTTCGTGTGGTGGTAAGATTGGATTCGCGCTGCGCAGGTAGAGAGGCCGCGGCTGGAGGGCTGCGTGATCATCGTGCGATGGTGTCGAGTGCAGCGCGGCCTGTCATGGAGAGGCTTCAGCCTGAGGCGGGGATCTCGCACGACCCGGTCACGCCACACGTCTCCCGCACTCCAAGGCAAGAATGGCACACCTTTCGTTTGACACCCGGGTGTTGGCGCGGCGCAGTCAAGCTCTGAATTCACCGCGTCAGGGTCAACGCCACCAGTATATCAGTCATATTGCACGCACCTGGTGGCATGCGGTCGATTTGCCAAAGCACTCATAGCGCAGCACATGCTTCGATGTTTTCCTGCCGTAACCCACCGGTACTCACCTCCACCCGGAGCTGTTCGGATACGATGAAGTAAAATCCAACGTGACAGCGGCGGAGCCGGGCGCGCGTATTCTGAGCCGATCTTGGGTGTGCGGCGTGACCGGCATGCCGGGCATGCTGGTGTGCACTCGGCTCACCTCACCGCTCCTCCTCGAATTCGTCACAGCACCCCCGCGCACACATGCTCCGAAGAAATCTGCCCACACACCCCTGGGGAAAGGGGTGCTGCTCCATGTGCAGGCCCCTGGATTGGGGCGTGTGCTCTCCCGAGGAGGTGCGCGCGGGCCCGACTGCAGGAACGGCGCAAGCGCGTGGACACCCTCCGCCTCCCGAGGATCTTCTGTCTGTCGAGAAGAGCCTCTCAAGGGTCGAGAGCTCCCGGAAGCAGGACGCCACAGTAATGCACGATGGCTTCCGACGGGCGCAGCAGCGGCGGCGCCGCACATCCTATGGCTCGGCCCAACCTGTCCACGCTAAACGCCGCGTACGCCGCCCCGGTCGCGAGCGACCCGCATGCAGTTCTGACAGATGCTTGGGGCTGAGCTATGTTCCTCTTCCCTCGACTATTGTGTCGACGCGACGCGGACGCTACTTGCCGCACTCGGCTAGGCGTAGCACTGGACCAGAGAAACGAAGTCGATCTATATTCAAGAGAAGAGCTTGCCCACTCCACGGCGGAAGTACAGGACGGGCCTGGTCGTGTGGATGGGGTCTAGGAAAAGCCTCAGTACGCATGACATCCGCCGCGCCGGCCGTGCCAGTGATCGAAGGCGGTGAGGACGCCAACATAGTGCGCGAGCGCTGCGGCGAGGACGAAGAAGTGGAAAATTTGGTGCGAGGCGAAGAAGTAGTCGAACGTTCCTGGAGAGAGCCGTTCCGGAATGCGGTTTGCGCTGCGACCGGAACCCAGCGGTAACGCCGTGAGGGTTTGACCCACAGAGACGGAGTCGGCGGCCCAAATAAGATCAAGGGTGGATGGCGAAGGGGCGTAAGACGCGGATAGCGGAGGAAAGACGTACGGGCACGTCCCGAGACGGGATGAAACGGTTCAGGTCAGTCACGAAACAAGCACAGGACAGATGAGCGACACGCACTAGAGGAGTGCCCCAACGATATACATCATGCCAGAGACGAGCAACCACCCGAAGCCCATCTCGTAACACAGCGTGTAGAAGCCGTGGGTCACGAGGCCGTGTAGGGTGGGTATGATGCCGCTCAAGCCCAGCAAGATGAATACCTTCGTGCGGGCACCTCGGTGGGACGGTTTCCGATACTCCGGGTTAAGGACGATATACCCAGCACCTGAAAAAGCCAATACAAGGGCGCGCGGGCGTCAACAAATGATTTATGGGTGGTGCCATTGCAAGCGATATTGACTGCTTCGGGAGAACATCACATTCGTGATGAAGCTTCCGAGAACGCCGTCGTGGGTCTATCAAGAGAGCTTCACTTACCGAGGCCTGCGATCGCTATCCCACTAAGATAGAAGGTCTGGTAGTGGGGGTCACAGAAGAACCCATAGTAGATGCATGGGAAGAACGATCCTACGATCAGAACTGAAGGTGAAGAGAGCGGTCAAGAGATGTCAGGTGTGCTGATAGCCCAGCCCAGTTTCCAGACCTGAGACGCACCGACGATTCCGGCATAATCCAGCGCGTTACAACGGCCTGCAACCTGCGTTTCAAGTTAGTCACACTAGCACAGAGCAAGCTGTTCGACTTACTGCTGCGGAGTGCGCACTGAAGGTATGATAGAATGCACTCGAGAACAAACAGAAGATTGCGGCACAGAGAAACACTACGAAAACTGCCATGTCCGCCCATGTGGTGGATTCGTAATGCACGAAGTAAACCTTGGGGAAGCTGAACAACAGCGCGGCAAAAATGATTGCGCCGCCGAGATGGCTATGGATGTTCACTTCGATATCGTGGTAAGCGTGGGCTGAGACTGAGTCGCTTAATTATTCGCTTACCAGTTTCGTTATGTAGATCTTGCGTGAGAGCCATGTCAGCGTGCGGACGTGCGTGGAAGATATGTTTTGATACGCACATCCAAATACCGAAGCTGCACATGTGCGCCATGATGCGGTTGCCCTACAGAACAACAGAATCAGAACTGTCAAAACCGTTCTTCGTGCGGTAAGAAGGGCCTAGAAAGCGCGGCGGTGGTAGTGTCGCATACAAGCATTCTTTTCTCTCGCCTTTGTCGTTGTTACTTCTCCTTGCACAAACTCACTCAACCCTCTAGCAGCTGCAGGAAACAAGAAGGAGATGGAAAAGCGCATGATATGGGGGAGATGCGCGCCGTGTGGTGAACACAACCGTGATGTGCATAGCTATATGCACCACATGGACCATTCGATCCACAGTTTACGCGGCCTTTGTATGCTATGTGGCTGCACACGTACCTCCGGTACCCCGTCAGGATATATTCGTTGTCTTGTTGCCATGCGGGTATCTCCACCCAGGTCAACGTCTTGCTCTTGGACGTGGACTCTGCTTTGACGGAGATAGGTGGAGGACCGCTGGGATCCTTGACATCGTTTATCTATACTTCAACGCGTTAGAAAAAATGGATGGTCTGAATGGGAGAAGGAGTTTTTGTCTGACCTCTTCGTCCTTGTTGCGCTGAGTGGCGACACCCGCGTCACGTACGTAAGCTTCAGGGTCGTGAACGGGACTCACCGGGTTATTCAATCGCGTCTTGCGCTCGCGGAGCGGTTTATTAGACATGACCACAAGATAGTGAAAAGCTGGTTGTTTGGTCGTCTACAAAACCCGCAGTAACTGTCATTCGCGCTGCCGGCAGCAGGCTGGGGATTTACAAGCGCCCATACGCGTTATCACATGCACGCCTCGAACGACATTATTTCAGCGCTTATGACATTGACGTCATTAATTCAGTACTTATACACAAAACTATAATGTGCCTCACGTGGGGGCTTGAGGACGAGACTCACAGAACTACTGGCAATCCTGATTATGCATGTCATTCGATAGCAAGTCGACTAGGAGCAATACACATCTACAAGGGGTCCACAGCTATAGGATGCGTATGCTATGCGAGCACGATGCAGGAACAAAGCGAGGTATGTATGACATGTCACAATCATCGTTCGTGGGGATGGCATTGGCATAAGACGCGCGAGTAACGGAATAGATGATGGTGTGGATCGTACGACGATCAGAACCAGCTAAATAGAGGGGAGGAGCACGAAGCGAAACCGGGTTGATGTGAGGCCAAGTCAAAAGAACAGATATGCACATGAAGGTTGAAGGTGGGGGAGATGATTGCGTGGTATGAGATGCCGGGAGATGCAATGATAGAAGTACAAACGTGCTGGGCGTCGGGGTCCGAGGTCCTTGAGACCAGGCACGTCGAGGTAGCGGTTGTCGCAGGAGTTCGGGTAGGATGGGCCGTGAGAGCGTGATCATCGTACTTATGTACGCACGAGGGTCGATGGATGAGTGCTGGCGGAGAGCGAGATCGTGTGAGGAGATGGATGGCAACGAACATGTGGATAATAGAGGATGTTCAGAGCGCAGCGTCAGAGAATCGGTCGACGCTGGAGCCACGGGTCGAGATGTAACGCTTGGCAGCAGGCGAAGGTGACGTGAAGGTGAATGCGGAGTAAATCCGCTTCCGCTCTGGAGTGGAGAAGCCGGTAGCGGCTGACGCAGGAGGAGCGGGAGACGATGGATGCTCAACGTCGGTGGGGCGAGGAGTGGAGGGTTGTTCCTGGTGTTCCTCCGCAACGTTGGAGACAGGTGCCTAGAAGTATAACAATGAGTGGTTGTACGGTAGGCCATCCATAAAGAGACATACCTCAGAAGCAACCTCTTTGCTCGTCATCGCTTCGCCCTTAACCACAGCGTCTCCCTTGGGCGCGACTTCATAGGCCTCCGAGATGTCGGCGAGGGGTGAAACAGTGAGGTCCTTGCACTTCGAGTCAATGACTGCCTGGTTAGGGGTCTCGACCTCCTCAGTGACGCGTGGGAGGGAAGGCTCGCGATGCACACGAGTGGAGGGAACGCGCTTCGCCGTAGTGCGTTTGGTCTTCTTCTCCGAGCCACGTGCCTTGGACGTAGCCTTCTTCGTGGCCTTTTCTGCCAGAGGGCGGAGACGCTTGGTGGGCGAAGAGGTCTGAGCCTTTACGCTGAGGGTTGTTTTGCGCTTCTTGCCGGATGCCTGCTCGGCACTGGCACGCGTACCCGTCGTCGGGTCGATGTTCTCCTTGTCCGGAGCGTAGACCAGCTGGGGGCCGGGAGGGGGCGCCAAAACATACGTAGCGGAAGACCCATTCTGATTCTCCTTCCTGTCCAGCTTCTGGGTCGGAACGTCCTCAGGCTCGTCTTTAAAGACGACGAAACCACGCGTAGCTGCGGCCATTAATATACCAGATGAATGTTTGAGTGATTGGAGGTGACGGGTGACGAGGTATCGAAGTAGACGTCGACGAGCGACCGGTGATGCTTAGCACAAGGTGACTTAAGGATCTACCAAGGTAAGGGGCACCCAGCAGTTGGCGAGGAGAGGTATCTCGAGGTGGTCGTCGTCGACGTCGTTGTGTGAAGTTGAACATGCCTCGCGTGCCGCGGTTTTGGCCTTGCCACATTCAGACTCCGCATGCCCGCTCAGGCGCCCGGCAGACGCGCCGCTCTTCAGCCGGAAAGGGAGACAAAGGAAACGCTTTGGGAAGGGCCATGGCTACATCAACACTATACCCAAAGCGTACAATAATGAGGGCTCGTAGACCAAGGCATGTATCTTCGGAGCGGCTCCGGTTAACCTCATAGGCGCTCAGATGTCTACGCGTGCATAGCCTGAGGATGATGGGTGCTTTGGGGGATGAGCATGCTAAGTGCGTGCCTTTCAGCTCTTTTTCAAACGCACAATCTGAATCATAGTACATGGAACATGCATGTTATTGTTTGCAGGTGAGACTCGAGAGCAGTTAGCGAAGGGTAGCATTATCGAGTCCATTGGTAGAATGGTGCTTCGCCTGGGGGCACTCACGTCTGAACTATACTGCAAAAACGGCAAAGAGAGCATACCAAGTCTATTATAGCACCTGTGACAGTTTTGATGCGATTACCCTCTGCTTCACTCTCAGGCCTGAGTTGGCTCCAGCGATTCCATCGATTTCTGGCGACGAACCTACACACCTTCCTTTTTAGGTCGATGGTGCACCCGGCGCCTAAAATGTCTTCCACGACGCCCGCGAGGCGCACCTACCCAAACCCTACCTTCCGCCGCCACCTCCTTACGCTTTCTTCTCCTCTTTGACCTCAGTCTCACCCCATTATACAATAGAAATGGCACCAGCAAACATCAACAGAGCTCAGAAGCCCTACAGCGTCAGTGACTCCTTCCTGGTGCTCCCTGCCGTCCTGACGCCACCAACAGCGACCCGCCCCTCGTCCCCGTGCGCCAGAGGGGCAGTGGCAGCACGATAAGGCCCCCGGGGCACCTCGCGCTATGCTAGCAAATGGCGTAGGAAAGCCTTCCAACGGACCTACTAACACAAGAATCATCGTGTCAAACCTGCATTATGAGGTCACGAACAAAGACTTGACGGTACGTGTCATATTCGGGCGACCTCGCTTGCAGGAGGGTCTGCGGCGCGTACGGGATACCGCAAGGCCTTTTCATGCCCTACACACGTGTTCCACTTCCGGACCTCGAAAAGGCACGGGTCGTGCCTCATGGAGTCTGTTACCGAATGAGTTCGACCCGGCAGTGACGGCCAAGACGCAGTGAATAGACCATCGACACCTTACTGCTCGGCTTGTCGATGCGCGAAAGATAAGGTGGACGATACACCTCGTTCACTCTGGCAACTCATGTCCGTGGATGAACATGACCCACGCCTCGGAGCCTGACTCGTCCTCTTTTTGGCCACGTCAAAACGCTTGCTTACACACCTTCCAGCAAATATTTGGACAAATTGGCACGCTTGTCCGTGAACCACAGATCAGGGTACGAAGCTCCGCATGCACCAAATCCGGCTGAGAACGAGACACCGATCCGACTTTTTATCGCCTCCGCCTCAGTATGACCGAAGCGGTCGGTCTACAGGCGTTGCCATTGTTACCTTCGAGACTGCGGCCGAGGCAACAAGGGCAAAGAAGCAGTTTGACGGCATCCTTGCGAAGAGTAAGCAGCTACGTGTCTGTAATGTGTTTACGTCCATGCTAACATGGGTCGCTTTGTGTAGACCAACCAATGGAGATTGCGTACGACAACACTCCCCCTGCAGCCCCAAGGGGACCGCGCAGGGGCGCCAGCACATCGTCACTGCTCAGCCGTATTGAGAAGCCGCCGCTCCTCGAGCGCCTGAGCCGAGGTGACACAAAACCCCGACAGACTCCCGCGACGTACGTCTCCCCGCAATCAATGTTGTGTGTACTTGCTCACTCCTCCGCAGAAACGGTGGGGTTGGTCCGGTTCGCACCAAGGGCCGTGGAGGAGCCGCAGGGGTGCGCGGCGGGCGCAAGGCCCCTGCGAAACCCAAAACCGCGGATGATCTCGACAAGGAACTGGAGGCGTTCATGCACGATGACATCGTCCCAGCTCAGCCGTCTGCTAAGAAGGCGGCCCCTGCGGTCGAGGGTGATGTGGAGATGGTTTAGATTTCATGTTTCCTCGCAACCGGACTTGTGTCAGTATATTGTACGTCTTGACTATGTGTCTCTGCTCCCAGATCGCTATAAACCCGCTTACCCCAATGTGGTTTACCTTAGCTGTATATTCTTGGACTTCTCTGTAACGTCATGTCCCGGATACATATCGTCGAGCACGCAGCGCATCATTTCAGGCGCCCGTCCCGCAACTCCCGGCCACAAGTGCTTGCAACCTTGAAGGGTCGACTCGGCGGACCGTGTACTCCCGTGAGTCGTTACACATTTAAAGCGACCATGATAGACGGAGGACCGGTTCCTCGTCATGTGCCAGCATGTGCCCTACAAAAACTCCGAGGATGTACCTGCTGATAGCGCTTCCGATCGTCGACGGCGCCCGCTGGCTCTCCTAACGGCGCAATAACAGCGAGCATAATTTCGGACGCGCCTCCTTCGGCGTTCTTGAGGACGACTTTGATCTCGTGCCCGCGATGTCTCTCGTGCACCACCTGGTCTCATCGTGATGGACGGGTTCTACGGGGTATATAATGCGTTGGGGCCGCGTCTTACTGAGCACGCTCTAGACGACATGCAGCTGGCTCTTTCCTTCGCAAGCCTTGCCCTCGCGGGCTTGCTAGCTACCCCGCTGACTTGTGCAGCCACCGTTACGCCGTCTCCCGCGTCCCTGGGGAGCGACATATCGTTATTATACAACAACGACCTTGACGGTATGATTCGACGTCCTCGAATACTGGAAAACGGAGCTGTCATTTACCGCCCCTGTTCCCAGTGTTTACAGCTCCAACACATCGCAGTGCGCTGTTGCTTTCCACCCCGCGATTCCACCGAGACGCTGCAAGCGCCTGCGCAGGGCTCGGGGAGACCCTCCTTCCTGTGAACAAAACGTTCTTTGAGAACGACCTGGTCCCCTTGCTCCAGTACCAAACCTTCCAACAAAACTTCCCTCCGAACCAGCAGTTTTGGGTGGGAAGCGAAGGCCGCGCCTGCCAAATCGTCAACGCTCATGGGGTAGTCAGCACGTCAATCACCTGTCTGCAGATTTTGCCTGCGCTATGCTCTCAGAGTGCCGCCTTCCGTGCATCGGCGTCTCCAGCCACATCACTGACGGTACACTCGCAAGACCTAACAATCACGGGGTGAGTGACAGTCATTCTAATTGTATTGAACATCATTATATGCTGAAACGCAATAGCTTCCGTGACCAGACCTCCTTTAAGTTCTTTGGCATCCCCTATGCGGCTCCACCGCCGCGCTTCGAATATCCTACCGCATACACGGGCAACAAAACCATCGACGCGCGTAACTTTGGCTCCCAATGCATCCAGGCAGGCAGCACCACCGGCAGCGAAGACTGTCTCTTCCTCAACATCTGGACGCCGTTCGTCCCCTCGCCAACCAGCCGCACGCCCCTGAAGGCAGTCATGTTCTGGATCCACGGCGGCGCATTCACCGGTGGAACCGGCAGCGACTCCACCTTCGACGGGAGCAGCCTCGCCTCGCGTGGGGACACCGTCGTCGTGACCATCAACTACCGCCTCTCGACGCTCGGCTTCCTCGCGCTCGCCGATGGGAAGACGAACGGCAACTTCGGAATCGCAGATCAGATCGCCGCGCTCGAGTGGGTAAACGCGCACATCGCCGCCTTCGGCGGCGACAAGGACCGCATCACGATATTCGGCCAGTCTGCGGGCGCGGCGTCGGTTCGTGCGCTCATGGGCTCGCCGCGCGCGATCGGGAAGTTTGCGGCGGCGCTGCCGATGAGCAACCTCGCGGGCGCGAACTACGCGACGACGTACTCGCAGTACTATACCATCCCGCAGGAGGTGTCGATTGTGGCCAACCCGATTCTGGCTGCGGTGGGCTGCAATGCGGCCGGGGTCGACCCGCTGGCTTGTATGCGCGCTGCCGACCCTCACACGTTGGTCAATTTGCCTACGGTTGCACGGTAAGCGTAGCTTCCGCAGTACCTTTGCCTGTGACTCTCGCGACTAAGACTCTGCTTTCGCAAGATTCCTGGTGGTGGATGGTACATACATCACGTCCACCCAGCTTCCGTTGGATAAGTCTGGTCCCGTCGCAAATGTTCACACCATGATGGGCTTCATGCGCGATGACGGTGCCGCATTTATCGGATATCCGGTAAGTTCTTCGGCATGCCGTCGTTGATCCCAGACGATTCATCCCCCTCGTCAGTCGAGCGGAAACTTGACCGCAGGGCTTCTCGGCGCATCCCTCAATACCACCGTTGTCAACAATGCACTCTTCCCCGAACCATCCGGGGCTAACGCGACGTTGAACGTGTTTAATGTCACCGCTCGCGTCACGACCGACGTCGAGTTCCGCTGCTTGGACCAGGCTACAGCGTTCTCCGGCATCACGCATGACCTCTTCAAGAGCGTGTGGTTCTACGAGTTCAACCGGAGCTACCAGACGCCCGGGTTCAGTCCCAATGTCAGTGTATACACGACTTGGCAGACGGAAGTCCACCCACTTACGTATCATCTAGTTCCCCGTGTGCGAAGCACCTATCACCGCAGACCATCCCGCCGGGGACCCGTCGCAAGAATACTTCAAGTGAGTGCTCAATCCCATCGTCACTTCTCGTTTCTCTAGCGACTGATCGTCATTGTCCCTCAGATGCCACTCCGGGGAGCTCTACTACGTTTTCGGCTCGCTCCCGCAAAACCTGCCCTACCGCGACGACCTCGACCTGCCCTTCATGCAGCGCATGGTTGACATCTGGTCCTCCTTCGCGCGCACGTTCGATCCGAACCCGGACCCGCGCTTCCTCGCCGCCCGCGGCTTCACTGGCACTGCGCAGCAGCTCGCGCGCGAGAGCAAGTGGCAGCCGGTGACGAAGGCGAGCCTGCGCGGGGGCGCGCCGGTGCGCGAGCTGCAGTGGGAGAGCTTCATGACCCCGTTTGGGGCGCAGGCTCAGTGCGAGTTCTTGGGGTTCCCGTTGACGTTCTATGGATGAGGGCACGGACGTCCACGGGTTTCATGGGTAGATCATTTACAGTCATAGTTGTGACCTATCTATCGTCTTTGATTGCTATACATCAACGCAAGATTGCCATTCTCTACAGTGCGTGAAACAGGGTCAATGCGGTGGGACCAAGTCCGCGGAGTGTCACTCGAATAGCATATTAATAACCGATGTCAAGTGCGAGGTATCGTGAGACTGGTGTATGGGGGCCCATGTACATCGTATCGACGGTCGTACACTAGCAGCGGAGCCAATAATTTGAAAAGAGAGCAAAAAAGTCTGTAGTTTTATCAGTACATGGAAGAAAGTCCGTTCCTCTAACTATCGGCAGCGTATCCAAACAACATGAGTGACGGAGAGCTATATTATATACGCATACACCTCGTGATTATCCGATACAGCTCGAAGGGCGGCGTACCCAAGCTATATTTCGTTTCTGATCATTATGCTGAAGCAGCGCTCGCAGAACGGCTTCCCGTCCCGCTGGAAAAACGCCGGGTCCTCGAACGGCTTGTCACAGCACTGCACACGACGCCGAACATGCAATCAGTCTTGGAAGCCCACACAGCTGATGCCCACAGACGACTTACCGCACACGTGAAGCATTCCCAACACCACTTCCCTCCCAGCGCCTCGACGGCTTGCATCCCATCGCGGATGCTCTTCTTGCATTTCTTGCACTTGGGCATGCGCAGCCGTACATGGCACGTCTCGCAGTATGGGTGTCCGCGGTACACCGTGAACCCGACATCGTCCTCCGCCCCGACCGCGAACTCACCGTCGCCGGCGAACGTACGCGACGGCGCGCCGGGGTCCGCGGGGGGCAGGAACGGGTCGCCGCACTCGGCGCAGAAGAAGTGCTGCTCGTGGTACGTGCGCTTCCCGAGTTCGTGGTCGTCGAGCGTGATGAACCGCTCGTCGACGATCGCAGTCTGACAGTGATAGCAGCGCGGTGCAAAACGCTGATAGAGCCGTGCGTGTCAGAAGGGAAGCCGAAGCGACAGCGATGCATGCGTACCTCGTGGTAATCAAGATGGCAGTACGGCCGGCCGTCGTGTGCATACGAGCTGAGGTTCTCCAACAGTTCATCGCACTCGCAGCAACGGAAGCAGCCTGGGTGCCACCGCATGTCCATCGCGCTGACGATGCGCCCAATAATAGCCCCGCCGCATCCGCCACACACCAACCCGCTGCGCTTGGCCGCCTCCAGGCGGGGATTCGACAGAGTTTCCTGGACCTTGCGGGTCTGTGGACGGTCCCGCCGCTCGCGGTTGGACGAGGATGACTCTCCCGGGAGCGAGATCTGGGGAATGGAAGGCCCGTCATCCGCCCCTCCGATGTTGATGCTGGGAATGCCATCGTCCTGGTCGTCATCTCCGAAGGAGAAACGCGGAAGGCTCGGTGCGCTGTCGTTCCTGGAGTCCCCCGCAGGGCCAGAGATATTGATCACGGGCCCACCAATCCCATCGTCTTCGTCGCTATCGCCGTCTGGGTTAGCTGGAAAAGATATCTTTGGGATCCGCGGAGTGGGTTGAGAACGCTCTGGAGCAGCGTAGGCCGGGAGATCCTTCTTCGCTGGAGAAGGCGCGCTCACGTTGAACTGCGGCCTGTGAGATGTCGTGACCCAGTTATCCCTTTTTATGGGCGAACTAGGTTTCGGAGGAGAAGGCGGCGCAGCACCGTACTGGTTGGGGGGAGCTGATCCAAAGGCGGGCTTCGTTGGCGAGGATGTTCCAAAGCCGGACTTGGGCGGGGAAGAGGATGCCCCAAAGCCTGACTTGGTTGGGGAACTCCCACCAAAACCAGACTTTGTCGGCGAAGATACTCCGAACCCCGGCTTGGTAGGGGAGGTAGGCGCAAAGCTAGACTTGGTGGGAGAGGAGGCACCACTGAAGCCTAACTTCGCGGGAGACGGTGACCTGAACCCAGACTTAGTCGGAGACTGCGGTAACTCGACATGGGTCGGCGGCTGGGGGAACGACGACAACGAGAAGACCGACGCGGAATCCTGCGATGGTTCGCGACGCAGCGGCGCCCCGGACGCTGCAGGCGCGGTCGCTGCCCTGCCCCCCATCTGCGGAAGCTGCGCGTTGAAGGCCGCAGGCGAACGGGAACCAGGAGCCGGGGAACGCCGCAGAGACGGCGGCGGCGCGTCGTCCAAGCTCAAATCCAACTCTGCCTTGCGCGGAGAACGCGGTAGCGCGAATGGCGGCAGGTTCCCTGACCGCTCGGGGAGAGGCCGCGACCGCGCCTGCACCTGCGCAAACGCAGACTGTGTTGTCGGCTGTGGACTCGTAGGGGCGCGTGGGAGGGGCGGGAGCGAATGTGGCCACGCACTGCGCTGTGGCTGTGACTGCTGTGGGCGATCTTGCGTAGGCTGCGTGGACTGAGCGTTCGGGGGCGGCGCGGGCATCGGGCGAGAAGGATTCGGACTCGACACCGAGTTAGATGCGCCATGACCAGGCTGGAAGGAAGAGGGCTTGGGCGAGGGGGATGCCGACTGCATGGACGCAGATGCCATGCGGAACGCCAAACTGGACTCGGTGTCTCCGCCCTGAGAAGGTCCTTGGCTATGCGAGGCGGGCCCCGGGGATGGAAGCTCCCGACGCGTTCGAGCTGCTGCCTCGCCATTAGCATTCGACGAGCGGTCTGAGTTGCGCGGGAGGTCGCGTATCCCAAACTGGGGGCTCGGCGAGCGGGGATGGCGCTCCAGAAGCGCGTTAGTCAACTCTTCATCCTCAGAACTTGGCGGAGACTCCGAGATAGGCCGATCAGTCAATCTTCGTGGAGATGATGGTAATGCAGGCTGTTCAGGTTTAGGCGGGAGCGGATAGTTAGGCGCAGCAGACGGGAGCGGTAACGTGCGAGACCGTTCGCGCAGATTGAAGCGCGAAGATTGCGCCGAAGGGCTCATGGTCTGTGTCGTTGCAGATGGTGGCGCTGCTGGCGGCGCATTCGGAAGTTGGGTCCCGGGGGACTGAGGCGTGGGCGGGAGATTCGCAAACTGCAAGTGCGGCGGGAGCGTTCCAGCACGAGCACCCAGATCTCGCGAAATACTCACAGCTGTACTGTTGTCGCTGCTCGGAGAGCGCGGCAGTGGTCGACTGGTCGACACCGTGCTACGGCGTTCGACCGCGGTTTGTCCCCGGCTCTCCGTCGTTGGTAGCGCACGGCTCGCAGGCTGCGGCAGTGCGCGCTTCCATAGTGGCACGAACTTCTGCTGCCCTGATGCTGACACGGGCTCCGGGCTCTTGATCACTGGTTCCCGAGTTGGAGACGGATGAGGTTCCGGAAGGGCTCGCTTTGGCGGACTCTGAGGCTGCTGCTGCGCCTGTTGGGCAGATGACAGATCGAAGGTGCCCGTTGACCGTGGGAGAGGGAGCGGGCGTGGAGGACTGCTCGAGGTCGCTGAGAACGCGCTCGAGGTCGGGGAGGAATCTTGCGACGCGGGTGGATATGAGTCCGCGGTCGGCGGGGGGTGGCTCGGGAACACAGATGGCACCGACTGCGTAGGCCGATGAGTCGCGTACGGCGGTTGTGGCGACGGCGGCGGACGAGGTGCGACGGCAGCGAACCCTGCGCTCTGTGGCGCGGGAGGCAGGCCTCGAGGATTAGGCAGCGGTCTCCTCGCGGACTGAGGAGCACCCATCTGAGGCGTCTGTGGAGATACGGGAGACGGGTACGGGTTCATCGGGGCCTGTACGGGCGCGACATACGGCTGGGGGGATGGCGAGGGGCGGTAGGGTTGTCCATACTGCAGCTGCTGAGGGTTCTGTGGCAGTGGTGACTGACCTGTCCTTGAGGGCGAGCGTGAGGGGTTCTGGCTCGGAAAGTATCCATACTGTGGCGGAGCCGCCTGAGGAGACGGAAGGGGCGACGGGTTGACTCGCGATGGTGGACGCTGAACTGCTGGACTGGCACCGTAACCATATGTTTGAGGAGCGGGTTGTGTGGGCTGTTGGTACGCGTTGCTCTGGTATTGAGGAGGATATGGCGCTTGGGTGAGGATTTGAGCGGGGTATGGGTATGAGGGAGCCTGGTAGAAGGCGGAGTATCCGCTTTGTGCCATTGTAGCGCAGCTTCGTGAAGTCCTCGGGGCTATCTTATATGCATGTCGCGCTTAGTGATGCCGATATCCCTGGTACCATTGCGAAGCATCTCACCTGGTTGTTAACAGTGTCTGCATGCGACTGGTTGAGGTCTCCAACGGTTCCTCCACCTTATAGCGAAGTCCTGGTGTGGCGTGCCTGCGATTCTACGCAGAGATGGCAGGAGTTATGGCAGGTAGCCTCAGAGGCAGCTTCAGGAGATATAAGAGGGTGGTGTTGGAATGGATGATGGATGTGTTTCCCAAGTCTCGAGTTCATTGATCAGCGCTTCAGCGCTCGGAATCGAGGTTGATGACCGAAGCGCTCACAGTGCGATGCATATACTTACCAAGTTACATCTTCTTGGAATACGTTCTCTACCACGGCGCAGCATACAATACTCATGCATCAGTCTCAAGTGAGATGGTGATAATGATACTAGATAGGAATCGGAGAGGCGGCACAGTAGGACCGGGGTGCTGTCTCAGACGATATCGACGGGGTATCTCAATGCAATGATACATTATGGGGATGATAGATGGTAGTGGTATCACAAACAGCAGCGAGCATGCATGGCGTACAAGGCTATGTGGATGGCGAACATTACAGCTCCAGCATGCGGGTGTCACATATGGACATCTTCGCAGCCGCCGTCTAGTGGTAGTACCCTTCGGATGTACAGCGGCATCTGGTTCCCGCGATGTGGCTCGGACTTCACGCTTGGACGCGTGAGCACGCTGTGCAAGACACCGGGGTCAACGAGATGTACGACTGCACAGAGGCCCGGACTCACTTGACTTTCTTCTCGACCTCTATCGCCGGATCGATCGAGAACTCCAGGTCCCGCACAAGTACATATAAGAATATCTTGATCCTGCGGCAAGTGAGGGCAGTCAGCAATCTGACACGTGCGCGGAAACAGTTCCCGACGTACTCATTCAACGCGAATCGGTACCCGATGCACGACCTGTTGCCGTTGACGGGATTCCCGCCACCGAACGTCATCATGTTCCCCCACAGGCCCTGCACCGCCGCTCTCCGCCGACTTGCGCCCTCGTCGACCTCGTCGGGCGTCCAGCGCTCCGGTCGGAACACCTCTGCGTCGTCACCCCATACATCCGTGCTCTTGTTGAGTGCCTGTAAGGGGATGCTGATGATATCGCCCCGGCGCACTCGGATGTGGGGACATTCGCGCCCCCGTCGATCGGTGAATGGCGCGGCTACTGGAATTACGTCGTCCGCACTCGCGACGCGCATAGTTGTGGAGATGGGCGCATACAATCGCAAGGACTCGCGTACGATCGCATCAAGATATGGGAGATGCATGATACACTCGAAGAACGCGGTGTGCAGATCCGCGTCGTCAGTGGCGGGGCTTGTGCAGTCCATGCTCAGACTTGGAGGTAAGGGGAGCGATCGTAGTTCGGCGCGTAACTTGGCTTGAGAGGCTGGATTCCGGGAGAGCGCATACAGTGTCCACGTGAGCGACGACGAGCTCGTCTCGTGCCCGGCGGTGAGAAATGTCGAGATTTGACACAACGTCTCGTTCATAGACATGCGCTCAGTGGGGATCTCGGCGACGTTTGAGCGGACTGCAGTGCGATCATTTTTAGCACAAGTTGGCAGTGGAATGAATGAAGACGTACTGAGCACGCTGAGGAGGTCCCGACCAAGCACAGACTTGTCACCCTCAATGGCATCGGCCTTCTCGGTGGTATGCGCGGCCTTCTCGATCTCCGCCAATACATGGTCGCGCCGCTGCTCGATGAGCTCTGTGCCGATCTTGCGCATCGTCGCCATAGCCTGCCGCATCGTAGCGTTCTCCGTCCTCTGCATGCCCGTCAGCGCGGTCGTCCCGAAATATCGTGCGCCCCTGTCACAGAACCACTTACAAAACTGCGCAGCACGGGAAACCAGACCTGCAGCACCGTCATCACACGGAACTTGCGTGCAGTGGAGAAAATAACCGCAAACGCGCGGGCGAGCTCGCTCTCGCTCTCGCGGCGTTCCGCCGCAGCCTCTAGAGAGTTGAACGCGTACCCAAGTCCGGCCGCGCCGATCACGTCCAGCGTCGCGCGTCCAAGCCAGGGGAGAACATCCACTCGACACGGCTCACTAGAACATTCCACGCTACTTGTGGCTGCGTGGCGCGCTCGCACCGTGGTGGGGAATGGCGGTGACGCCTTAGAAGGGACAAAGGACGAGAAGGGATTCGGGAGGAAGGAAGTCGTGAGAGCGGACGGGCTTAGCGTATTCGATGTTGCTGGTTCCGGGTCGGTATCTTCTAAGCCTTCCGCAGACTCCCGGGTGGTGAGAGGATCTGCCGGCGTGAAGAATGACAGAGGCGAGGCTGTGATGTCGAGCCAGATGTCCCGGAGCTGAACTCTTGTCAGACAGAGGGTATGTGAACGAGTGCGAATATGAGCAATGGACTCACACGAGTCGCCTTTTCCCAAAATATCGGCGTGAAGGACTTTACTTGAGCGGCAGAGAACGCTTGATTCTGGGAGAAACCCGATAATCAGTTGGCGTCCTGTTCAATCATCTGCCAATATGATGTTCCTGTATCGGGACACCTTTGGGTGAGTTAACAACGTCTCCTGTTTCGGAAAATGTTGAGAGACCCTTGGTCTGTCATAGTAGAACGGTTTGCATGGGGGATACTTCATCTCCGAGAACCCCGAGTTCCCCTCGAGGCGCCGCTGATGTGGTGCATGTCTATGATGTGCAACGGGTGATGTTGCTCCTGCCAAGACATTTCAAGGATTGTTGACCGTCGCATGGTGCCAAGGCCGGCGACGATGAGGCAGAAGAAGGCAGGGACTCGGACTCGAACGACGACGACGACGCCGTGCAACAGCTGCTGCGCGATCACGTGTACGCGCCCCCACGGCGGTCCGACACACCGGTACCGGTCCCCAAAACGCGGGGAAGAGAGCGATTGAACGCACGAGTTCGCGGGGTATCGACTGCACTTTCACAAAGCAACAGGAAATTTAACAGACACTCACTAGGATTTTTCGCTGAAAATAGGTGAGGACAAGCAGTTGCCACGAAACATGCAAGGTGCTTACCTGCTTCCGGTGCATCTCGCCGTCAGCGGTGAGTAGGCCTTCGTACCCTGACGCCATGCTCGCCAAACTGTCCCGTACGAAGTCAGGCTTCGGGTAGTCGTAACCGCGGCTCATGACATAGTTGACCGCGACAGGGTCGACGAGCATCAAGCGCCGCCCGCCCATGAACCCGCGGTAGACAAAGACGGTGCCATAGTCTCGCGCCCATCGTGCCACAAGGTTCGTGTTCTCCTGGTCGTGTAGGTCTTCAAGGTTGCCCATGAACAAGGAGGCTGATGGAGGGCCTGGGAGATGGCGCAACGGCGAGCCGGCTTGCCTGAAGAGCAACAAGAGGAATCCCCATACGAAGTAGAGAACCAAGACAATTGGGCACAGAAGCAGGAGTGTTGTCGCTAGCGACAACATCGCTGCTCGTGGTCGGCGAGGAGATGGGTTGCGGGAAGGGTGCGGGAGGGGGTAGCGAAAGAGAGAAAGTTGAATAAACGGGAAGTACATACTTACTATGCCGTGAGATCGGCTCAATGGGCGCCTAGATGGACGTGCGAATCTTATCAGCATCACCGGCCATCCCGGTCATGCGCCAGCCAATCATGTTTCTCCGAAACAACGGAGCCAATCGGCGAGCCTCCGAGGTGCCCGGGGTGACCGAGCGAGATGCAGATTTGCTGCCCGATCTAGCACCTCCATGTGGTGGCGGTGTAACCCGTCCCTGAGCGTCATTCCGAATTAATCGACGTAACTTTACTAAAGTTAAGGCTCCAACCTTTTAGTGTAACTACTCATTATAAACGATTAGGATCGTATAGTGTTTAGAATTACTTTAGGGCTGGCCTGTTGATGCCCGTTAATCGATTTGTAACCGGTAATAAGTGAGTGGTGAGCGCTAAACATATGACCGCCTTCCGAATTGGGAAGGGGGTGCGCGACGTTACGCACGTCCATCTTGGTTGCAAACCGCAACTCGGATAGTCGATCGCCGACGCTCTTGGCCAATATTTATCCCGCCCGATTTGCCGTCCCGCTCCTTCGTCATCCAACCAAAGGTCTGCAATTGTCATGGAGTGTGGCACGGTGCCCTGAGTCCCGAGCTGACAAGTCAGCGACCATCGGAGCACTCGCGCCCCCGGTAAGGCCCTGCGGGGATCCATCTGAACGCTGAGGAGCTCTCTTTCAGACCCTGTCACTTGTCCCCACCATGGCAGCCCGAGGCAAAGTCACCCGCCTAGTAGAGGACCTGGTCGCTCTAGCACACCGCCTTCCCGGAACCATTCCCGAAGGGGCCATTACTGATACACTATATCGGACACTTACTACGGTCTCCGGAGACTCTGCTTGGGAGACGTTCAACCGCCGTTTCGACATCCTTTTTGGAGAAGACTGCCGCAATGCCGACGGACGACTTCAACATGTTCGCCGCGGGAGATATGGCCTCGACATGGTTTGCACCTACCTGCAAGAACTTCTGGCATCTGCAGCCTCGGAGGACCTCCCGTTCGATCTCGTGCAACTCAAGATCCAGCGTCTAGTCGAAGAGGTCCAGCTCCTCGCTGGGCCCACCATGTAACACCATTCATAGCACTCGTGTTTGCAAAATGACCGATAACTGATGGTCTTTGACTTGTCTAGCCCTCCGAAAGCACCTGTGCAGTCCGCACAGGCTTCGCTCAGCTTAAAGCTCAAGATTCCCGCCCGCCCTGTGGGCGGCAGCTACGCTACTGATGCCGCTACACTCGCAACACCCGTCCAGACCACTCTAGTTGCCGCGGCCAGTATTGTAACCGCAGCGGACGCTGCCCGTAAGTCTGCTGGTGACACAGAGGTTGGAACAGCACGTACCAAGCGCTCTGGAAAGCACCAACTTCCATTGGACGTTGTGCTGAAAGGCCGAGCCTGTAAGTGAAAACCTATCTACACAGACTCGGAGGTGTGTGACTGACGGACACGTTCCACAGCTGTCTCTCTTCCCGACGACGACGAGAAGGACAAGACATACAAGCCGCCCCGACGGGCTCCCAAGGACAGTGATGCCGAGAGCCCCACTCGCATCTACGGATCAGACGGAGAGGAAGTCCTGGAGGACATAACGCCTCTTGTCTGTAGCTCCCAAGTGCCGTCTTGTGCGCAGACGCTGACATAATCCTGATAGACACAGAAGGCCTCTACTGCGCCAATGGTTATCAGCAGTGAGAGCAGCTTGTCCTCTGATGACGAGGAACTCGCAAAGACACTCTTGTCGTCCAAGAAGGCTCAAAAGCGCGCTCGACGCTCGTCATCAGGGAAGTACAAGCCCCCTCCTGTACGTGTTACTATTTTAATTATAGTGCTCGGTCTGACATATTTTCTTGATAGCGACCAAAGAAGAAAGCAAAGGCGACAGCATCTAGTTCCGCCGTCGATGCCCATGTTGTGTCTTCAGGGGAGGAGTCCGACGGCCAGACCGCTTTGCGCAAGGTGCAAGAACAAGATGTGACGAAATCACGCAAAAGGGGCCCCGTGAACGAGTCAATCAAGCACTGGCATGGACCGGTGCCCATCCGTGACCGAAAGAATGGCGATAGATGGCAGTTCACATGCCGCTACTGCTCGGCGTACGTTTCTTTGAGATGTCCATTGTTTTGTATCACTGATGTCCTTGTAGTGTGAGAACATTCAAGCGCACATTGTCAGGTGAGGGCGCTGCGTTCGAGGACGAACCACGCAAGCCGTCCTTAGCCAACCTCGCCAGTCACCTGAAGGAGGATCACCCAGCGGTGTTGAAGGGCGAAAGCCCCCCAGAAGATGGCAAGGCTTCTGTCGACCACGGCTACACCCTGGGTAGTGCAAAGCTGATGGCCGCCTACATCAAGGAGGGCGTACTCAACCCCGCGTTGGAGCCCACCAAGAAGGGCTTTCATCGCGTCTTTGCTGCATGGATCCTGGATGACAACCTTCCATTTACCGCAGGAGAGTCGCCATCGCTTGCACGCGTTTTCAAGTACCTGAAGGTAAACTTCATGCTTCCTTCGGATACTACCGTCCGCAACGTGCTCGCACAAATATTTGCCGAGCTGCATGGCAAGGTAGTACGTGAATTCACGGTGAGCCATCCACGTCGCGTATATTCATGTCTGCGGCATTCTAATCCATGGCCGCCACAGCGCATTAGCTCTAAGATCGCGTACTCGACGGATACGTGGACCACACGTCAGATGGTCTTCACCTTCGCAGGGACGCTCGCCCACTTCATCGATGACGACTGGCTTCTCGTTGAGCGCCTCGTCGACTTCTACCACATCCAAGATGATGAACACAAGGGCCAGCAAGCTGCGAAGGCGTTTGTGAACTCTACAGCATCGCGTGGTGGACTGGATAAGATAGGTCGCTCACTGCTCACTTGGTTTACTAGCGGGCTCATTTGGTTCATGGATGTCTACTTTATAGGCCTGACCATGGACAACGCCTCTGCCAACGATGTCCTTGCCCGTACTCTGGTGCAGCTCCTCCTCAAGCGATACGGCCTTCACTTCAACTGCGAGAACGCGCGTATCCGCTGTATAGCGCATGTGGTCAACCTCGTAGTTCAAAAGATTCTCAGTGAACTCGCTGAGGCCGACGATCCAGCACTCGCAGACTATTACGAGCTATGGAACAAGCACCTGCCTTTCCACTACGACCCTGAGAGTGATGAGGAGAACGAACAGCTCGACACTGAGAAGGCCATGGACGGTGATGGAGCTGACAGTGCTCCTGAGTCGTGTTCTGAGTCCGACAATGACGAGCTCAATGATGACTTGGACTTGGATATCCTCGATGGGTCCCAGGGGCAGACAGCGTTGAAGAAGGTATGAGTGTTATGCCAGCATCTCTTATGTCCATCCGCTCATGCTCTTTGTGTACCAGCTCCGCACCATCGTCAACAAGATTGTCTCATCCCCGCAGCGTCGCTCGCAGTTCCACAAGATTACCGCAGCAGTGTACACGTCCTCGAGTGACGAGGACGCTCGCCGTCGCAGGCTCATGGTGGTGCGCGATGTTGCCACTCGGTGGAACTATACGCACGCTATGATTGTACGTGCACTGCTTCTCCAAGAGGTATGGGCTCGTCATTTCTCGTTGTCGGATATCCTGATGGTTTATGATATATTAGGCTGTCGATACATGGGTCTTCAAGTGTAAGGAGCTTCGCCCTCTTCTGCTCACGCAGTCAGAGTGGCAGACATTGCAGCAACTAGGCGACATCTTAGAGGTTTGTTGGGCAGCAGTCTCCCCTATTCATTATCAGATATCTGTCTGACAATATCATCTACAGGTATTCACTAAAGTTACAAAGGAGATGTCGCATGCCGGGAGACCGACACTGCCGTTCGTGCTGCCTATGTATGAGCAGATGCGTCTAGCCCTGCAGGCTCACGTCAGCAATGAAGCGCTTGCCCCGCCCCTTCGTAATGCCGTCGCCGCAGGCCTACTCAAGCTACAGGAGTACTTCACGCACGCCAAGAAGTCTCACTACACGATCATCGCTACCAGTACGCCCAAAATTCAATATTCATTCTGGGTTCCCTACATGCTAACTGCCTGGCACTATAGTCCTACACCCAACGCTCCGTGCGAAGTGGTTCAAGAAGATCGGCGAACCACTAACCACCCAAGCCGAGGTCATCTTCAAGCATGTGTATGACGAGTATGCCGCCGCCGCACCCCCTGACACAGTCACGCCACCAGCAGTCCCCAAACCGGCTGATAATGATGGTGATGGCTTCCTGGAGGGAGTCATCGTTGTCGATGAGGCCGAGGGCTTCGATTGGCCCTCTGGCAGCGGCTCCACCGCCTCTGGTTCCCGCAGCCAGCCTGACGCACAGTTGGAACTTGATCGCTACCTATCCGGTCAGGGAGGACCAGGGGCATTGCGTGATCCATTAGCGTGGTGGAAGGTGAGCGCTTTGTCACCTGTGGCTCTACATCTCTTGGATGGCATCTGATGTTTCACGGGCTAGGCACATGCAAACGACTTCCCAATCATTGCTCGTATGGCGCGCGACTTCCTAGCGATCCCCGCTACAAGTGTGTCGGTGGAGAGGGTCTTTTCTAAGTCTCGACATCTCTGCACGGACATCCGTGCATCACTGAAGGCACTCACTGTCACCGAGGCCATGTGTGTCAAGCACTGGATCCGCTCCGGCCTCCTCGACATTGATCCCCCTCCTCAGGCTCCAACCCGGCCGTCGACGATGACAGCGACAAGCAGCTCTTCTTGAAACTCCTTAGCTTACCCTTACTAATCAATTGCTTACTGTGTATAATCTGTTTACAATCGGTTACTTACTGGCTACTGATTACATACACTTTTCGAGTAATCGTAATCTAAAGGGTTGGAGCCTTAACTAAAGTTGAAGTTGAATACTACTACTGCACGTACATTTGAATGCAAGCAGTATGTTATCGACAGTGGTAGGCAATGTCAACGATGTCGATATATCCTTTCTCTCTCACTAAAGGATATACTATTACTCAGTGCACTGCTCACCGGGGACGGCGGCCCACTTTACCAAAACACTGGGCTTACCAGGCTCTCGGGGGCTTACAGTAAGTACTTCTCGGATAGTGGGTATACTTACATGTATGAGGCTTCGAGCTGTCTATGTTGGGCTCACATATCACATATATTATCGACAGACCCCCACAGGTGTTTCAACCATGCCCCAGATCAAGCTGACTTACCATCGCGATTTTAACAACATCGCACACGAATGACTCAATGAGGTCAACATCAGGTGAATTAATGTGCCTAAGTTCTATCTCAAACGGAGATGGCCAATCCGAATCCGGCTAAATAGCACGACTGGCGTCCCCGGCCGCCGTACGCACATATGAACCATCCATCCCGATATGCCCGGGCCCGATTCCTCCCCGAAGCGCCGCGGCGCTGTCTTCCACCCTCGAGACCAGGGACAACTCACAACAACGTTCGATGAGTTCGCTCCACAGGTTTGTTGGATCTCTGTCTTGGCGGGCACAGCTGTGCGGGGGCCTGTCTCACAACGCAGACAACTGTGGGAGGACGGGGGCCCGCATGCCGAGCGCTATTCAGGGCAGATACCGTAAACAGGCTACGAGGCCCCACAAACAGGATTACCAGTCTTGCGGTGGGCTCCACGTATAACATTGCTTGCAGGTCTACCCACTGCTCGGGCGAAGCGTTCTTGAATGAGTTGAACTCATGAAAGACATGTCATGTACACCACGAACTCACCGGGCTTAAGATCGAACATCGCAGTATCTAACAACTGAAACGAGTGACAAGTTAACGATGGACATGTGTGTTCATGCGCTCACAACATGCCGTTTAAACACCATTCGTCGCTTGCCGTGTTACAACGTTGTCGATAAGTCACAGTATATCATTACACGCAGTGCATATTGTAGAAATCTAGCGGAGAGGTTAGAGTATTCTATGCCGCAATAGGGTCGTCCGAGAAGTAGTTTCCGGTGAGCGCGTCTTTGTAGTCCCAGTCGCCACCAACGTAGCGGTGCAAGTGATGCTTGTCCAGGATCGCCCACACCGCACCTTCGTCGACTTCGCCCTGCTGAAGGAGTGCGCCGTCGGGCGTGGGCGGGAGCGTCTGGAACACGCGGCGCGCGAGCTGCACTTGCTGCAGGTATTCCGACGGGGAGATACGTGGCGGGTATTGCGGCTCGTGTTCGAGGACGCGCTCGATCGAGCCGTGCTCGCGGATGAACTTGAGTGCGCGGGCCGGCCCGACGTTCTTGATGCGCTGCGAAAAGTCCGTGCCGAGGAGGAGGGCGAAGTCGATGTAGCCCGCGCGGTCGAGCTGCAGGACCGTGCGGACGTCCGCGCCGGAGATGAGCACCAGCGGTCCGGTACTGCTGGTGATGTTGCGAATGAGAGGCGCTTCGTATACGAGGACGTCCTGAAGGGACACCACTCAGTACGTGTGATCTTATTGAAAAGGGAGCATACGCACGGTGTCCTCGCTAGCCACGTAGTCGGCGTAGCCGTTGATCACCAGTGACGCAGCGAGAGCCTCCGCCTCGAACGGCCCGGAAGGCTGCAAGCAAGGGATGCCCATGGCTTGCAGAATTTCCTTGCTTTGCTCGTATGTCTCGAACGTTGGCGGGTGTGTGCGACGATCATATGACTCTGAGAGGAGGCTGCTTTTCGCCTCCAGCTCTTCCACCACGGACCTTATCGTGCTCTCGAGAGCATCAGAGGATTCGCATTCAGCCAGTTGTTTCCAGATCTTACCCTCCTCGAGCATCAAACTATGCTGGCTCTTGGAGAGAGCGTACTCGGCGTGGGCTTCTTCAACTTCTTTGAATGGCATGCCCGACATGGGTAGATGATCCGACGTGGACGCGTCTGCCAAAGATTGGAGAGGAGGAGCGCTCTGCTGGAACTCTCTGTAAAGCTGACTGATGTCAACGGGAGGATCGTCGGCTGGGGGAAGTCCTTGGAGGTCGTCGGTGGCTAGAGAATGTGATCCAATTGATACTTCATGCTGCAAATGCGGTCGGGGGATTACGTCTAAAAGCGAAGCGTAAGTCTGTGTGGAATAGGTATTCGACGCATTGGTACGGGTGAACTCCGAATACCTGGGATAACGAGGGAGGAACGTTGGCGAGATGAGCCAACTGCAGCCTCCACTTCTTTACCGACTACACCAAGGGAAGGTACCGTGATCTCGAGTGTGTTCGACGATTCCTGCGCGATTGTTTTCAGGGCCAAGAACTGTTGCGCCAACGCGTTACTGTTTTCGGATGATCGCGACATTTGCAACACTTGTATTAACTTGCGCAGCCGGGAGAGACGATCGGTCTCGAATGCACCGCGGGAGGCGGTGAGCGTGCGATCTTTGCGTCTTCTCTCTGCCTTGACTGAAGTTAGTACAATCTCAATACGTTCGACTTCGGTTCAAGGTCGTTGTGGAGGGATATATCACGACGTGCAATTGGCTAAGGTTCTGGTTCAAAACAAGGTAGGAACAGATCCAGAACTGGTTTCCTGGTTCCGAGCCAGAGACAGGCTTGAACAGGTGCTTGGAGCACCGACAAGAAAGCACAAAGAGCCACTGTAGGCCGCTTTGTTGTCCAATCAATAACCTTCTAACTGAGCTTGAGGACTCGAGGCAGGCTCGGAACCTGGCTGTCGACAGGAGTCCAGTTTCGGCGCTGTTCCAAGCCTGTTCCGGAGGGGAACCGCGGGCAAATGCGCGTCATGACGGCAAGCAATTGCCCAAGGTTCTGATCCAAAACAGGGTAGGAACAAGTCCAGAGCTGGTTTCGTGGTTCCGGCAGAAACAGGTATATGCCTCATACACTATGACAGAAATGTAGGTGTACAGTCCTAACCCCTTCCGAGTCGAACATCGCCTGATATTGTGCACACTGACCTCTCGTTCCTTGGCTATATGGCGCTCTTTGCCGTCAAACACACAAATAGTCTGTACATCGGAGGCTTGCAAGTGCTTGATGAGACGGTACCAGCCGAGAACATGCCGGGCTGGATGAGGCAACGGGGCGAAATGGAACCTCTGAGTGATGAGAGTACCGTCTCTATAATTTCGTCAGAAACCATGTGCCACGACAAATACACAGACGTACATCACGACTTTCTTCCCCGTCAGTGCGTTGAAACGGTTAGGAAGGGTCCTTACGACTTCGGGGCTTATTGACTGGTTGGTCGGGTTCACGGGTACGATACAACCTCAGCCACTCACCAAGCCTTCTGTAGAAATGGGGTGAAGCCCAGCACTCCCATGCGCGGAATTCAGAATGCCCCGTAGTCAAAAATCTATCTGCTGAGTTTTGCAGAACCCTCCCAGATCCATGGATATCGAAATGAACTCGAAAGTGATGACGGTGTAGGCTCGTAAACCAGCCTCTAGTTCAGTGGGGGAAGATAGAAAGGACGTCTTGAAGCTCGAAGCGCCGAGCGGATAGATCGCTAAACGCCTGTGATACAAATCTAATCAGTCAAGTGTTCTACGTAGATAGCCTTCAAAAAACCGTGTTAACCTTGTACAAATATCTACCAAATTATGAGATAGCTTTGAGATGTAAATGATTGTCGTGAGCTAGATATCGAGTTCCACGTAGGCATAGCCGACTGCCACAACTTCTCTCCTCCCCTTTCCACTCGAACGCGTCGCTGGCCGCTGGGCTCGTAGGCAAACATGTCGGTCATGCTCACGAAATTCGAGTCTAAAAGCAACCGAGTCAAAGGTGCGTGGCGCATGCGAATACGACTTATGCGTTTCCGATGCTGATTGCTTTAATGAAGGGCTCGCGTTCCACCCGACCCAACCACTCCTTGCGGCTTCACTACACAACGGGAGCGTGCAGCTATGGAACTACAGAATGGGGGTTTTGGTAGACAGGTTTGAGGAACACGAAGGTGCGTATTATGCAGTATTGGCCAAGGTAACGCTCTAAGTAAGATGCAGGCCCGGTCAGAGCCGTTGCAATTCATCCAAGTCGAGCTTTGCTCTGCAGCGGTGGCGACGACTACAAGATCAAAGTTTGGGGTGAGTTATGGTGACTTTTATCTACGGCAACATCCTGACTGGCAAAAGACATCCGGCCTACGAACCGCCGCTGCCTTTTCACCCTTCACGGCCACCTGGACTTCATCCGCTCCGTGCAGTTCCATCATGAGATGCCATGGATTGTGAGTTCCGCCGTAGACCCGCGAAACGACCTTAGCCGAACCGCCTTCTTGTAGCTCTCTGCTTCTGACGACCAGACGATCCGCATCTGGAACAGCACGTCGCGCAACTGCATCGCGATTCTCACCGGACATTCGCACTATGTGATGTCCGCTCAGTTTCACCCGAAGGAGGACCTCATCGTCTCTGCTTCCCAAGACCAAACTGTTCGCGTCTGGGATATCTCCGGTCTGCGCAAGAATACACCCAACTCTGCTCCTGGGACGTTCGACTCCTTTGACAACTTCTCCACTGTGAAGTACGTCTTGGAAGGTCATGACCGTGGTGTCAACTGGGCGTCCTTCCACCCCACACTTCCGCTCATTGTCTCCGCCTCGGACGATCGCCAAATCAAGATTTGGAGAATGAGCGAAACCAAGGCCTGGGAAGTTGACGCGTGCCGTGGGCATTTCAACAACGTCTCCACGGCATTGTTTCACCCTAAGCACGAGCTCATCGTATCTTGCGGTGAAGACAAGACCGTGCGTGTCTGGGACCTTACAAAACGGTCTGCCGTGCAAACCTTCCGGCGCGAACATGATCGTTTCTGGGTACTCGCCGCCCACCCAGAACTCAACCTGTTTGCTGCCGGTATGTCTGAACCTGCATATATGGGCGAATCTCACCCGAACCGACGCAGGACACGACAATGGCTTGATCGTTTTCAAGCTCGAGCGCGAGCGACCTGCTTTCGCCATGCATGGAGACACTGTTTACTATGTGCGCGACAAGTATGTCCGCTCGTACGACATCAATACCGGCGCGGATATCGGACTGTTGAGTGTGCGGAAGTTCGGTAGTCCATACGTCCCGCCACGGACACTCAGCTTCAATCCTGCTGAGCGCGCGGTCCTTTTAACAATCTCTTCCGACAATGGACTGTATGAATTATCGTCCCTCCCTAAGGACGCCATTGGAGAGGCCAAGGACTCGTCGACAGATGGCAAGCGTGGAAGCGCTCAAGCAGCCATTTTTGTGGCTAGGAACCGTTTTGCCGTCCTGAACAAAGCCACCCAGGTCAGTATCACAACGTATATCACATTGTGCATGCATTCAACACGTTCTTCGATCCACAGCTCATCGAGGTTAGAGACCTGTCAAATTCCGTCGTTAAGGGCATCAAGCCCCCCGTCCAAACCAACGAGATTTTCTACGGCGGAACGGCGAGCCTCATCCTTAGCTCAGCATCATCGGTTGTTCTATACGATATTCAGCAGCAGAAGACGTTGGCAGAGATCACTACCCCACCTGTGAAGTACGTCGTTTGGAGCGCTGACGGGTCCCTGGTCGCCCTCCTGAGCAAACACAGTACGCCTGCTATCCTGATTCTTGTCTCCGCCTGACTAACTCCCAAATAAGCGATCACAATTGCCAACAAGAACTTCTCCCAGCACACCCTCATTCACGAGACCATTCGTATCAAGTCCGGTGCCTGGGACGACTCCGGTGTATTCATATACTCCACGCTCAACCACATCAAGTACTGCCTTGCACAAGGGTTCGTTAGTGCCACTTTCATCAGGTTCAGCCGCTCATCCGCCTTGTAGAGACCACGGCGTCATCTGCACGCTTGACAACCCAGTCTACTTGACGCGCGTGAAAGGCAAGACTGTGCATTGCCTTGACCGCAGTGCCAGGCCGCGCACCATCACCATCGATCCTACCGAGTACCGCTTCAAGCTGGCACTGCTGCGCAACAACCACGAGGAGATGTTGTACATTATCCGCACGTCTAATCTTTTGGGTCAGAGTATCATTGCCTATTTACAACAAAAGGGTTTCCCCGAGGTATGTGCCAACCCCAAATTTCAATGCGAGGATTATTTAAGTGATAAATCCACCCTACAGATCGCGCTGCACTTTGTCCAAGACAAAAACACACGCTTCGACCTCGCAATCGAGTGCGGCAACCTCGATGTAGCGCTAGAAACAGCCCAGGCCATTGATCGTCCGGACTCCTGGGAGCGCCTTGCACAGCAGGCCCTGAAGCAAGGAAACCACAAGGCAAGTCACACCAGTTGTGCGTGGTGGTTGTGGTCAGCGTCTGACGACCTGCGGACAGATCGTAGAGAAGGCCTATCAACGCACGAAGAACTTCGATCGTCTTTCTTTCCTGTACCTGTCAACGGGGAGCGCGGATAAGCTCACCAAGATGCAGAAGATCGCTGACGCTCGTGGTGACCCGATGTCGCGTTTCCACAATGCGCTCTACGCAGGTGATATTCAGGGCCGCATTGCAGTGCTGAAGGACGTGGGGATGTGTGAGTGCCTGCGTGCAGCCTGTGAATCACGAGTGAGGCTGATTTGGACTTAGATTCTCTGGCGTACCTTACTGCTAAGACGAACGGATTGGAAGACGTTGCCCTTGAGATTCTTGAGGTGGCAGGGCTTACCGAATCAGACGTCGACGATGTTCCTTCGTTCGGACAGTCTACTCTGATGCCGCCCTCTGTCGTGACGTCTACGACGAACCTGAACTGGCCGGCCCTTTCGACAAGCGAGAGCTTCTTTGACCGTGCGCTCGCGAACGGCCTCGAGGGCGGCGCAGATATTCCTTACGTCAACGGCGTCGACGGAGCTGGTGCTGCCTCCGCCGCATTGGACGATTGGGCGAAGGAAGAAGAGGCCGTCGAAGACATCGCTGCTGAGGAAGGCGCCTGGGATCTCGACGCCGATGCTGAGGATGCCGAAGAGGCTGAGAAGGAGGAAGAAGTCGCCGAAGAGGAGCCCGAGCTCGGTGCAGGTGCCACGCCCGGCGTCAGCGAAACGGAGCTCTGGACCCGCAATTCCCCATTTGCGGCAGACCATGTCGCTGCGGGCTCTTTCGACACGGCAATGCAGGTTTGTGCAATCATTTGGACTATTTATCAGGCGCTTATCTGATACTCCCTCCTTCAGCTTCTCAGCCGCCAATTCGGTGTTGCCAACTTCTCTGCTCTCAAGCCCGTATTCCTCTCTATCTATCGCTCTTCGCACGTATACCTTTCGCCTCTGGCCGCTCTACCTCCCCTCCAACTCCATCTACGCCGCAATCCCGAAGAATCCGCACCAAGCAAAGTGCTCCCTGTGGCCGTCCGCACCCTGGCGTCCATCCGCACGGAGCTCTCGGAAGGTTTCCGTGCGGTTTCCGGCAACAAGCTGCCAGACGCACAGACTGTATTCCGCTCTGTACTGAGATCACTCCTATTGGTGTCCATTGCATCCGACAATGAGGCGAAGGAGGTACGTTATGAACGGACACTGGTTGTGGACTGGACTAATAACCGCCCATCATAGTGGCGTGACTTGGTCACATTAGCCAGGGAGTACCTTCTGGGCGTTACCCTCGAGATCGAGCGCCGCAGGGTTGCGCAGGAGGAGCCAGACAACGTTCGCCGCAGCCTGGAGCTTGCCGCATACTTCACGCATTGCAAAGTGCAGCCTGCCCACATGCAGATCGCCCTCCGTAGCGCTATCGGAGTTTTCGCGAAGGCGAACAACCACGCCACTGCGGCAAAGTTCGCCCGTCGGCTACTCGAGCTGAATCCTGACCCGAAGATTGTGGCCCAGGTGAGTCGTGCAATGTTTCAACCCTTCAAAATCAAGCTGATCTTCTACTCCAGGCCCGGCAACGTATCGCTGCTGGGGACCGCAACCCGCGCAACGCGGTCGAGATCGACTACGACGAGTTCACCGAATTCGAGGTGTGCGGCGCCAGTTTCACTCCGATCTACAAGGGCTCGCCCGCGGTGCGGTGTCCGTACACCGATGGCGCATACCTCCCTCAGTTCAAGGGGCAACTTGATCCGCTCACGGAGCTCACGGAGATCGGAGCGTCCTCTGCCGGCCTGCCCGCCCCTCGGTCATAGCTGGTCTACGCCTTAGATGTTCTCGTACTTTGAGCTGGGTAGGCGACGAGTAATTCTCACCCTCGGACGTTGTTGCACTATCCGCTTGCCTGTATCGCTGAAAATCAACTCTTCTCGGACCGGAATCCGTTGGCTGTGCGCTTCTTGACCACCCGCAAGTCTGCCTGCCCGGCGCTCTCTAGAAGGTTCGCTCTTTGAATTTCGTGGTGCGTTACAACGCCCAGTGACCGACCAACCTGGGCATTTGGTTTGCCCATGTACCTGTTCGGCTCGGTAGGGCCTGCTTCAATCCCACGCTCCTCCGAGGTTTGAACCTGAACCTTGGGTAGGGGGCACTCCGTTTCCGTTTACTTTGTGGTCTTAATACCCGAAGTGTTCGTCCACCACACTCTTTACTCACTCTTGTTCACGGTTTCCTCGCACATAAACTCGATATTCATCAGGTCCAACATATCGGCCCAATGACAGAATGCGTCCTGGGAACTTCATCTATTGACTCAAGGCCCACGCCTCGAGGTAGCTGGGAAACCTAATAAGTGGGCGTTTGCCCCGCCTCTTCCCCAACTCTTCGCGTGCAAACACGCCCTCCCTCTGTATCATCCGCCCACACAACCGTCGCAATGACGGCCGACGCCTCCCAAGCCGATCCACGAGTGGCGTCGCTAGCTGTTACGGGTGGTCATACCGTGGCCGCGCCTCAGTCCATCTATCAGGCATCGATCACCCCGCCCTCAGATATCCAGCTAACGGAGAACGCTCCCCTTACCCCCGACACAAATTCATCGCGCACAGCAGTCTCTTCTAGTTCATCGCCAGAGCCGGCGTCCAACTTCTTGGACGGCCCTCTCACAGCTGCTCCAAACTGCGATGCTGCTTCCATCTGTGGACCCAACAGCATTGCTCCAAGTACCGCTGAGAGCCAGAAACGCATCCAGTACATGTCACCCTGTAGCGTGAGCTGGTTCTTGTCGCAACGATACAAGGACAGGTATTACACGTACGCCACGCATCTATTGACTGGCGTGCCCAGCTCATACTAACGAGGTGGCGTTAGATCTGCCGAACCACAAGAAAAGGAGATTCTACGCATACCTGCCATCAACAAGATTGAGCCACGGTGAGCCCAACATGCGGTGCTTTCAACTAGCCCGACGACATGTATGCCTACTGATCCCCGTCGCCGACAGGCCTACAACAGCAGGCAACAATTGGGAGTTATGCGAACATCCCGAAGGTCAAGCGTACTTCAGACGTCCGAGTCCACACAATGATAAGGTAAGGTCCGGTCCGTACACTCGGAGGTCAGGAATGTACTGAATTCTGCGGATCGCTCTCTCATTACCAGATCGTTTTTTACACGAACACTTGGCTCCTCAATCATCCCGGCGATATGCAAGATATGGAAGACGCGGTGGATTTGGTGATGTCGGAGCTCTCACTCCAGAAGGAACTCCCTGAAGATCTCGACATATGCCTGTCAATATATCTCCATGAAGACGGCGATAAGCTAGTTTGCTATTACATTGCGGATAGGGTGAAAGAGGTGGTGTTCTGGTTGACCGAGCAATCGGTAGACCTCCTTGTGGAGCTGTTAGGCGTTCAGATTTTCGACCCGCATCATCTCTGTACGTCTTGTCATTTGAGCCAACGGCACCTCTTCGCACATGTCTGACGCCACACAGCCCACAGCCAGCAGACCTCCTATTGGTACGTCGCATTGCTGCGTGGTTTCTACTATCCTCTCATCATGAATACGATAGGCGCCACATCGAGATGTTTCCTCACTATCGACCGTACCCAGCGGAACAGCTACAGTTACTGCGATCTACCCTGAAGTACTACACTATCGGTATGTTCCAGAATTCACAAGCGTCCGGCTGAACTGTGCTCACAGTTGCTTCAATATAGACAGAATAACTTCTCAGACTTCGTGCGTACTCTATGACCCGGACGATTTGCACAAGTTCTCCAACTTTTGCAATGACCTCAAGCCGCCTCCGGAGGGTTTGTACCATGTCATTGTTCGTAGTTGGAAATCTGATTGACCCTATGCCAACAGGGGAGTTTGTCTCTGAACTTGAGATGTGTGGATTTGGTAAGCAGAGGCCGTTTGTCCCCTATCGCGTTACTAATACCCATGAACAGCTCGCATACAAAACATCTTCGGTATGTCAAAGAAATTGATTGGCATATGGCTGCTCTAACACTTTCGCGCGTTTCAGCTTACGGTCGCCTGCGTCATTATCATGGCACAAAATGGGCGCGACTCGACGCCAATCGCAGTGTCCGCAGCGACCTCACCTCGGAAGAATACAAGTACTCTTGGTTATTCAACATCGCTTCCTTCCTGCTTTTTCTTACGCCGACGAGCTATATGTGCCGCCTGGACGAGGTTTGGCTAGATGCCAATGTCAACCAGTTGCCGTGGCATACGTTCATCAAAGAACTGCAGCAAGACTGGCAGGAGTCCATCACTCCCGTACGTTTAGTTCGTTCCACGGTAGTAGCACGTCTAAATCTTCTATCAGTCTACTATCATCCTTACCGCTAGCGTCGGATACCTGGCCATTCAGAGCGTCGATCAGACGGTGTCGGGTACTGGACTGCCAGTTGTGGACCGTTCGGCTGGGCAGATCATGGCGTATGTTGCGACACTCCTAAGTATAGGCAACATCGTTTCATGCACGATACTGGGCCGGCAACATCGTCTCACGGGGCACCTTATAGCCGCGGACGCAGTACGTATCTGCTTCACGATCAGCATAGCGATTATGCTAAAGTATCGTGATCCATAGTCGAATTACCTCGAAAGACGCGCCGGACGACGCTGGCACACGGAACGGCTCGCCGTCATCCTCAGTATTCCGACAGGATTCTTCCTCTGGTCGTGAGTTTGATATCCTGCATGCCTGTCCATCCCTGGTACTCAAACGATCGTTTACCCCCTGCAGACTATGCGCATTCTTAGGAGGTACCCTGTGGCTATGCTACAACCAGACCTCGCTCGCTACAAGAGCGTTCGTCTCGGTCGTCGTCGTCGTTGTCTCTATGTTGCTTGCCCTTGCGGCGTCGAACGGGAACTGGTTTTCGCCCACAGGCTGGCTGGCACTTCCTGCGCTGACGGTGAAGACGACGTTCGAAAAAATCCCCGTTCATAGGCTCGCGCGCCCACTTCGCAAGTTCACTGACTCCCTCAAGAATGCTCGTCGGAACACGACGCCCCCTGGAGAAGTTCCGCAAGCGACTTCCCCGCCACCCCCGCGCCGGGCGTTCACCGCACCGCCAACATTGGGGCGAGTCGTCAGCGACACGCTCAGGCTGTTCAGGAGATCATCGATGCCTAGAGACGTTGAAATGGGCCGACAGCAGAGCTGAGCCTGGCTCTCGGAAGCACGGAACACGTTGACAACGTTTCGGCCACATTTCTTATCGTGTTCTGTCGTCATCTATTATCTGGTAGTATTCTGCATACCCTTCGTATTCATCCCATGCATGTTATTTTGCGTTCTGTCTTACAAGTGTTTTCCTACATACCTCGTGTAGCTTCCTCATGCTCTGATCATTGTAAATGTTTATGGTTCCATCACACATGTCATCTAGTTCATCGCCATTGCTTACCATGTTCGCTCGCAATATTGACTATATTCAACGACGCTTTCGATTCTGTGCAGGCACGACCGCTCGCATTCTTATCAAGGCATACAAGTAGTGGATAAGTTACAATCTGCGACTCCTTCGTAGGTATATGGTGGTATACGAGATGCTCCGCCTCACTCCCACACCCAACGTCCGCCACTCACGTTCCGGTCTATCGACGGCTAGCCGCCGCCCCCAAGACTCGACTCACTCCGATTCGACGGCGTGCGCGACATGAACGGCGCCGAGTGCGGCGGAAGCATGAGCGAGTTCGCCGCGTCCTTCGCGCGGTGCTCCTTCGCGTGCGCCTGCCGCACGTACGCGTACCGCTGGAAGTGGTTGAGCGCCTGCAGAAACTGCACGCCAATCTGCATATCATGTCCGCGCGTCAGCCCCCGCTGCGGGATTTAGATTTGTGTGCAGGAAACGCACCGGGTATGTGCGCAGCTCGTTGAAGAGGTCGACGGTCAAGTCTCGCACGGCTTCGTGCTGGTGGAAGAGCCCGAAGCTGAGCGGCTGCAGCCCGTGCAGATGCGGCGGGAGCCACGCGAGGAGCTGGCGATAGAAATAATGGCGGTTGTCAGTAATGCGAGGATACCCATGCACATGGACGGACCTCTGTGACTTGCTCGTAATTCTGCAGATTCTCCACGATCGTGCGGAAGATGAGCTCCGCCTCGCTGTTCGACATGTTCTTCGCGAACCGCAATCGCGAGAGCTGGTGAGCGAGGTCGAAGCCCTGGATGGGGTCGGTCGCAAGAATCTGTTTCCAGTCCTGCACGAGATAGCGTGTCAGTCCACATCACAGGCAGCCGGGGATGCAGGACACCATACCGCCTGGAAGAGCTTGTAGCAGTCCGTCCGGCGCCACGCCTCGATCCTGCTCGCGTTCACAGCCAGGTCCCGCGCACACGCCGCGTCGTCCGCGAAGTACGCCCCGCTGCCGAGCCTAGGCTTCTCGCCTGGCCGCTCGGTATATATCACCGTCGGCCATGCTATGGAGGTCGAGCCCAGCAGGTCCTCTTCGTACCGCGCCGCGACGCGTACGAATCGTATGACGTACTCTGTGAACTTCGCGCGGACATGCGATTCGGAGTAATGCGACTGGATCGCAGCCATGACCTGTCGGGCGCCGGGTGAGTATATGCGGCACGACATATGAAGATGGGCTTACATCCTCGACGAACATGTTGTCCGCGCTGTCCGGCCGACCCGCGAACTCGGGTTTCTGCGTCGAGCCACCCTCCTTCTGTAGCCGCACCGCGTCCTCTTCGCTCCCTACCGAGCTCTCGGCCTTGAGCGTGCCCGTACGGATCATAAGCGGATTTGAACTGGACCAGGAGGCCGGATGGTTCAGGTGGATGTCTTTCGACACGACCATCCGACACATTCCGATGTCGCACAGGAGGTCCCACGAACCCGCCGTCTCGAAGATCGGGTTTGTCACCCCTGCGATGTATCCGGGGCTGCATATATGCGCATCAATAATGCAACAGATTGAGAAGGGGGCTGCACGCACATGCTCTCCCACTCTTCTCGGTTCATGAGCGTCGCGTAGGGGAACGCGCGTTTGATGAAGCCACGGAGAACCACCCCACATCCCGAGCCAAGAGCGCACGCGGCAAGTACGTGATTTGACACGTTCTCCGCTAGCTTGTGGTGGCCCAAGAACATGACACGCTTTCCCGTCACAAGCGCGTTGAATAGGAGGATGACTGGGGGTGTCAGCGCGCCATTCGTATGCAGATGCGGATGTAGCGGGCCCGAAATCGTCGTGTTTGAGGGCGAGAACGTCGTGCACAGCATAGTCAGGGAGCCCTACACGCATACAGTCAGTTTCATGGGGCCCAGGAAGTCCGTCCGCTTGCATACCTCGCCCACTTCCTCTGAGAAAGTCGACAACGGCACCTTCACAGGCAGTACGTGTTCGTTATAATTGATCGCCGCGTGAAAGAAATGCGAGTCTTTCAGCCCCGCTGAGGCTGCACCTGCGCCAGTCAATGAGGGCACAGACTCGCCCACGCGTGCATGCGAAGAGGAGGAAGACGCGTCCGTCGATCGGCGTCCACGGCCAGCCAGGCTGCTCACGCTGCTGCTGCTCGCACTCGCTGCGCTGGCGGTCGCCACGAACCCCATCTGATCCAGCCCGCTCTCATCCCCGACCCATACCGCGCTCCCGTCGAGGGAGAACGACGCCTCGGACGGGGACGTCGGGCTTTGCATCTTGGACGCAGACTTGTAGCTCTCGGCGCCGTTCCGTGTGTTGCTGTCCCTGTCCCGCTTCGAGCGCATGTGCACACCATCCTCAAAGCTGATGCGCGAGTCCGTCGAGTTGCTTGGCTTGTGGCCCGGCCGCGCCGTGTTCGTGGGAGGGAGGTTGATTGGGTGCTGCATAGCAGTCCCTGGGTCGGGGTAGTTGGACTCCTCGACGCGCCCAATCAGAATGTCCTGCCGTTCCGTATTGCGCATTATGAGCTTCTCATAACGCGTCAGGACGGGCATCGGGGCGAAGTTCATCTCGTTCACCGCGTCAAAAAGCCGCGCGAGACAGTCTTGCGAGGGGTTCATGAAGTAGTCGTCCAGGGCAAGGAGTAGAACAGGCTGGGGCGCGAGTTGAGCGGGAAGATCACTCACGCGAACGTCAAGGGGAGCATGCGTACTTTGAATATTTGTAGAAATGGGTATCTGGTCACGATAGCCATTGCCTTCACGGTAGCACCTCTGCGGTCGTTTGGATCCGCCACCGTGTCCGAGGATGTATAATGCACTCACCTCCTCACCGTCGAGTCCAGCTTCGTCCGGACAAGGTTGATGCCGTACAGCATGTTCGAGCCATCCTCTTCTGCTTCCTTGCTCTCGGTGTCCAATGCAAGGACAGGTTTGATGGTATTGAACGGTGTCTGGTTCAAGAAGAACACTGTCCAATCCGTCGGCTGCCTCTCCGCGCCATCCGGAAGCATCAAGTTCGCTAGCAATCTACGAATTATGAGCGCGAGTGCTTTTGGAGTGTGAACCTTACCTACCCCTCATCTGTTCCAAGCGGTTGAGGGAATTGGTACGCTAGTTTCGCGCCCTTGTCAATGTCGAAGACGGCGACTAGCACGAATGAACAGTGTTGGGCATCAGAGGCCATTTCATGGACGTCGTTAATAACCTCGTCAAAGTCGTAATAGTCCCTCCAGATATCAAGATGAGACTGCCGCAGATGTGAGACTTGTGTGTAAAGCAGGTATTGACACAAGACTATCAGTGGTATACTGTAGCAGCATGAACGTTACGCGCAGGATCATCTGTAGTCTATTGCGACTGCATTGTTAACGATATATATGTGTGTTAATTTGTACAGGTAAAGTCACTTTGCCGGAGTGGTTAACGGGATCGCCTGCTATCTATAGCTGCTAGCGGTTGGGCTTTGCCCGCGAGTGTTCGAATCGCTCAGGTGACGCTTTTTGCATGTATTGACCTTCGCACTAAAAACCGAGCGTGTGCCTGAACGTTCGGTGGGTTTGCAGCGGTGAGTCACAGCAAACAAGTAGCATGCTGCATGCATAGTTGTTGAAGATCAAATATCGAACAGCATATATTCACACATGGGTGCAGTGACATACTCATTAAACATACTATCGGAGCGACAAGGGTATATCAGCGTGTCCAGTGTAGACGAAAGAGTCGAAGACAGCAGGAGAAGCAATCACAGACTAGGAGCGAGAACATAGACCAGCAGTGAGAGAGCAGATTAACCGAGCCGACGGAAGCTGATGATCAAGGCCCTAGTCCAGTGAGAGCAGCCAGTGCGAGCTTGATGCGTGTTATGAACTCGTTCAGGCGTTGGCGAGTTTGTTCTACGGACGGACAATACGTCAATATATGCGGGAGGCGGGGTGTATGCGCGGTCCGCCTACCGACGAAGCCGGACGCGGGCATCGCTCTGGAAGATGGAGAGGGGTATGACCTGCCTTGATCTTTCTCGGCATCCCTGAGAGTCCTCACCGCCTTCTCCAGGGTGTCGGCGTTCTTGTCACTTTCGTACATGGGGCGCGCGGCGGACCATGCGTGGAAGTCCAAAATGAGCTCGAGGAGCATCACGTTGAGCTCTGAGAAGGTTTATGAGCATCATTAGAAGTCAACAAATACTGAAAATGTAGCATATACCCACTCTCCACGAATTCCGCGTCTCGCTTGGTCTCGTCGTCGAAGGGCCCGACGACCTTCGAGTGGTGGTCAAAGGGATGGAATGTTTCGGAGATCACCTCGGTGATGGGTCTCTTCCGCGTCGTTATCTCATTGTCGCCTGAAATAGCGGCTTCCGATACTGAGGACATGGATGAGGGTATACCGAGATGGTGGAATGAGAAGAAGAAACGCGACACGAAGGATTCCGGAAGTCTATGTACCTCGCAATTTAAACTCCGAAACGCGTCGCCGACGCGTCAATATACACGGTGCACGTGCCCGCGAATTGTGCTAGCATGCTGCTCGTCTGCTCGTCTGCGACTAAGGCCGCAGGCTCCCTGCAGTTAATTGTCATCTGCCAAAGTGCCATGAGCCTATCTTTCCTTCGTGAACCCTACGGGCGAGTACTTCTGCCCTACGAGCCCTGCTACACCACAAGAGAGAGTACTTCCGACGTTCAAGGGAAGTCTGCACTTATAGCACGACACACGGAGGCCCTCACAAAAGACGCACGCACTGATGGCCCAGCTATAAACAAACATCGTGTGGAATGCCTGGCTTTGTAGAGACACCCCGTCACGAATTTCACTCAGATCCACGCAGTCGAGGTCCGGGGGAGTCGTTCGCGCGCAAGGCGCGGCTGCAGCGTCCGAGTACGTCCCTCCCTCAGCTTTTTCTCCTCGGGGACTCCTGATCTATATAAACACAGACCTGTATGTTGAAAACTCATCCCTCGTCTTGGTGCGCCGTTCTTGAAGTTGAACTACCATCTTCTCAAGTTTGCGGAGTGTCGCGCGCAGATGTTACAGCACAGAAATTATGGAGAACCACGGTTGTGTACTATCGTTACGTTGTGTAGGTCCCTGTAGGGAACTTATTTGGGGTCGCTTCCCTTCGATTCCCCGAGTCCACCCTAGTCCACCTGTCCACCTGTCCAAGTTAGTTCGCTACGGTAAACCATGCAGGCGGAGGTGGCGGTACCCAGGTTTACGCGCTCGCCATAATCGTTCTCGGCAGCGGCCGGAACGTTCGGACTGCGTGATCGACCCTGCATCTTGCGTTCACTGGCCCTCTCAGACGGTACAGAAACGGAGCCGAGGCAGGATCTGGATTCTGGACACTGACTCTGCCGTTTTTAGCGTGCTTATAAGGGCAAGATCTGTTGCTGAATTGTACGTATTCTAGCTCGAACCACTTCAAGCCCCCAGAGACACAACATAACTGAAAGCCACAGCAGTCGAGAAACTATTGCGATCAGAGTCGCAAGATAGCCATGGAGATCCCAAGCACTTGTAAATACCGCCCAGCCCTTTTGATATGATACTTTTGTTGACGATTGGTCTTTCCCTGTCATCGCCACAAGTGGTCGAGGAATTTCAGCTGGAAATCGAGAGCCGACGGAATATCTGCGTCATCGGCGCAGGGCCGGGCGGCCTTGCCGCTGTGAAGATCATCAAGGATTCGCCTCAGTACAAGGCAGGCCAGTGGACCGTCACTGCATTCGAGGCCCGCGATAGCGTCGGCGGAATATGGTACATATGTATGGCATTAACGGTTGACAATGATCCTAACGAAACCTTGCTTTACAGGCTTCCAGCGCCACCAACAGGCGACCCGCCGCTGACGCCGCTCTACGACTCATTAACGACGAACCTCCCCCACCCGGTCATGGCATACTCATCGTTCTCCTTCCCTCCAGGAACGGCGTTATTCCCGCCCGCCTCAACTGTGCGCACTTACCTCGACGCCTACGCGGCGCACTTCGAGCTCTACCCACACATCCGATTGAACACGCCCGTCACATCCGCAACGCGACACCCCGGGCCCACAGGCAAATGGACCGTCGTCGTCCGCACGGGCACTGTCGACGCACCCACCACCGAGACCCACACGTTCGACCACCTCGTCGTCGCGAACGGGCACTACCGCACCCCGCGCCTCCCCGCCACGCCGGGGCTCGCGCGCTGGCTGGAAGCGCACAAGGCCTTTCACGCCGTGCGCTACCGCAATCCCGACACATTCGGTGCGGCGCGGACGGTGCTCGTCGTTGGCGCGGGCCCGAGCGGCCAAGATCTCGTCACGGACCTCCTCGCGTCCGGGCGGACCGTCGTGCACTCCGCCACGGGCGCCGTGCGCGAGGACATGCGCGACGGCCGCCTAAAGGTGCGCGGGCGCGTCGCACGCTATCTCGACCCCGTCGCGGGGACGGTCCTGTTCGAGGACGGGTCGGAGGAGACGGGGATCGACAACGTCGTGCTCGCCACGGGGTACACGGTCGAGTTCCCGTTTTTCCCGCCCGAGGTGGTGAGCGCGGGTCTCCCGCCGGGCGCGCCGCCGCTGCCCCGGGAGCTGTACAACTCGACGTACCACGTCTTCCCGCTCGCGCGCCATATCTTCCCGCTGGTCGACGCGGGTGCGCTGCCGGTGTCGAGCCTCGCGTTCATCGGCCTTCCGGTGCGCGTCGCGCCACTCCCGCTGCTCGAGGCACAGATGCATGCGATTCTTCATGTTTTCGAGCATCCTGAGAGCTTAGACCCGACACAGGAGGCCATTGAGATCATCGCCCGCTACGAGTCCCTCCGCGCGCAAGTCACCGCTCGCATACCAAACGGCGCAGGGGCCGCTCCGCCTGTGGACGACCAGCCCGACGACGGCATCCAAGGTGATTCTGTCGAACTTGCGATCGCACGCGCTTGGCACCGCTTCGACGGGCACGAGCAGTTCGCGTACAGGGACGCGCTGCATGCGTTCGCGGCCCATCCCCTGCGCGTGCCGGCGTGGGAGATCGAGATGTACGACGCAAAGGGCGTGTTGCGCGAAGAATGGCGCGACCTCGAGCGAGCGGGGCTGGCCGACGAGTGGGTGCGGGGCGTCGGGGAGGGCGGCGTGCACGAGTGGGTGGAGATGATGCGGCGGCTGTTGAAGAGGGCCGAGGAGCGTCATCCAGAGAGGAGCCGGCTGTAGGTGAAGAGCTTTGATGTTACAAAACGATGAAGATGTCATAAGTAGAAAGTGTAGCGTACATTATCTATTGGTTATGCTAGTGGAATGGGGGACAGAGCAAAGCGGTATACAGAGCGATAACAGAACAGAAAACGAAGAGGAATAACGCAGCGAGGACTGGACATCTCGACAAGTTGGTGAATAACGGGAAAAACGAAAGAATTGAGTCTGTTCGCAGGTCAGAGCCTGGTCACGTGACCCGAGGTGGCGAACAACATGCCTGCGTGTGTGCGTGGTAGAAACCGGTGTTCATGCGAGTGTGCGCCCCCCGACCGTGGCGTGGGGCGGCTGCGGCGGTTTGGTAGTAGTATCTGTCCACTGGCGAGGACGCGGCTTGCCAGAGTTCTCCGTAGGCACAGCCACGGGTTGTTGTGTTTGGAACCAACGAGACAGCTCTCCGAGAGATTTTGGCGGTTTCCCACCCTCTCTTGGCGACGAGGGACACGTCCACGCTTGATGTAGGTCATTGGCAATGGACACTAACCGGGGGTCGGTCCGAGGCACGGGGTCCTCGGGTGGCGGCACGAACTTCGTCTCGATTTCCTCGACTGCAAGGACACACACTCAATATGGATAGACTTTGTCCGAGCGCGCGGCGAGACTTACGTTCATCCTCGTAATCCGAATACAGTTCATCCTTGACGTCGTCGGGGTCCACCTTGCCCCACGATGTTTCCACGACCGGGGATACTGGCGACTTCAACGGCTCGGGTGAGAGAGAGGAGTTTGGTGTGGGGAGTTGCGAGGGCGAGTGGATGCGTAACTATGAAACGGAGATGGCTTCGAGTTGGTACACACTACACCCAGCTTGGGACCGAACTGCTCACTTTTCCGGGAACCTGAGCTAGTCTGAGTTCGGCATATGTTGTGATGTCTCCAGGTTGCACTCCAGGCCCGAGCTTTGCAGCCCATATCTTGGCAGTAGAGGGCGTCGGCTTCGGCGTTTCATTTAGAAGGACGTCAAGTTTGGGTATGATAAGCCGGTCCGTAGCTAGCGACGGATAAACTGCGAAGACGCGACATAATCAGCACCTTATTGAGCCGCTGTAGCGCTGTGCTCTTACGTATATGAGCACTGCTGGGAGGGGCTGGAGGCGAAGCGGACGATTGCGCTGGCTGCGCCGTTTGTCGACTGGCCTTGGCAGCCTTGCTCTGTCGTTTGCTCGCGAAATACTGGTGCACCTTTTCGTGTGTGTAATCCCCTGCGCCGGGCATTTGGGCGACCTGTTGTGCGAGCTTGATCCGATCCGCCTTCGTAGAATACTGGTTGACATTGTAGAAGTAATCTATGTTGAGGTATTCGGTTTACATTATTATTGTTGCACTTTGCAGTTGTCGACGTACCAGAGAGCAGCTCGTAAACTTCTTTGGAGTAGCGCTTTCGCGCCGCTCCGGGTTGCGTTACTGAAGCGCCGGGTTTCGCAGGAGGGAAGGTTACGAACGCCGGTGACTCCGACGCCGGCACTGCACTGAGACTGGTCAGACGCAGGGGGGTCCAGCTTGGTGCCTGTGAACCTTGCATGAGGGGGGTGGGGAAGTGGGGTCTGAGATTATGAGGTTGTGAGGGGGAGCGGCCCTTATATACCCCTTTTTTCTGGGCTTTTCCGCAAAATAATACATCACACACCTGTCCCGATGTAGCGGCTTCCAGCGGACGAAACGTTCTGCCACTCCAAGCGTAAACCAAGAGAAGGTGCTGGAATTGAGTAGGCGATCGAAAGGGATTGATAAGCGGGAATTGTAGATGCCACCAGTGCTGCGACTGCGTTTCATCGACATTGACGACAACCTAAGGACAACCATGACGTCCCGCCTTGTCTCACCCTCACCCTCTTCATTCTCCTCTATGCATCTGCTATGGTGACTTTGACTCTCTGGCTTTTGACTCTCTGGCCACTTAGATGCAACAACCTCGGATGAATGCGCGAAAGACGGGCGTTTCCTGCCTGCGCGAGAAAAAAAGAGAAGCCTTCGACGTCGGACATGAACCTGCCGCGCGTAGCACGAGGTTCAGGGTGTCGCTCACTAGCGCACACGTCCAACAGCGGAGCTGCAACGTACTTTCCTGGATGAGCCCGTCTTTTGTCTATCGTGGGTGCGCGTGGTATGCACCAAGAACCCAAAAGACAACTCCATCACCACGAAGCCCCCAATTATACTAAACTCGTCAGAAGGTCAGACCTCGTGGGTGTATACCCCCACATATCTCTCTCCTTCACACTGAACGTGTCTTCTGAACCGCGCGTCCTTTGATGCCGAGGCGACTTCCCGCACATTCATCGATGGCCCACGCCGGTGTAACGCGGTATATTCAATGGTCTCGACTCTCGAGCGCTCTACTTCGACGATCGAGTATTTGTTCGGCGATTTGCTATCGCAACACTCATCGATAGGGGTTATTCTGGGGGACACGCGCAGCCAGGGGTGGGGAAACGGAAGCCCCAGAGTTCAATGCCACCGTCGTATGACTCGGCTAGGGTTCCCGGAACCCGCACATGCTGATAACATGTGTTCTACGTGTGAACGGCCTCGAGCTACCAGGTCTGAGGCACAATCCCCCCAACTCCTGTTGCCTTCGATCCACCACCATCGGCCCCTCCCTCTCTCATCCTCCCCCTCTTCCCCCACACCATATCCGCCATCTACCGACGACGATATTCGCGATGCTCCTCCGATAAGAAACGCGGGCCCTTCCTCCCCCGCCTTGGGTCCAATGCTCGTCTTTCGGCGCCCCTGATGGTGCCACCGCCCAAGTTTCAAAGCGGGCCAGTGCGCATCGCGGTACCGTCCTGAAAGGTGCTCCGCGAAGAATATCCCCTTGTCCTCATATGCTGATAGCCTAGCTGTAGATAGCTGGATGACACCATACGAACTTACGTTTCGCGAGGTGTACGTCGTGCCCGGCGCGAGGGCAAGGCGTGCACCTCTCCGACCCACGACATGCGAATATCTTCCGGAGGACCGCGTGATGATGCTTGACATATGCGGCATCGCACTGTCCGCCGGTTGTTCCCCAATAAGCTTGGGCGGTGGGTGCGTGTGCAGGGAAGCCAAAGAAAAAAAAAACACGTTGCGGCCCTGCACACGCCTCCGCCACTTGTCGCTTCGGCGGCTATTCGTCTTTTTTCTATTCATGCCCGGCGAGACGAATACACAGCTCTCTATCTCCAATCAGCTTGCACATTCGCCTTCAAACAACCATTGGTGTATACTCCAGGTCGACCGCTAGCTGCGCAGGACGCGGAATGAGCAAATGACGGACGCGGATGCCTATCAAAAATGAATACACAAGAGAATCTTTCAAGGGGAACGACGGCTACCGGACCTTGCCGCGGCGATTCAACCCTGGCCTAGAACATCCAATTTTTCGTTCCACCGGTCTTTCTAGTACATGGCACCGGGCGCGGTATCCGTGGGCGAGAAGTCCGCGATTCGAGCAAGCCACTCAACAATGGGGAAGCACCGGCCATAGGAAGTGTGCTCAACACCTTGCAGAAATGTATCCACTGGAAGGCCTCGGCACCGTCATCGCAAATCCTCGATCGCGGTAGTGTCTCAGAAACTCCATACATGAACCCTCTGCCAAGAATGCTACAAGTTTTAAATGTGGGACTAGGAGATTTTGCTACAGCCCTTAGTTTCCGACGCACAGAATTCATAAACATACCTGGCTGAAGCATACATCGTGCCGCTGGCCCTGGGCCTGGCTCGGTCTCTATAACCGGTTCATTTAGCCGGTTAACCCGGTCTAACGAATCCGTGCCCGGATTGCGGGGATAACGATATGGGGATATTTGCATAGAGTAAACTTGCACAACATCGCTCCTTAACGACGTTCCCAGCCAGTAGCTAAGCCTACTCATACACACCAGTGACCACGGAACTGTAACATGCACTGATAGAGCGTATATTTGTGCGACACCGGTTGATCAAGCTCCTCCGAGAACAGGCTGAGGCCCGAACATGCCGAGGATATTGAATGTGACTTTGTGTGACTATGCGTTAGCTCGTGTGACCGCGCCCACTCTGCGAGCGGGACGCCGTCTTCTGACGTCCTCGACGGACTTGCACGTCTGCTCGCCGCCCTCGGCGGTCTCAACGCTATCTACACTTGCTCTCTTGACCGCACCTATTTGCGCCAGCACCGTTCCCCGCCCACCGCGCCGGCTGCGGCAATATTTGGCCGTGCGAAGATCGTCTCCACCCGAAACCGCGAACATAACACATCGCCTCGGGCTCGGACGGTGGAGTGCTGACCTCCCTCCCTCCGCCCTCGACCACCCCCGCGACAGCGACACGATGGCCTCCCGCGCGCCGTGGCCCCGCAACGGCCCCCTGCTGGCCGCGATACCGTACGCCGCGCTCGCGGCGGCGTACTCGTTCAACTTCAAGAGCGCCCCGCGCCAGTGCGAGAACCTCGAGCTCGAGATCACTGGCGCGGGCTCGCCGCCGTACAGTGCGCTCATCATCCCCTTTGGCGCGAGTCCCCTCCCGAACCAGATCGAGGCGCGACGGATTACGCCGGTTGCGTTCAACGGGTCGGACACGTCCGCGTCATTCCAGCTGAAGTTCCCCGAGAACTCGCAGTTTGTGGCAGTGGTGAGTCTCGAGCATTTCTTCTATTTTCTGCCGGGTCTCGGTCGTGAGTGTGTGGGTGCGTGGCTATCGGGGTGCTTGCGGCGTGAGGGAAGGCATGGATAAGGGCGGTGTGAACATGGAGGAGCAAGGTCGGTGTCTCGTGCGAGCGTCATTGATGTTTGTACGCTCATGCAGACTGGCCGTGTCGAAGTTCAAAATCACCGACAAGGTTTCGTGCACTACGATCTTCGTCTACGCGCCGGGCCACCGCAGTCGTTAATGTCGCCCATCTCCTCCGCGACTCCTCCCCGCCCGTTCTCCTCATGCCCCTTCAGCCAGGCCTCCGTGCCTGCTGGGACCGGAAGCCTCACAGTGACCCTTGTCTTGGTGACCCCAGAGTTCATCACGTCGACTGCGCGTCACCGTTCATCGTCTTCTTCGAGATGCTCGTCGCTGCCTCTGGCGCCATGCACTTCCGCACTCACGCCACCTTCCTTTGGCGTCAGTATGGAGCGCTGCGGATATGTGGGCGGTCATGTACACCATAGCCATGTGCGCTGCGATTGTGCTAAAGGCCCGCATGACGCTCATCATGCGGCGCGAGCATGCGTGCCAATCACTCTTGTTATCTCTTAATTCTCCGTGTATATGACGGTCACTAACCATTGTCTAGGTCAGCGATAGCACCGGTTTTGGTACCGGCGGAACCAGTGCGGCCGTCGAAGTACTCTCTGGGACTGACGGCTGCTTCAACACAACACAATCTGTATCCCCGGCGTTCCTATTCCATACTGATCCAAGCGGGCTCCTCATCACCTGCGATTCCTCGCGCATATGGTGGGATGCCAACTCTGTCCAAGGGTGCGGAACCACACTCCGTTAGGTGGCCGGAAGGTGGCTGACGTCTATCCGAATCTAGGAGCACGACCTTCCAGGGCGTCATTCCCGGAGGCCAATCCTTCCAGATCCCGCAAGGCCAGACCTCGAACGTGACCGGGGAAGGCGTCGGGTTCAACTGGACACCTTCTGTCCGAGTCGGCACGACAGTTCTGCTCGTCGGCGGCGACCAACGGGGTCTTGGCTCCGCGGGCAGCAACTTCTATACCATGCAGGAGGGGAATACCAGTTCTTGCCTCAACGACACCTCACCATCATCTACACCCGGCACCCCCGCAGGAGGGAGCTATCCCACTTCCACCGACGGATCCGGAGTCGACAGCGGTAGTGGTAGCGGAGGGTACGCCCGGAATCCTCCACATCCACACATACCTAGATGATACTCACCATGTCTACAGCTCCTCCACAAACGTCGGTGCCATCGTCGGAGGCGTGATAGGCGGCGTCGTCGCCGCGATCGCGCTCGGTCTCGTGCTACTCTTCGCCGTGCGGCGCAAACGCTTCCACAAGGGCACAAAAGAGCGCCCCGTCGACCTCCTCCAGGACCAGGACAACGAGGGTGGCGACGCGCGTCCGCCAGAGTATTACCAGCCCGACCCCTTCGTCCTCCCGGACCCCACCATCGCCTCCACACACGACGCCGCGGGCTCCGTCGTCGCCCCGGGCCTCGCCACGCGCCCGAGCGCAGAACAACGCCAGTCGTACCTCTCAACAAGCACATCTGAGACGGGCGGGCCGGGTGCGGCGTACCTGCGCGCGCCCGCGTCGTCCGCGCCCTCGACGAGCACGCGCAAGTCGGCCGCGCCGCCGACGTTCCGCCCGGTGAACATCATCCAGCACGACGACGCGGGCCCGTCGGACCCGCCGCCGCCGCCGCCCGAGGAGGAGCCAGAGACGATCGAGCTCCCGCCGGCGTACACGAACATTCGGCGGGTGGACGTCGCGGCGCCTGCGGAGGGTGCTGCTGGGGAGGGCGAGGCGGGCGCAGGGGCGGCGCCGTCTGGATCGCCGCCGGTGTCTGCGCAGGCCTGAGTGTGCGTCCGTGTCTCTGTGTCCACATGGTTGGTGCGTTATCGTCTGTGATTGGGCTTGGTTGCTTAGGTTCGTTATAGGACATGTGTCGCCACGGACTGCGTCGTATATTCTCCCCGGCCCCGCCATCTGTATCGTTGTCCGCGCTAATGTCCATGCCCCTCACGCGTCACGCCCTTCCTTCCTTCCCGTCCTCCTATTTCCCCGCGCAACTCCTCCTACCCGCCAACGCTACTTACAACGTTAACGGCGGCCTTTGTCGTCGAGCATCGTTACTGTTCTAACCTCGTGCATTCCTGTCCCGCACACGCTTGGACGTTCCCCTCCCTTTGCATACTTCACTACTTATGGAGCGCAGTGATCAAGCTTCTTTCCCTCTTTCCTTCCGCGCCACACGCCCCTTTCTTGCTTTCGATTTTCCTTCCTCGGCCACCAGATTTACAGTACCTCGTCGCCCTTTTGGCTTTCCTTCCCCGACGACGATCTAGCCGAGTCCGTTCACCAGGCGTGCCAGCACCGACGCCATCTTGATTGTTGCGTTTCGCGTTTTGCGTGTCCAGTCCCGGCCCCAAGTAGCGTATGTATCCACATAATACCCCCGCTTTGTTGTGTGTGCTCTGCAAGTGTCCATGCTGTCTTCGATCGTGTCGTCGCGGCCGGTATGCAAGATAACGATGTGGCCCGAAGCCCGAGACATGGATCATCGTCGGTCAGACATTTGTAAAACGGTAAAGTTTAATACTTCGCGTCGACTGGCTGATAGCTTAATGTCGATCGGGCCTATGTCGTCTCGATCGCGATCGGTGTCGCCCCGTACACGTGGATATCGTCGCCATGATCGAGCGCGCTTCCCAGTTGCAACGCTTTGCAACGACGTCGCTTTTGATTTTTTCTGACGTTTGACAGCGAGCACCCAAGTTGCCACGATCGAGCCCGGGGCCGTTTCTCTTCGAGGCGGGCGGGCAGGTGCACATCGCTCGGTGAGGTCATGCGCTCCCCGTGCTGTATTAACTATATTCAACCCGGGCGCGCGAGAAGCGAGCTGCAATGCTATATAATATAGCATTGCAGCTCGCTTCTCGGTGTCTTCCCAGACTCGCCCCCGAGGATCCCGATGCGTATTGCAATTAACGCACGCTTGGCTGGCCGTGCGTAGCCGTCCGGCGTACAAACCTCCGACGAGCACGCTTGCTTCCCGAGACGTCAGGCCAAGCTTCAGCGCTTCAGTCGGCTCCTCCCCGAGCACTGGACTTCTGGACTTCTGGTGCGGACGGTATTCGGGTCCGCCGCGTTCGGCGAGGGAGGTGCGGGGAAGAGGTGGAAGAGGTGGACGACGTGCGCGTGAAGGCGCGTGAAGGTTGGAAGAAGCTTGAGCTTGAGGCGAGCTGTCGCGTCTATCAGAACGTACAACCGTACAACTTCGGTCAATGAAAACGCAAATATTGCAAACGCACGCGTGCGGCGCAGAGGTACGTTGTCATTGTTGTCAACGCCGCCGCCACCGCCACAAACGCACTTCTTTCTGCTTCGGCACGCACGGCGTGTTTGGGTGTCGGGGGACCCCGAATGGCCCGAATGGGCGGGGAGTTGTTTCTTTTGGTGTTTGGCGGGATCGACGACTTGCAATTGCATATATACTTGACCTCGAACCACGACCTCTAGCGATTCCCGGAAGGAAAAGATTCCTAGTCGTCAGCGTTGGACGTTCAACAAGGAATCATGTGTGAGTGCTGGAAACAGGCCGTTGTGGACTAGTACTCGAGTAATTCAGTACGCACAGTGTGGGACTTTGAAGCTTGAAGGACTCCCGCTCCGCGGCTGCGTCTTAACGCTCACAAAACCCTGCTTTCAACAATCAAGCCATGGGGAAGATCTTTCGATAACATTTTGGCCGTCGACGAAGCTCTATGTGCACGTGGATCTGCTGGGATGCTCTCGCCGGATGGCCGTCTCGATGCAAGTACTTCGTCAACGGAACACGACGGAGGTCCGCATCGAGACGCGCGTTGCCGTAGCGAGCAATTTGCCCATTAAGTCGAGGCAGGTGAATTGAGCGGCCCGTCGTTTGTTCGGCACGCGTCGTCGGTGTCGCCGTGCACGTATTGCAGAGCGCTTGGCGTGGAGGAGCACGGTCGTGGCGCCGGACGTTGCTACACCGGTGAGTCGCTGCGTAAAGAAAGGTCGGTCATACTCAACGTTCAACACCGCCCAGTCGTTGGATCACGCTCAATCAGAGACATGCACCACGCCCAGTTCCTCCAGTGGCCCATGAGGTCAGGCAGAGATTTCCGAGTCGAGGGGACTCAATATCCGGGCCATACACAGACGATGGTTGATGGCATGAACGTCGGGCCGGTGTTCTGCGAACATCTAGGGTGACTTTTCGGTGTTGTCCTCGAAGGTTTTTCCTCACGAGGGAGGAGGCCATCAGCGCGTAGAGAGCGTCAGCGTGAAACCCAAGCACTCACTGGCACCCGGACCGGACGATCTTCCGTGAATGCAGTCCACATGGTGACGTGGGTGTTGTGTGTGGTGCGAAATGAGATCGCGGCAGGGCCGGGGCGCGAATTGATCTCCGCGAACGTGGGAGGGAGCTCGAGGAGGACGTCGTCGAGAAAGGCACGCCCGCCGTCGCTGACCTGTTTCAGACCTACCCTGACGCGGATCGCCCGCGCGGGGTGCTACTGGGGTGCTTCAAGAGCAAACGCGCGTGGCATGTCCCTGGGACACCGGGAAGTTCTCTGCCGGGACTCCCGCGGCGGCTGGCGGGGCGCTGGGCCCTGATTCCCACTGTCGGGAGGTTTCCGTCTCCGCGCATTAATATATGTAGTACGCTCATCTCGCGGGCTTCTCCAGCTCGCATCCCTCTTCCCTCTTCCTCCTCCCCGTCCAGCCCCGGATCGCCTGCGATGTTCAACTCGGAGGGAACCCGCAACGTCCTGCTCGGCGCGCTCGTCCTCGCCGTCTTCCTTCTGCGGAAGATGCTCGACTTCCGGCGCGCCGCCGCGTCTGTGCAGTGCGTAGTGGCGTCTCCCCGCGTCGCACATCTGCGCATCGCTGACGGCTGCCTACCGCACCAAACTCTAACTTTGCAGCAACCTCCCCGGGTTCCGCACGCTCTTCAGCGACCGCTTCATCTGGTTCCCCTTCCGCGTCGACGGCGTCTCGCCCGGCCTCCAGTCGGAGGTGAACCTCTACCGGAAGCACATGGACTTTGAGGAGGCCGGGTGGGACATCATGGCAGGGGTGCGTCTCGCCGCCACCCTGATTCGCGACTCGCGGCTGTGTCCGGGGCTAACACGACCGCCTCCCCCCGCCGCAGGTGAGCGGGTTCCCCTCGAGCGAGGTGACGCTCTACCTCGCCGATCCGGCCGTCATCAAGGTGAGCGCACCCTCACTCAGGCATGGAAGCCCGGCGATCCCGGTGCGCCGAAGGCCTGACGTTGAATTCCTCGCTCACCTCGTTCCCTGCAACTTGCACGCTAACAGGACGTGATCGGGGCGCGCGCGCGCTTCCCGAAGCCCATGGGCCCGTACCGGCTCCTGCTCGCGTTCGGCCCGAACCTCGTCGCGTCCGAGGGCGAGGAGTGGAAGCGGCAGCGGCGGCTCGTCGCGCCCTCGTTCTCGGAGCGCAACAACAAGCTCGTGTGGGACGAGACGGTGCGCATCGTGCGCGACCTGCTCGAAAACGTGTGGGGCGCGCGCGAGACCGTCGTCGTCGAGAACGCGACGGACCTCACTGTGCCGGTGCGTGTGCCCACCAGTAGTCGCGACGGCGCGAAGTCGGGGTGCTTATGGGGGCGCGGTTGTAGATCACCCTGCTCGTTATCGGCGTGGCTGGGTTTGGGCGCCGTATCACCTGGAACGAAGACGCGAAGGCCCCGGCGGGCCACCAGGTGACGTTCAAGGTCAGCTATGGCCCTCCCGTTCCCCCGCCCGCGCGTGCGCCTAACACCGAGTTGCCCGCCAGGACGCGCTGAACGACGTCTCGCGGAACCTCTTCCTGCAGATCATGTTCCCGAAGTGGATGCTGCGCTGGGGCACGCCGACGATGCGCCGCTTTCACACGGCGTACACGGAGCTCGGGCAGTACATGCAGGAGATGATCGACGCGCGGCGCGGGGCCGCGGTCAAGGAGGAGCGCCACGACCTGTTCAGCACGCTGCTCGACGCGAACGAGGGCCTCGCGGAGAGCGGGGAGAAGCTCACGGACACGGGGCTGATGGGTATGTGCCTTGTTGTTGCTGTGCCCATTGTGGGTTGTGGGCGTGGAGGGTGGCTGATCGATGTGGATCTGTGCAGGGAACATATTTATATTCATGGTTGCAGGTCTGTTCGCGTCTCTACATACTAGTTCGGTGTCTTCTTGCTGACTCTTGTGCCCGTTTCAGGTTACGAGGTTCGCCGGCCGTCGCGCAATAAGTAGAGATAAGCGATCTGACTTCCAGGTTTTGACAGACGAGCGCACATACCCTCGCGTACGCGTTCATTCTGCTCGCGCTATACCCCGACGAACAGGAGAAGTTCTTCCAAGCCGTCAAGGCTACCCTCTCCGACGGCCACATCCCCGTGAGTCCCCTGCCATCGCCCATAATTCCCTTCGCACACCTTGCTGACCCTTACGCCACGCCCCAGGAATACAGCGAGCTCTCGAGCTTCGCGTACTCGATGGCGTGCGTCTCCCCTCTCTCTCACCCCCCTTCCCCTGCAGAGTGATGTTGAAGGCCACCGCTGACGCACGCCACACAGAGTGTTCAACGAGACCCTCCGCCTCTTCCCGCCCGTGATCACCATCCCGAAGCAGAGCGCGGAGGACACATCGTTCACGACGACGAACGCCGCGGGCGAGACGCGCACGATCCCCGTCCCCAAGGGCACATACGTCACCGTGCACACGCCTGGCCTGCATAACAACCGTGCGTCTCCTCCCCTCGCATGCCCTGCCCGCTTTGCCGACACGTGACGCTGACATGGGGTGCATCTGGTAGCAAAATACTGGGACGACCCGGACGCTTTCAAGCCTGCACGCTTCTTGGGCGACTACCCGCGCGAGGCGTTCCTGCCCTTCAGCGGCGGGCCGCGCGGCTGCATCGGGCGCGGGTGCGTGTTCCTCCTCTTTCCTTCTCCACCTTAGGCGGTTGCTGACGTGAGATCTATCCGCAGGTTCTCGGAGACGGAGTCGATCGCGGTGCTCACGCTCCTCATCTCGCGCTACCGCGTCGAGGTGAAGGACGAGCCGCAGTTCGCGGGCGAGAGCTTCGCGCAGCGCCGCGCGCGGCTGCTCAAGAGCAAGCTCAGCGTCACGCTCTAGTGCGTCCCTTCCCTCCTTCTTTCTTTCTTTCTTTTGGGAAATTGCACTGACCGCGACGCGATGCAGCCCTACACACGCGCCACTGGTGTTCAGGCGCCGGTAGGAGGCGATCCCCTCCAGAGCTCGTCGGACGGCCGCGCGTGTCCCTTGTATGATATTGCTCGTGCTGTGGACTGGGGTCGAAGCACCCGTGTCATTGGTATGGACAGTGCTACTGTATAGCCTGCTTGTTGTCATGCTTTCTGTTTTCTCGGCATACCCCCAGCGAGGAAGTACTGTGATTGATCATGCATCATGAGGAGGCTCGATGTATATAATATATGTATATATGTATATATATATCACATGTTGCCAAGAAGCATCCAAGATCTCGAATTCGTGTGTCGTAAGTTTGTAAGAAAAAAAACGAACTTAAGCAAGCTATTCACTAGCACTGGCAGTGTGATAAAACCACAGACGAACGAGTATAGCAACTCCTGGTTTCGATCCAGGGACTTCAGGGTTATGAGCCCTGCACGCTTCCACTGCGTCAAGTTGCTGTACGGATAATCACAGTTATGCATTTTATTGTACACTGTCAAGCGCTTTGGTCGTAACCTTGCTGAGTTTGCTCCGGTCATTCAGTGATCCATCCGGTACGATCGACTTTGCCTACAACCACTACGAGGTACCGCCGATAGGCTATCTTGTCCAACTCCTCCTTGTTGAGATCATACTGGACATTGTTCTGAAGAGCCAACAGCTTGTACACTGGTTGATCGAATAAGCACTGACTTATAAATCCGTGAATACCGGGCTTGGATATACCGCCCATCCGGCCGAACTTACTGGAACGGTCTGTACGCCCACTTGCTGACTACGACATTCATCGTCTTTGCAATATACCCCGAGGTGCAGACCCTCACCTCTGATCTCGACCGCCATGTCGGACGCACGAGGCATACCCCTCCTGAGCGGCCCCGCCCCCGAATACACCGCGAACGAGCCCGCGTGCCGGAAGTGCAACAAGGAGTTCAACATCCTCTTCGCGCGATCGCGCAAGTGCAACCATTGTGGTGCGTCCCATCGTCGCCCGCCAGGGGGGGACTCAAGAGGGGGAAGAAGGTGCTGACCGACAGAGGTGCGCCGCAGGATATGCATACTGCCACTCGTGCAGCGACTTCCAGGCGCTCATGCCGCGGCGCGGCTCGGAGAGCGGGTACGACCCCGCACCTGTATGCGCGTTCTGCATCGAGCTGCTGCAAAGTAGGTGCTTGTGATGTGTTGTGCGCGCGTGCGGGGGATGTTGACGGGGCGGGCGTGCAGTCACGGCGTGCGGGAAGGGGCAGCTCAAGCAGCTCCCGATGGCGAAGCTCAAGCGGTACGCGAAGGCGTACAATATCGACGTCGCGGGCGTGATTGAGAAGGACGAGTTTATAGAGCGGTTGGTCGCAGCACGGGTACGTTCTCAGTTCTTGGACATGACTTATACATCCTGCGCCTTCTTCTGTCGGCTTCTGCCTCGACCATGACACCGGGAAAGGCTCTTCCTGTCAAAGCTTGTTACACGTGAATCGCATGAACATCGTGTTTCATGCTGAGCACAGTTTGACTCCCGCGTGTAATCTGCATGAAACTACGGAGACGCAAGTATAGACACCGAAAACGCAATCGGACCGTGGTTACGATGTGCAGCATCCCGTGGCCCGATCCTTGCCCCCGTTGTGCGGTTATGATTATACACAGTACTGATAGTGTCTGATCTATAGGCTCCAAACGGTTGCTTACCATGGGTTTACGAGAGCCACTATCGCAAGAACGGCGTGCCGAATCGCTCCGGCACCCGCCCACGAGGACTGTTCTCCCGCGCCATGGATGCAATGTCCGGCATTCCCGCCGAATCGACTTCATCGCGGCCACAGCAGCCGCCCCCTCAGCATTCTCAATACCCGTCGTATCAGCCGCGGCAGCGGACGACCTCGGGACCGAGCCAGTTCCCCCGCCCCGATGTAAGCTCCCGCGCTCAGCAGCAGCAGCACCCCCACCCGCAGCACCACCAGGCACATCACCAACAGGCTCCCCACCCGGATGCACACAGACAGCAGCAGCGACGGTACGCGCCGCCGCCCGGCCCTCCGCCACACGCCTCCCGTCCGACCAACCTTAATGTCCCCCCGCCGGCGCGACCCCGCTCGGCGTCCGCGACGAGCCCTTCGACCCCTCGCGCCCGCTCGCCCGCGCCTGCGCCCGTCGTGGCGCCGAGCATGGACGCGCTGCTCGCGATGTCGGCCGAGGAGCTCGCGCGGCTGTCCATCGGCGTGCTCAAGGAGGTGCTATTTAAGCACCACGTGAACGCGGGGCTCGTCGTCGAGAAGGGGGACCTCGTTGCGCGCGTGCGCACGCTCGTGGAGGACGAGCGGCGGGAGCGCGAGCGCCACGCGCAGGAGGCAGAAGAAGAGAGGCTGTACGAAGAAGAGATGCGGCGGCTGCGCGAGGAAGAAGCCAGCGCGGAGCGGCAGAGGGCGGCGGAGCGTGCTGCGGGGGCCGCGGGGGCGGAGAGCTCTGGGGAACAGAGTGGAAGCCAGCCGATTCCTGCTGCCCAGGGGCAGGCTGGTGCTGATGCGGTGCCGGTGTCGACCCCACCTAAGGGACCATCGTCTCCGCCGACAGGGGCCCACCTCACGCCGAACGCGCAGGCGATGGCGTCCCGCCTTGAGCGGACCGGGCTATGCGTCATTTGTCAGGACGAGGAGGCCAATATCGCGATCGTCGACTGCGGGTATGTTCTGCTTCCCTTCCAGCGTCAGATAGAACGCCCCCTGACCTGCTGGTTACGTAGACACCTCGCGCTGTGTCGTGACTGCTCGGATCTTATCATGAAGAGCACGCGTGAGTGCCCGCTGTGTCGCACGCGGATCGTCACCGAGAGCCGCCTGCTCCGGATCTTCAAGACGTGAGGTCGTGCTCGCCGCTAGCGGCGTGCGCTTTTCGCTCTGCGGTGCTTTGGTGCTTTGTATTTTTGCTTGGCTGCATAGGTGCTCATGACATAGTGGATTGTAGGCTACGAAGATGTTGTGGAAGTTACATAATTATAAGACTTTCGCGCCACATCCCTTCACTATTCCTTCACTGACTCGGTGCTTTTTATGATTCCTGTGCGCTCTGCCCTCTCATTTTACGTGAGATCGTTGCCTTCTCCCGCCGTTTAGCCACCTACCCCTCCGCCCTGCTCTTCTACTGACATCGAGATTCCCACCTCAACTGCAGCCAAGACATCGAGGCTCATGTCGGGGATCTTGGCCAATCGTCCGCTGTCGGCATCGAGCGAATGGAACCCGAGAACCTCACGGTGTTCTAAGACCCCAAGGTATGTCCTTCCTTCCGCCTCCGACCCACTGGCAGCCCGGCGGGTGGTTCTCGCAGCTCCGCTGAACACCAGTCACAGAACAGAGTCTCTCGCACGGTAGCAGGGAAGAAGAAGAGAGCGGGGCATCTTCCGAACTGCTCGAAGCGCTCCGTGCGCGGGTGCGAAGGCCTCGAATGTGTGCGCCGCGCTTCTGTACCGGAGAAAAGCGAGCGTGGCCTCAAATTTCACACACCAGCAGGTACGCCGACTCTAGGCACCCCCAAATCCTCGAGCGAAACCCCAGAATAACAACATGTGCATGGACGAGAAGATCCATCGAGGGAGATCATGCGGAGATGACGCGCCTCTGAGCCTGCGCAGCTTGGCGTCGCCACTTCTTCTTGCTCAGCCCCGTGCGGTGCGTCTGATGCTCGGACGTTATCCCCCCGTCTGTGCTGACTTCTCGTCCTTGAAAGGAACTCTAAATTCGCACACGTTGGCCAAGTCGACCCGGATGGCTTCGCCGAAGTCCTTCACCAGGGACATGTGCGCCACGTCTGGGCCGCGTGTGAGCGGTCCTCGATATTGAGGTACAGCGCCGGAGGGTACTCTCAAAACACTCGAGCATGCACCCGACTACTCACCGGAGACCGTCGGGCGTGGTACGATGCGCACTTGAGTACGCCATTCACTCTCACTGTGAGACTTATTTTCTCATCATCGGATACAGAATTGTATTTTTGTGAAGGAAGCCGGAATGGTGGTGAAGGCATCTCGTGCATAGCAAGGCGCCGCCAACAGAAAGTCCGTGCGTTCTTACGTTCGTTCCCCGCGCTCGTCGGACCTGAGGCCTGAGCGCTGAGCGCTCAGCGAGTCCTCAATTCCATTCCCTCGTGCTCTACGCATGTTGATCATCTCACACAGAATCGTACACCAATGGTCGATCCATAGTTTCGAGGCATTGCGCCTACCCCGGTGCACTCCCGGGCCCCATGAACCTCGTACGGTGGGCCCTGCCCCTTCTTCGTACCCGCTCATCGGGGCCGCGGCGTAGACGTTCCTTCGGCCTCGGCATGCACCAGACGCACATCATTGTCGAGAAGACGGTGCTGCAGCTCTGCATCCAAGGCGGCCCGGTCTGCTTCCTCGCCAATACGAGCACTCGGAGAATGCACGGACCATGGACCGCGCCTGGGCGGACACTGATGCAGGCTCGTCAGGGCCGTTTATGGCGGTGTTGGTTCCGCTGGTGCATCCAATGCGCCGCCAGTCCCGTCCTAGTGCAGTGTGCGGTCTCTTGCAGGGACAAGACAAGAGAGCGACGCACCGGGCCGACTGCCTGCCAGTCGGTACTAGAGAGCATATGGCCTCCGAGGTAAATCGGGGGTCGGTGCACCCCCCTACCTCCAGCTGCATCCAGCACGCAACCAGATGTAGACATGGCCGGCGTTGGGGTCCGGGGGTGGTGCAGTGCAGCATGGTTGCGAAGATGTGGAGATGTTGGGATGTTGCAGTGGGTACATGCGGAATCCTCGCGCAAAAACCCTAACCCTATGCTTGCGCCGGAGGAAGTTGAAGCTCCTTCCTCCTTCTAATCTATGCTCAATGCTCATCACCACCACCTACGGACGAACAAGGGTTCTTCAACTGCCTTTTAGACAGCAAGATGGATCCCTAGATCGTCTCTCCGACGGTCTAAGAAACACATTGATCAGCGATATCCACACTCTTTGCATATCAGTGCATGGGAGTCGTGGAATGGCGCACGGACATCTGTGAGTCGTCTCGGTCGTCGCAAAACACAACAACATACCGCTCTACCGCAAGCAGTAGTGATATCGTGCGTACTAAGGATCTGACCTCTCAGTGTCTCGCGAGACGTGGCTGTTGGATCCGGACAACTCATGTTGCTAGGCTTCATCGTGCTGGTTTCAGATGGCGATCTTCTCCCGGTGGACGTGCGGCGTGCAGCGTGCGTGGGGGCCTACAGAGAGTGCTTCCCTCCGATGCAATCGTAAGGGGGACGTAGTCCTCTCGGATCTAAACGCACATCCGGCGGCGAATAAGGTGAGTTTGTGTGCCATGGTCAGATCGAATTCATTTCGGTGTGCCGTTCCGTGCTTCGAAGGAGCGTGTATCACTCGAACCATTGCGTATGTCCCTTTTTGCTGGGCTCTCCGGTCTCCGATTGTGCCATGCTTACACGCGTCCCCAGGAACCTTTACACGTCGTCGGGATCCCGTCCGCCCCAACGCATGTACGCCCGTCGGTGACAGCGTTAACTCCTCGTCTCACTTGTGCGGACGCCGCATGCCCAATTGCTGCCAGCCTCCTACCCCTCTCGTTCCATGCGACGTGCCGTCACGTCGTCCGCGTATTACGCATACAAGACGACATGCTAACATGCGATGAGGGAATAGCCTGAGGTAGATTGTTGCAAGGGGCGGGACGATGTGCTTATCTTCGCCCTTCCGCGGCGTCTTGCGCCGCGTCAGGGGGGACTCGGGGCCAGCCGGGTCCATGGACTTGAAGGCCACGGGCGTCGGGCGTTCGATGTCCAGCCGAGCAGCAGGCTTCTGTCAGGGCCTACTCTAGTAGCCTTCGTTCCGGCGACCTCGCCGACCTCGCCCTGTCGCGTGTCGTACAGAACGGCGGGCACATCTACCTGAGGCTGACATCGATCCCACGACCACGCTCGTACCCGAATGTGGCATTATCGCCGGTGGGAATACAGTCGTACCTTCGCCGGGGTCCTCAGGTGCATACCGCTCAACGGCGGTGAGTCTGCCTCTTTGTCAATGTCGGAGAATTTGCGCATTTCACTCAACCCAATTTTCTGCAGGCGTCTCTCCGTGCGCAGATACTGTGGAGATCTGGCGGACGCACCGATAGGAGCCTTGAGGTGCCTTCCAGACGGGCTCGATCACACGTTCCTCCGTCGGGATCCCTCCACGCTATTCCTGCCTCTCAAGTGCTCGTATCGTGACCATACGCTTCCTCACTTCTCGCATGCGGAGTTACAATGAAATGAACAGCAGAAGTCCTCCGGCGCGTGTGCGCTACCTTGCTACCTCAAAGGGAATGGAACTGGGTAGGGTCGTCCAGTCATCATCCGGTCCCTCCCTCTCAGCGTCAATCTTGCGACGAACGACAAGGGGATCCCTCATTCTAGATCAGTGACGGGGCGGAAGGGGCTGTGGCTAGCGTGTCTTCACATTCGTAAGTTGTGACGGAGCGTACCCAGCGAGTGATAAAGTGGTACAACTTGTGTACTCATCGGCGGCATGCTGCAGATTGCCGCGGGCGAATCGGCAGCGAGAGGAATCGGCGGGCGTTGCAGTGCTCGCGGTAGCCTCCTCCGTGGTATAAGATTAATCGAGGTATGGTTTACTGCCACTTCCGCTGATCCGGATCGGCATATTGACAAAATCATCTGGCAGTGTACATGGGTGTAGCCACATTCGATCGGTAACGCATTTGCCCGCCGTCCGGACGCGTGCAGTTGCGGCCCTCGAATACGTACTCCCGGGTACCAGCACAGGGTCCTGATCTCCGATTCTCAAACCCGCTGACTGGATACACGAATTGTGGGCTGTGCGCCAGAAGATCTCAGCTACGGCTCGAACATATGATTGGTGCGCTTTTCCTCTCATTCGTCTTCTGCAGGAAGCTCAATGAGGTCCGCAGCATGCTCTAGCTCGGTCGGCATGTCTCCGCTAACAATGCCTCAGCGCCGTGAGAACCACGTCCTTGAGCACGCAAGCTGCACAGGCAAGCGCATACGTCACCGTGCTAGTACACACATATAAGTACGTCGAGCAGGAGCGGGGGAGCATGCCATCCCCCATTCCTTGTCACCCCCGAGGCCCGACACTACTCTGCTGTCTCGACAATGGGAAACGCACAGTCAGGTAACAGCCTCAATAACGCGAGTTTAGCCCTCACCATCTGGGCTACGTTCACGGTGATCAAGTCGGGACTTCACGAAGTCCGTAAAGCGGTCGTCTCTCACTATCCGCATGACCATCTGGAGAAGATCAACATCACATTCGCTGAGGCTCGCGAGCTGGTCATTAATGGCGATCAACGTGAGAGGCTCGGGGAGTGAGTGCATTCCCGTCCTTCCATCCCTCGTCGCACCTCGAGTTACTGATTGCCCAACCATCGTCGTTCCGCGCTGACTAGCCTTGAGGTGCGCCGAATCCTGCTTTCCCAAGATGTCGACGACGCCTGGAATGCTACTCGCTGGTGGGATTGGGAGCGATACCTCCCGTCCACGTATCGGGAGATCGCGCGGCGCTGCGAGGAACTTCGCAAAGACATCGACGAGTTTGTGGACAGCCTGCTTGTAAGCGGGGATCGGCATAGTACGGTGACGCCACCCCTCGCATCTATCTCGGCCGTCGATGAGTTCCAGACTCCCGACCTCCCTCCCGACCTCCCTTCCGCCCCGCCTCCCGCCGTCTCTCCTCCCTCGCCTCGCGCTGTCTCTCCTCCCTTGCCTCCCGCTGTCTCTGGTGCCCCCCCTGCCGCCCCTCACCCAATCACTTCACCCGCCTCCCCTACTGGCTCCTCCTCGACGTCGTCTGGCTGGGACAGGTCCACTGCCGTATCGTCGACGTTCACAACCCCGGCCCCGGACGAATCGAGTGCCCCTCCTGTCCAGGATATCGAGCTCGCCCAGGAGATCACTAGCGCCACCGGCACACTAGAAGTGAAGCGCGATACTGAGGCACGCAGGGGCGGGGCTGATGCGGAGAATGCAGCAGAACATGCGGCAGCCACCGACAAGCTCCCTGACACGCCGGTGGACCTTATCATACCTCAGGGGCATACCACGAGCGTGGAGGCCACGGCCGAGGCGCAGGTACATACCACCAACAACATGAAATTAAGAAAGTCACCTTCACGCAGCCCGACAGATCCGGAAGAGCGTGACTCGCGAGGAGACCGCAATGAAATGGTGCACAGGTTTTTTAGACTCGCCCCCAAAGGGTCAACCGTTAGGCTAAATATCAGCTGAACACCTTAAGGCTTATTGAGTCTATCATCACGCATCAATACCAGTGCATATTCTGAATGTATGATTGTATCATCGACGTGGGGTAGTACGGCACTGACCTTCAGTATCAGCCCTGAAACCGAGACCCCTCACGCAATATCGAAGACGAATCAGATGTTTATGACCAGCCCGACGCCGCATTGGTATCCCCTCACACGCGCGATACTAGGCGCCTCCTTCGCGCTCCAAAACACGCTGGAATGAGCAGACAACTCTCACCACGCGCGGTCACATACCCCCTTCCACCCCGCGCCTCTCCATCATCCGCCCACTACTTCCCCGCCATCCTTCGCCGCCTCCATCCCCTTTTCCGCCTCCAGCCTCTCCACCCTCCGCCCGCCTCCTCTCGGCGCTGTCGACGTCGGTCTTGCCCTAGCTCGGTGCTGCTCGGGGGCGCCCCGCCGCTTCCTCTTGATGACCTCGGCGATGGACTGGCGTGCCCCGCCACCGTGGCAGGATCCCCGTGGTGTGGATGGGTTCTTATAATTTCTTACTTAAGCTCATTTCTAACTTTCCGTCTCCCATCTCTCCTTCCCGCCCCTCATCTGTCTCTCAACGTTTCTGCACACCAGTCTCCACTCCTCATTGTGTTACCTTGCTTTGCACGTCTCCCATCTCGTATGCATCCCCTTGCGATACCATCTCATATGCGCCCTTTATCTGCGATCCACTACTCACTATGATCCACTCGATTTCTCCTTTACTCAAATTCGTATATGTTTCCCGTTATACACGCTCACCCACGCTCTGTCGTCTATACCCGCATCGCACGTGTTCTGTTACTATTCGATGTATCATCTGGCATGACATGCGCTGAGCGCAATAAAATGAAGTCGAGATGAACAATTTGTAGATTTTGTGTCTCCTTTGATCGTAAGAACTGCTTCGTAGTATAGCTTCAATTATGGCCTACCAACACTCGAGAGCGCGTATTTCTGTACACACTACGAGGCTCGGCGATTCTCATTTGCAGGCGTCGCAATTGTTCGAACATTCAAGAGATCTCCAATATCTTGCAAGTACGATCCACTATATATGCTACAAAGAAGGGGGCAATAACAAGCATCAGAGCTACGATAGCAAGCGCGAACAGTAACAACGAGAACGACTAGTAGGAACTATGTAGGATAATATATGACGCGACCAATGACGCGACCCCAAGAGCCTCCTCTATATGGAGACAATATGTTTAACGCACGCGCACGGATACTGAGGGATTGCGTTACCATCCGGCGGCGAGGCCTTCGTTGAGCACGACGACTTTGTCGAGCTGCTCGAGGTTGCGGCCCTCGATCTCCGCCGCTTGCTCGAACTCCTCGATGAACCGCGCGCAGTCGCCCAGATGCCCGCGCTCTTGCCACGAGGCGAAGTCCGCCTTCCACCTGCAGCGGGGAAATGTCGGTCAACATCACAGCATGAGAACGCGCTCCGACGAGCTATGAGAACAAGTGGCGGAGAAAAATAAGACGCACCCGTCCCACTTGACGAGCCAGAGGAAACGGGTGGGCTCCTTCAAGCCGTCGGCAAGGTCAGCATCGTACGGGCGCCGCCCAATAATGCGCTCGACGAAGTATTCGTTGGTCTCCTCCGCGAGGCCCGCGCGCTCGCAGTCCGGACGTGCGCATGCGGCTTCTTGGAAGCGCAATCCTTGACGCTGTTCGTCTGTAACATTGCACCCGGGTAATTTTCGGATGATCAGCGAACTGCGGCCATGCCCGCGCGGGAGAAATCAAAACATACGAATTGCACTGTGAGAAGCACGTCAGCGGAATGTGTGCGGAAGAGACGAGACGAGAAGTAACGTACTCGGAGCTTCCACATGGTGGACAGACGAACTCCGCGTCCGGCTCGAGACGCGGATCGTTCACTTCCATGCCCACGCACCCAAAGTGGTACCAGGCTTCGCAGCTGCCGTTTGCGTCAGTTCTAGCTCCCAATATCAGTCCTTAATTGAAGTCGCACTTACTTATCGCATTGCACAAACTTCCGCATCCGATCGTCAATCTCCGGCGTATGCAATCGCTTCCGATAGGCAAGAGAACCACGCACCTCGCGCTGGTATGCGTCGTCGCCGTCGATCTTCCCTGGCCACGCGCAGTCGGTGCCGACCCGCGGTGGCTCGTACTTCTTCGTCTTACCTTTGTTCGCGCCGACATCGCCAGCAGCCCGCTTGGCCCCTACTGCCGTCGAGGGCGCGGGCCCTGGACCTACACCAGACTTGCGCGTGGCGCTTGGCCCGCCGCCATTGCCGCGCCCGCGTACTCCTCCGCGCCCACCCTTTCCACCGCGCGATGTTGCGTTCGACGGTCGGTAGTCCAAATCGTCATTGTCGTCGATCTCGATGGCGAGGCTGTCGGCCGCTGTGGTCTTGCGCCTCTTCGCAGGTCGCGCCGCCGCAGTGGACTCGCTCTTTTCTTTTTTCACGCGCGCGCTTGCGCTCGTAGCCGTGCCCTTCGCCCGCTTGCGGCCTTGGGAGGGCGCGACGCTCTGGCTATGCGACTCGGCCACACTTGCCGATGACGCCGATGCCTGACCGCGCGTCGTTGCACGCTTCGCTGGCTGGCTCTGACTCCCACCGGCACCCTGTGCTTGAGGTTTGTTTTGCGACTGCGGTGGCGTGGAGAGAGACGAGAGCGACGAGAGCGAGTCGGACGATAGCGAGAACGCCCGGCCACGGGTTGGGGATTGCTGCGAGACAGTTGATAAAGACTCCTGGTGGGGCCTGCCGTACCCGCGAGGAAGCGGGACCATAACGCGCTGCGGAATGCGAGTGGGTGAAGACGATGCGGGCGTGGATGTCGACACCGACGCCGAGGCGGGGGCTGCTCTTGGCGATGCTGCACTTGTGGATGGCTCTGCCGGAGGGGCTGTCGCTGTGGCTGCAGGTCTCAATTGGCTCGTTGTGCGCCGGGGGATCGGGACAGTGGTCTTGGGAGGAGATTGGCTTGCGTTCTGTGACGACGCAGCAGGGGCGGGAGCGGAAGGGGGCGACGCGCTGTTGATCGAGTTAGATGGCCCCAAGGTCGTATTCTGAGTCAAGAGGCTCCGTCGTGGTAGGGGCGTGACGTTTAGTATGGAGGCGATGGATGACGGTTGAGCAGCGGCTGGTGGCGCCTGAGGGATTGCTGACGGTGGCGTCTGCGAAGCCACAGGCGGAGGGCTAGGAGGACCTTGAGACGCACTGTCATGGTCATCTGCGCCCAGCGTATCCAAGATCTCTTGCTCTTCAAAAACCGAGCTTGCGCGGCCTTCGGATGCTGTTTGGATGGAAACGGGGGTCTCAATACGTTCAATAGGGATTGGAGAACTAATATTTCTGAGAGGTGTCGGCAGCTTGCTATTGCTCGTGCTTGATATGTCTACAATATGCAGCGGGCTCAGAACATGCGACGCATCGATCATACGGTATTGACAACGCACCACTAGTGCTGCTCGTACGTGCAGTTACTCGGCCTCGCCGGGCTGCCGTAAGCGGTTGTACTGCAAACGGGGAGAGTGGGACTCGCGCAGGTGTCGCGAAGTGGATGTATTTAGGCTGAGATCCTCCAGACGCTCCAGCATGACTGATGACATGTCCTACGGAGCTGGGGGGCCTATGGACTGGCGTATTGACTTGTACGCTCGCGTCTACACGATCGACGACCGGATCGGGCGAGACTGCGTCCACTTCGGTATCGACGAACGCACGTTTTTCCGAGATCGTGTTCACTCCTGCTTCATGCCGCACGATTATCGGACCTGACAATGATGAGAGGGCGTTTTCGCGTACAACAGTAATAAACTCACGCGCTGCATCTGGGTCGCTCACGCTCTCCGACAGCTCGATCACTGCACGCTCCAGTTGCCGCAGTCGACCGAAAACGGTCGCACTTTGATGCTCTGCATCCCTATCAGCATCTGGATCCTCACTCAAGTCGCCCAGCATCATTTCAATCTTCTCCGTGCTGGCGAGGGTACACTTCGCCGCGTTCAAGGTCCCCGTGTGCAAGCGCTCGAGGCCATCCTTCGTCTCCTGCCTGGCGGTATTAGCCACTTGCAACGCCTCGGCGGCGACTTTGGCCATGCCGCCAAACGCAGCCTCCATACGGTTCAGCCTGGTAGAGAGGTGGTTGTCAATCTTGTCGAGCGCCGTAATGAACACAGTCATGACTTCTTGAAACGGCGAAGGATCATACGGCGGTTGTGGAGGTTGCGCTTCCATGTCGTGAGTTGCCGATTGTGTTGTATGAAGTCCAGGAAGGTTCGGATGGGGAATACTGCTTGAATAAGGAGGATGTGGCTGAAGATATTTCCTCCGGTCCAATACGGAGTATGAAGCAGATGGCCACGGATTCATGTAGCGAGCTGGAGGGACGGCTATCAGTTTCATGGTCACCGCATTTATCGATCCGTGAAATGAGTACACGCATATTGCGCACGACAAGCTTGTATACATTTAAAATGCACCAAGCACTTATGATACTAATATTGGGCCCTCAAATGCGATATGAATGCTTAGCAAGATGCACGGGGATGATGCAGCACTCTCTGGCATGATCCGGGTGCTTGAATCTGACCGGGCAATCGCCACAGACACTTCGCGGACATGTCCCTCGCGCCGAAGCCCGGCGCCTTCTCTCATTCCCGTCCATTAAGGTTGTCCACGTCCACAAGAGACGTCCTGCAAGATCGAAGGACTCGAGACTAAAGGATCGCTTGATTCTGCGGCGGCTCTCCGGGCACGCTTGATTGCACAAAGCTCCCCATAAGTCGCCCAGCGTCCAGTCCATACGCATAGACATTGGCATGCCTTAACCGCTCCTCCATGACTACCGACGTGGAAGTACTCACCAGCGCAACCTCGGGAACGCGTTGATGATGCTCGACAGATTCCTAGCCAGATAGCGAGAGTTCTGTCGGACAAGAGGTACCAATTTGAGCTCCGGGCTTCCCTTGAACGATAGTGAGAAAAATAGACCAGCAAGGAGAAGGACGAGATCAATTTGTGCAGGACGCGCGCGTCGAGATGTGAAAGAGCAGCTGGAGACGGGAGTGGCTCAGGACGCGAGGTGAGCGCCTCTCCACGATCACGTGTGCTGATGTACCTTGTAAGCGCCCAATTGTGCGCTGCAGGATCGACGACGGCTTCAACTTGACGTTCGACGTTTCTCGACCACGATCATCATCGCTAGGACGTACAAGTGAGTACTCTGATAATGATAGAATCGCTGAAATTGGTGTGGCTTTCCCATAGTTCAAGGAGCTTGGAGAGGGCAGGCGACATCACGTAGTACTTCCACTGGCATGCACCCTGAGGCGAAAATGACAAGAACCCAGACATATACGTATACAGCTTCCTACATTACAATATGCCAGACCTACTTAACACCTTCCAGAGCAACCGCGTGAGGCCGGCTTTCCGCAACTACGAGGAGTCCGCGTTCTTGCAGCCTCGGAAATAGCTTCGGAATCTCTTTTAGCCAGCGCGCTCGCTCCTCCGCCGGAAATTCACTGTGTTCATGGAATAACACGTTCACTGAGACGCGCTCGAGCTTCTGGAACACAGGTGCGGGTAGTGCGCTCTCTATGGCGTGAAAATCGGATACACTTCCCAGCTCCGCGGGTGTAAGTCTTGGAGGCGATTGAGGTTGTGTAGTGCCCGTGCCCTTGATCTGTAGGAGGACGGTAAGCCCGCGCAGGGTGCGAGGCGTGATGGCCAAAAGGTACGCCAAAGCATGACAGAGCCCCTGTCCTGTGCACACTGCTGCGTCCTCGGGAGTCCTCGTGCACTCGATGAGGATTTGGAATGTCAGGAAGGAAAGGTTCGTACAGCTCGAGATGCACAGTTCATTCCAGAACACTGAGTAAATGGTATAGCGTCAATATGGATTTTCTCGCAAAACATGGGGCCCTGTGCAGCAGACAGACGTACATACCCGGCGTGTTTTCGAGATACGAAGCGTCAATCTTGGTGGCGTCCAGCGACAGCTCAGCCACACCTCTTGCCTTGTCCTGGATGAGTATACCCACCGCCCTGATCAGCACCTTCGAGGCCTCCACAAGGACGATCGAGCGGAGTGTGTCTGGCGCCAACCTCGCTCGTAAGGCATTCACGATGTCCCGTGTAAACTCCCTCGTCGGCGCAGGCTTCAACACGAGATGCTCTACGCCATGAATCATCGGGGGGTCCTTGCGTATGATTTCCCGCAACACCACTCCGCGCGGCATTTGAAACGGCGTGCGGAAGCTCCGGAACCATACGATGCGTACTCGGAACAGCGTGAGGACGCCCGCGAACAGCCCGTAGAATTCGCCCTGCGTTCCCCATGGGCCTGCAAGACAGCCGTCGACGATAAGCCTGCTGAGCGGGTACGGCCCATCCCGGTCAATGCGGACGATCGTTGGGTCTTGCGGGGAGTCAGCGAATCCGTCCGAGAGTCCCTGGCAGTCCCTGAACCAGACGTGCCGGAGGGTGAGAGCTTGGAGGCTCCGGAGGCACGCTAAGATGCGCTTGATGACCTCGAGGGAGTCCACCACTAGGTACCTGTCGGGCGATGGTGGGCCTGAGGGGCACAGTATAAGGTGCTTGATATGGGGGCGGATGTGGGGGCGCCCCTCAGCGAAGATGAGAAACCTGAGGAGCTGGCCAGGTTGCGGGCTCTTGACCACCATGCATTCGAACAGATAGGGCAGGCAAAACTCCCTCCAGGCCTTGTTGAGCGAGGCAATTGCTGTGAGGGCTTTCTTATCGCTGCAGACGTCCCGGACGATCTGTGTAATCAACTCGATGGGAAGCCTTTCGAGTGTCGTTGGCGTGTCAAATCCACCCGGACGTCCGAGTTGGGGGATGGTGGAGGATGGTATGCTGTTGCGATTCCCGAGAACTACGCCCTCGACGTCGTGGTCGCCTTCGGGGTTCCCTTCGTCCATACGGTAATCAACACGAGAGACGAGGGTTTAGGGAGAGGCTCACAAAGATGGGTGGGCGAAGATCCCGTATACTTATACCAAGATTGGTCGCTAAAACCAGACGTACCAGGACAATATAGTACGCCCACATGCCGGATAGAGCAAACAATTTCACACCATGCATAGCATTGGATGGCGATAAACGCGTGTTCTCAAAGAACGTCAAGGACGAAGAAACGTGGCAATCACGGGACACCTTGAAGCTTGAAGGACAGCGCAGGCTGATCCGAGGACCGAAATCGCAATCGGTATTGTCTCTTAACATCGATGTACAATCAATTTCCTTGGATACTCCTTTTCGTTGAGGCAAGGAGGGATAGTGACGCCCTAGACAAAAAACCTGGAATCAGAACCCAGAATCAAGTTCACAAGCGTGGTCCGTATTACAACCATCTGGCAAGGGGTGCACGTTGACGACGTAGCCCGGACCTTTATGACGCAAGTTGACAATGTGTTGCGGTTATTAACAATGAACCCTCTAGAGGTCGTTATAAGATCCACGCGGACGAGCCGAAGTCGCACCTCTCCTGTGAAAGTGAATTTGTCCGTCGTGTAGAAGCAATCGCGAGGTCGAGGATCTCTCGATGCGGATGCCAACTGTTATTATTACATCGATGTTCATACGGGCTATAGATGGTGTACACTGGAAGGCATTGGTCAGCGATAGCTCAGTCAACACCGATCGAGCAGCGTCGTAAACGCACCATATTCTCATTCGGCCTCAGGTGTAGGACCCTCATTCAGCACCTTGAACAAGAAATCCGCCCACTCCTGCACTGGGTCCGCACCAGCACCCACACCCCGCAACCACGCCGCGCTCTCCCCACGTCGGTCCAGCTCCCTGCACTTCGCCCGAAGCAGGTCCTTCTTCTCAAACAACTCGCGCTCCCAACGCGGCACGCGATACGTCGTCCCGACGAACTCGTACAACTCGTCGCGGTAGTCGAACATCTCCGTGATCCCGAAGCGGAACCACACGTCCGCGACCGCGACCTCCGCACTCTGGTCGAGCACCTGCAACTTGGGCGTGACGATGGCGAGGAGCTTGTCATAGCGCGCGCGGACGGCGTCGGCTTCGTGGGGGAGGTTCAGGGCGTTGGGGTCTCTGAAGACCTTGAGTGCAGCCTGCGTCTGGATCTCCGAGAGCGGGAAGGGCGCGACGCGGAGGGGGAGCCCGATGAAGGCGATGCTCGACGGGGGGTATGAGGTGACGAGCGGAAACATGTGTTTGGCGAGGGGGAAGAGGTGGTATGTGGAGTTGTAGAGCACCGAAGGGATGGGCGGGACGAGCGGCGGAAGGGTGGGCTCGACTTCGGGGGTGGAAAGGAAGGGGAAGCTGAACTGGTACCCAGTGGTGAGTACGACGTGGTCAATCCCGCTCTCGATTGAGCCGTCTTCGAAGAGCACCTTGCCCTCGGCTGGGTCAAGGTACTCCACGACCCGACCGCGCTTCTTGAATTTTCCACCATCTTGGTCCTCTGGGGTGGCGCCGGTGATGGCATGGATCACTGTTGTCGCGTATGGCCGCGTTTCGGAGGCGACGTCCATCCCGCTGTACCCGCCACCGACCACGAGGAGCGTGCCCTTGTAGACCGACGGGTCTCGGTACCACACCGAGTGGGTGACCTTGTTCTGAGTTCGCCACGCTTCAAGGCCCTTTGTGAGAGGGATCCGAGGGACGCGGAAATGCCCGTTTGCCACGAGAACGAGGTCAAACTGCAAGTGCTCTTCCCCTTGTACGGTGACGTCCCATTTTTGCGCGGATGCGTCCCAGTGAAGGGACAAGACCGGCGTATTGAAGCGAATGTGGGGAAGCAGATCGAACGCCTTCGCGTAGTCATGGAGGTATGTGAGCACACCTGACCAAGGGGGATGGAGGGGCGACTCGGGCGGGAAGGGGTACGACGTATACGACATGAGCGGGTGAGCCGTATTTGCCGTGAGCGTATCGTACAACGCTGTGAGTGGAACATCCCCCGTTGCCGGAGCGGGGTTCCTGAACAGTATGATGAGCGTGCGTTCATCGGTCGTATCTGCCGGTCTTACCAAACACCTCCGAGGGAGTCTCGGGCCTCAAATGCTGTCACCGTCCACTTTCCCGCTTTGAACTCATCGGAGTCCTTTACGATCTTGATCGCACCAAGGCCTGTGGGTCCAGCACCGATAACGCAAATGGCCTTTACTGGCGTTTGCCCTTCCAATGCGTCCGTATGGCCTAATCATGAACTGCTCAGTGCATAGACTGAAAAAGACATTACACTGCGCATATCTAGAGGGATACTCACTGGAGGAAAAGGATCCCATGTTCGTCTATGATGCGTTATGCCCCGAATTACTTGCAGCCGAAGTCTTGAAGACTTGAAGATCGGGGTCTGAGGTCAGGGACGGATGCATCGCTCTTTGAAGCGTTTTTAAGACAGTCCGTACGCCGAAAGGCTAGACTGTTTGCGTGATAAGGGCGTCATCCCAGCCGCACGGTGCTCACTTGACACCATGAGAATCCCAGGGGAACTGAGACCAAGCTGCATACGTGAAGCTTATCTGGTGCCTGTCGACGTCGAGAGGCCATCCAGACAAACGAGAGGACATATGTCGACGCTGCAAGGATGCTAAAGCAGCTAATGGAGCAAGATCCAGGTACAAGACGCGATGGCGCTGATAAAATATGCTCTGCGCGGCCGGGAAAGGCGGAACGCTGCCCGATCGTTAACGTTTAACGTATTTGATCCCGGCTATTCCCGAATCTAACAAAACGGCCCCTTCAGCTCTTTGTAACTTACCTTGTGTTGCCAGAGGGCTTCAACTTTCTTCGAGCTACATGCTACGTGCTAGACTTCATCCAACGCGATCCCCCCAACATCCAGCGAGCGAGCAAAGGTTTCATAGAGTTTATCTACAGAAACGCCGCACTCCCCTTCGTCCTCCGAGCAGCATGCACGCCCGTCACTCACTGAGTCTGCAGCACTAGCATTCTGGTGAGTTATTTCCTCGTGGAACGCAGTCTCGTCATGGCAATATCGCCCCATATCCCGCCGTGGCTGGATTAGTACCATTTTCGATCGCGACTTGCTTTCCAGCTTCAAGTTCTTGTTCGAGTGCGTTTTGCTTCCCGGCGGATGGCATACCACTTGCTACTTGGGGTCAGTGTTTGAGCGAAATGGCGCAGTCCATGGTGCTCGTGGATTCTCCTTCTGGCTCTAAGCAGATCAACGCCTTGATTCGTAAGACCCTTCCCACTGCCATGCGGCCTCCAATGCGACGGAGCGATCAACGGCAGTCCGTCCCGCCTACTTGCCCACGGTTTATATATCCCGCCGTCTTCGACGAATGGTAGGAGGCCCCACCTCAATTACATCTTTGCTTCACCGCTGCTGGCTTCTCGCAAATCGTGCATCCTTCTAATAACAGGAATAGCCTGCTATTCGAATCACAGTGCACATATGATCATTCTTCTGATGACCGGCTCTTTCGATCGTGTAGTCCTACGCTCCTCCTAAAGAAATGCTGCCCGCATGCCTGAAGACATCACGAGTGACATAAATTTTGACGGTGGTCATGCGGGTGAGACACACCGACCAACACTGATTCTTGTGAAGTAATTAGGAGCGCGTGTTCTCTGATATCCCCGTCACGGTACGCTAGTACGCCGGTTATACCATTGCGCCCCCTCCTCCAGGGAGAAGTATCCGTTGACTCGGTCTCAGCGTCAGCCAAACGCGTCGACGCGGGGAGTCAGGCTTGGCTCAATAGCTACGATGCTATAAAAGCTCCCGGGTGCATAGCACAGCTACTGAGCTAGCATCCGTCCTGGCTCGCCTGCCCGACTTCAAAATGGTGGCGTTCGTGGCAACGTTCGCACTGTTGGTGGCTAACGCGGCCGTCGCTCTCGGCGAAGCCACCGTGGGGGGCTCAAAAGCAGCGTGCACCCACTTCTCTCCGAGTAACATCCCCGATGTCTCCCTGACGGCGACAACCTATTTCCCTGCCAACGCAAGGGTGGACATTAGCAACATCTTCTCTAGCATCAATACGACGGACCTGCCAGCGTTCTGCCGTGTCGAGCTGAAGATTACGACGAATGCGACCGCGGGTTCCTTCGCAATCACAGAGGTCTGGCTCCCAGACAGCTGGAATAGCCGCACCCTTACCATCGGCAATGGCGGTTTTGGCGGAGGGGGTACGTTCACGAACTAGCGAAACTCTGCCATTTCTGATGGGTTACTTACTCTCCTGCAGTCACCGTTTCTGACCTCGGGGGCAGTGCTATCCGACAGGGATGTATGTAGATGTTCGGCATCTATGCGCAATCTAGGGTGTACTGAATTGTCTCTCGAAGTCGCTGGGATCTCGACAAACACGGGTCACAATTCTACCACTGTCGATGGCTCATGGGCCGGGCCTCACAACGACGTCAGTTCATCCTCTATCGACTCATATTAGGAGCAGCTACGTCTAACACGCATTGCTCGACTTCCACAGAATGCTATTGTTGACTGGGGCTGGAGGGCCGTGCACTTGAGCGTTGTTGCAGGGAAAGAGATCACTGCTCAGTACTATAAGACCGCCGCGAAAAAAGACTACTACCTCGGGTGTTCTACAGGTAAGTAGCAAAGAATTAGGGTGCCCATTGTGAGCTCGAGTTTTGACCATGCAATGCGCATACAGGGGGACGTCAAGGGTACGCGTTTCAGTATGATCCACGTCTCAGTCAGGGAACTCACACGCGTTTGCACAGGCTGAAAGAAATTCAGTTCTTCCCAGACAGCTTTGATGGCGTCGTATGTCGTGTTCCAAGAAATCTGTCCATGAACGCCGCTGACTAAACACCATATGCAGGTTATAGGCTCTCCAGCAAACTGGATGTCCCATCTCCAAGCATGGTCGATACACATGAGTCTGAATGTCCTTCCTACGACATCATCGCGCTTCATGACGCCAGACATATGGATGAATGTGATCGGTCCTGAAGTGATGAAGCAGTGCGATGCTCTAGACGGTGTACGTCCGCCGATATCAAGAATAAGGATGCGCTGAGTCTGATCATATTTCAGCTAACTGATGGCATTATCAATGACCCCCGAGCGTGCAGGTATGTTGATTAACTCGTCGCTTCGAAGGCCAGAGCTCACGTTCTCCTACCTCAGTTTCGACCCCGAGACTCTAACCTGTCGCCCTGGGCAGAACACATCAACCTGTCTGACCGGCGACCAAATTGGTGCACTCCACCGCATCTACGCGGACTACTACGAGGCCAACCAGACGTATGTCTTCGGCGGGTACTATCCCGGCGGCGAGAACGTGTACCCCTTCGGCCTCGTTGGTGCTTCGCCGTTCGCTCTCCCCGCGGACTGGTACCGATTCTTCGTGTTGAAGTACGTGTTTTGTCTCAGTAGCGCGATAACTCGCGGGGAGACTTATGTGAATATACTCGCAGCGATACCCAGTTCACTCAGGAGGACTACAACGCGAGCCTCATTCAGATCGCGGAGCAGATCAATCCCGGCCAGTCTGACGTGCGTATTCCCTCACCGACAGGCACGTACCCACAACAAGTGGCAATTGACCGTGCGGCATAGGCAATCGATCCAAACCTCACCGCGTTCGCTACGGGGCCTCGTCATGGAAAGGTGCTGCACTACGTCGGCTGGGCGGACCAGCTGATCAGCCCGGGGAACAGCCTGCACTACTACGAGACCGTGCACGAGTTCACGCAGGCGAACAGCTCGCTCGACATCGACGACTTCTACCGGCTCTTCACCGTTCCTGGAATGAATCACTGGTGCGTCCGAGATCCATGTATGGTGAAACATAAGGCTCATGCCATTTTACTGTTGTGCAGTGCTGTAAGTTGCCTCGCGTCCCCGACTTGTATATTCCGTTGACGTCGGTGGGTAGGGTGGACAAGCGGCGAACGCCTTCGGAGGCGTATCACAACCTGTGCCGCTCTCAGATGACCCCCAGCACAATATTCTCAGCGCCATGGTGAGATGGGTAGAGGAAGGCGTAGCCCCCTCGACGCTCGTCGGTGTCAAGTACAAGAACGATGTCAAGGCAAACGGCGTTGAATTCACGCGCCCTATGTGCAAGGTCAGCATCAAGTGGATTGTGAGCTGTGGTGAAAGAGTGTAGTTATTGACGACGTCGTTTCGTAGTATCCGGCCATGGTGCGTTTCCGCGGAGGAAACCCGAACAGCGCGAGCAGCTTTTTCTGTGCGTGAAGCTCATAGATAGGGGCGGTCAATACGTAGCGCAGCATCACCGTATACTTGCGTATGCAATGCTGCGAAGCTTTTCTGGTTCTCTCTGGGTGTTCAACGATCCTCGTCAATGTCTACTTCCCGTACACGGCTCGTTCAGGCATACTAGACGTTAGGCCCGTGTGTGTGCGCGCACGGATCTGAAGATTACTGAGATTAGATTCAATGAATACGTAGGCCATTTAAGATATAATGTACCGTCCCGGTAAAGATATTAGCGGGTTATATGTTAAAGGACGCCACGTACACGCCTGCTAAACAAGGTTGATTTGGAAAGAATTGAGTGCTTCAGTAACAGTGCTCATCCACGCGCGTTGCGCACGTCGCTTGAAACCAGCGTCTTGAACGTACTTATCACTCCGTCGGCGGCCTTTCATTGCGCGTACTTGCCGCATGGCCGACTCACCCAGTAACGGTCCACAGCTCGTCTAGCTTCTTGAATAGCAGACGTGGAGCGCACATATACCGACCGAGCGGAAGCGCGCTTGAGCATAACAAATCAATGAAGGCGTGAAGAGCTGGAAACAGTGGGTACACTCGCAGAGAGAATGCTACCCATCCAGTTGCGCAGCCATTGTACGCCATTGCCTTCGATTTCGGCTGCGTCCTTGCCCCGCGCAGCACCCCGCGCCCACCACGCGCGTATGTGCGCCCCCAGGACCGCCCCGAGCGGGCTCATGAAATGGCTCGCGACACCCCTGATGTGCCAAGCCACCTTCAGTTAACAAGAGGACAGGGGAGGTAAATATGAACATGACGCACCACAAAGCACCCTGCAGCAGGGGACTAACGACCTGGTCGCGCGTCGTGATCCATAATATCCGGCCCCAATCCACGCGCACGATCTCCAACCCCCGACTTTCCAGCACCAGCCCCTCTGCGGCCTTCTCCTTCCCTTTATCGCTAGTTGAAGGCGGCGGTGATGCAGCTCGTTCGATATGCACGTGAGGCGCGACACTCCGGACGTATGAGTATTCGAAGCGGAGGTCGGGGACGGGTGGGATACGTCGGCGGTCTGCAATGCGTTGAAGTCTGTGCTCTGACTCTTCTGTCGCGCGAACCATCTCGTCCAGGGTTTGGAGACGAAGAAAGAGGTCTTGCTCGTGAGGCTGAGCAGCGTTGGCGGTCGATGTCGAAGCCATGGTAAGTGCAGGCGCCCATGCGCATGAGCTCATTGCACTCGGGCGCTTCTCATGTGTCTACTACGTAGATCGGGGCTCACTCCATGTTACTCGGCACTAAAGTACTAAAGACGCGGGCAAGAACGGGGCACGAGTGTATATTGGTACGTGGGTCATCGTGTACTCGAAACGTGCGAACCAATAATCATATCTGAAGATTGCTGAGGTCTTGACTCTTGAGGCACCGGTCATAGGTGTGCGACGTCGAGTGCGCGTGGAAGAATGTCCTCGCAAGGACCGAGGAAGACAAAGTCTGCAACGTCGTCCCTTTTCCCGGGCTCGATGTTGAACACAGCGACGGTTCCGCCATGTTCCTTGACCTTCGCAGAGAACGTTGCAGCCGGATGGACCTATCCCTCCATCAGGCGCTGTAGCATTTGAGAAAGGCTGATCTACGCACCACTGCGGATGTCCCCACGACGATACACATATCTGCGTTCTCGATGATACGCATGATTTCTTCAATATGCTGCGGAACCTCGGTGAACCATACGACATCCGGCCGGGCAAGAGCGCCACATTTCGCGCAGCGCGGGAGGTCCTCCAAGGGGATATCAGGTTCGTCTGTGTCTCCTTTGGACGAGTCCTTTTCTTGCTTGAGGCCAACCAGGCGTGCCTCCGCCCATGCCCTAGCTTCCGCCGCGCTGCGTTTGCGGCCGGTGCTTTGGGCAGCTGCGGCCGTGGTGGTGTTCGAAGTGTTCACGAACAGCTCGGTGCCCTCGAGCGCAGGGCAGATGGGCGAGGTGAAGTTCAGCTCGCGGTGCTTGCACTCGTAGTTCGTGCAGAGCACCCCCGCGATGTTTCCGTGCATCTCGATGAGCAGTGGATCGTCGGACGGTACTGCCTCGTGAGCAGTGCTACTAGACAGCGGGCTGGGCTTTCCCGCGTCTGCATACACTTGGTCAATGGCACGCCGATCTAGGCCGTCGATGTTCTGTGTGATCAAGGTAAACGACGATTCGGGTGATATTTTGTGCCGGACTTCGGGAATAAGGAATTTGGCGAGAGCGATGTGTGCGGGGTTGGGAACGGCTTTGAGCATCCTAGAAAATGGTGATCGAGTCAGCATCCCGGTGGGACACAGGATGTCACACGACATACGTCTCTCTCCTGTGGTGATGAAATTGCCAGATCCTGGAGGGATTTCCGATGAAAGCGGCGGGAGTGGCCAAGGAGAGTACATCATGATTACGCCACAATCCACCTTTTCCTCGAAAGGTGGGTACACCTGCGCACCGAGAAGACAGAAAATGTGGGTCATTCGCATCTAACATGCATGCATATACACACTCGATGACTTACCTGAGCCTGCGGATAATCCGGCACCAGCCAGGACGACAATCCGTTTCGCTTTGGACAGGGCATCCCGAAATGCTTGGATTTTGTCCGGGTCAACTTCATGTATGATTGAATTCTCTGAGTATGCTTTCATTCCTTCAAGTTCTGACGACATGTCAGCGTCTTGTTCAAGTTCCTAGATCTGAGTACTGTATAGTAGTGAATACAGAGTGTGCCGTCGATGGTGGAGCGCCCGTCCAATGGTTATGAAAAGCGTTGTATGTTGCTGTGTGGCGCAGACTCCTCTCACTATGCTACGGTCTCTCGGTTCATTCCAAAAACAATCACACTATGTCGAGTCTCGATATACTATTCTGCGACATCCTGCGTGCAAATAGCAACATGAAGTACCGATCGGCCATTGCGCATTGAACCTTCCCGCACACTGTCATGCTATGGTCCTCTGCTAGTAGCACGCGGTAAGAGCTCCGTACCTTAAATTTATAATAAAGGTTGCACAGCAGCCCAGTCCTGTTCCTGAAAGCTATGTCTACTAGTACCATTCAATTGTAAGACATATCCCGGGTACATCCGTTTCGGGAGATCTTGAGAGCCGAAGACCCTGTCCCGTCTGATACAAGTACGTGGTACATGCACAAATCCGAGCTCCTTATACAGCCCAACCATTGCCCGTCTGATATCTCAGACCTCGGTGTCTAAGCCACCTCTGTGTCCACGCCGACGTTTGGTTGTGTCATAAAATCCACCAGATGTATAGCCAGATGCCATTGGAGGGTTTTCCTGACGGGCCCAAGAGCGAGCAGCGGGGCATCACGATGGGGGATGCAGCTCAGACCTCCTCGATTGGCGACTTGGTGGTGCCGCCGTACTGGGACTACTCGTCGGCAGTGAGCGAACGATCGACGGGGCAGAAGTAAGAATGGAAAGGGGAAGGGGGGGAAACACACCTCGACGTCGTGCTTTGAATGAGAGGTGGTGTCGATGCGAATGGCGATATCGCCCGTGCGGCGCTGCGTCACAAGCGCATGTCAGCACGAGGAAGGAAGAGGTGCGGACGGGACGTACGGTGGCGATAGACCCGGCTGGCATCACGCTCGGTTGCATGTCTTGCAGCGACCAGGTCGTGTCTCCCGCCGTTCCGTCGCGAATGCTGTTGCGCGCGTTCAGTGTCGCCATCAGCGAGTTCGCGTACACTGCCATGACGCGTATGTAACCGGTGTGGTAATGCAGTGCCGGTGTTCGAAGGTGCCAGGAAAACCGGAAGGGAGGAAAGTCAGAAAAGAAGACGACGTCAGCATCATGTTGGCATCACACAAGAGAGGGCAGATGAGGAGCGACAACGACACTCACGGCGGCCCATGAAGAAAAAGAAGGTGATGTAAATGAAGGTGTTCGGGGACGCGAGGACGCTGATGAATGTGAGAGTTGCGCAAATACTGTGCAGTGATGGATTCGTCAGCCATGATGTCGAGCGGGCAGCCGGCGAGACGAGGGAATGCACAGGACGTACCTGGTCAGCGCGCCCGTGTTAACGGCGAAGATCATCTACATATGACCACCGCACGTTATTTCCAGCGACTCTCCATATGTAGGGATTATGATAACATACCAGTTTGTTGATGAGAATGTTCGACCTTTAACCATAATCAATCACCTAGTTAAGGTTCAAGGGTTGGGGGCAGGGCAGAAGGACTACGCACTTTCTGAACCCAGTGCGTGACTTGTGCAGGATCACACAGAGGATAGCAGCGATAACAATGTCGCCCGCCGCCGCTATCGAGTTGACAGCGATAGACAGATCCTATGTGCATACCGACAGTCAGCAACCGGCATGTGCACATTCAACATGGAGGCGCGCTGCGCACCTCGTAGCGGTTGACTTCCTCGAACGTATCCAACGAGAGGCTAGTCAACATGTGAGCAACGTTTCCCCGGCCGACACCGACGCATGCCACCGTGTGCAAGGCGGCCGTGCAAAATTACTTACGACATGATCGCATACGCTGCAAGAACGTGGTCAGCTTGCAGGCCGTCGCATCGAGAAGGAATGCAAACTCACCGGTAGTCAAAACTAAAATCCCACCGTTCGCAATTGCATCAGTTATTGACGCATGAACCTCGAGAAGTACAATAACGCTCGGGAAACTGAAACTTACTGAACTCGCCCCCGACCAAAAGGATCTGTTGGGTAGAGCATCAGTCCGGTGCGAAGACGGCAGCGCAACTCAATCAGAGGAGGGCTGTACGTACGACAGGGATGACAATCATGCGGGCTTTACCGCTCAGCCTCCATATGCGCAACGTGAAAAAGCTGGTGCGAGGGCACGGTCAGTCGAGCACTCCCGGCACGAAGACCATTCGCAGTGCCTACCTCTGGACGAACAAGCCTATAAAACTCTTCGGATTGTTACGGCGGCGGTCAACGATCGGGAACACTGACTCATCACGATGTGAAGCTTACACTGAAAAACACTTCAATGATAATGGATCTATAACCATCTCATCAATATCGAAGCGCCGTAGACGCGAAGGGAAATATGGAAATGCGTACTTCTCCGGTATCCCCAATGCTTCCGGGTTCCCATATTGTGTCACCAGGTACCAATATACTGGACACGAAAAATGATTTTAGGAGATATTCAGCGAATTCGCGGGTGATGTCTTACTGGTGTACGATATCAAGCCCTGCAAAAAAGAAAGGTTAATGAGACAACAGAATCTGAAGATGAGAGAGATTGAGTTACCTGGTGTGTAGTGTCGCATAACCAGACTGCCGTAACCTTGCGCAGAAATGTTTTACTAGGTTGGTTAATGAATCGGCAGTACGTGTGTGCTCACCAGCAGCTTAGTGGCCCAATGGTCTCGCGGATAGTGGGTAAAGTAGTAAAACACCTGCGAGCAGGTTACTACCAAGTGTATTAGAATACGATTAGATTGTCTTCTGCAAAATGCGTACCTCCGTACATACTAAAACAGCGAACGCGTCAGCCTGAGGTGCACTGCTAAGTAGTATGACCATGCATAACCTACATCCCGGCAAGGATTACCCCGATGAGCATGGCGCCCATGCTGCGTGAGCACAGACCGTCAGACACGTCCCAGAAATGTAGGAGAGGGATACATACGATGAGTCGAGAGCCGCCATGATGGAAATAACCCGGATGGGGGTGGGTGAGCCTGAGGCGTAAGCGTCAGGCAATCATACGGACGCGACGCCTTATAACACCACAACGGCCAGAGACGCGGACGCCCGGGGAGATGCGTCAGGGTGCACTTCAAGGCACGGCATGGTATCGCGTACCAACGCCGTCCCCCTTCTTCTGTTCTTCTCCGTGTGCCGGCTAGTTTTCTTGATATTGTCCCCCGCATCACCCGCCCGGCGTGGGACGGTCAATTGCGTGCCACCATTACACACATTGTAAAGGCCTTGCGGATATACATCATTTGTGATCTGAAAAGTAGAGAAAGATTGGCTTGGACTCACACTACGACCAATACTGGCTATCTCCGTCCCGATTCAAGATAATAAGACGGGCTTGTCTAAACTTAGAGCCTAGGCCCAGTTCAGAGGCCTAATAGGTGTGGGCACATCAATGTCGGCTTCTCCCCGGCGCTCTTGCAAATCATACGCCGACTCCGAAGTCACTCGGCAATCTAGAGCGGTGGGCGCTGTTTAAGCCACCCTGACGACGTCGATATAATTTCGGTGCGCTCTCGCCTTGTCTGCCTACTAAGTAGGGCTGATCCAGGGCGGCGGACCCCATTTTCTAACACGACATACTGGTAGATCAGCATCTCGTCAACGCGTCTAGCACGACGGGCATACCGCACATAGCCACTGGTGAATAGTTGAAAGAAGAGGTAACCTTTTGGACGACTTATCATGATCATGTTTTGATTGAGCTGTAAACGATTTCTGTCCGGGATTTAGTACCTCTTGTTTCGGTTCTGAAAGGTGTTTGCTCGGTCGGAAACGGCCACTGTCTGCCGTGTAGGGATCGATGCCTCATCAGACTACACTCACGAAGTCCCAACCCTGGGCCTGACGAGGCTCAACGACCGTCAGTCGGCGCGCAGTTGTACGGCAAGAAGACGGTGTCGGCGTGCGCGAATGAGCACTTGTCGCATTCCAGTGGTAAGTTTGGCGTCTTCAGCGACTAATCCAGACTTCGTTCCATCCGATGCCCGTGTGAGTTAGGCGTGACCGGCGGTGGATGGAGGGGCACCAGTGGCGGTGGGGGCCGGGATGATGCGCCGGCGGAGTCGTCGCGCTCCAGCTGAGCCATGTCCGCACATTGCGGCACACTACCACCGATACGAGCTGGCGGTGCATCCCAGTGTCCAACAGCGTCCCAAGAGCGGCCTCAAGGTCTGTAACGGGGCGACGGAATGGCGGAATGAATCCGAGTCTAGCTTCCCGGATCAACTTAGTACTGCCAAGTGGCAAGTAGTATACCGAATGAACGGTATGATCGCCTAGTAGAGTGATGGGCGCCTGGGCGTTGGCGCTCTGAGTCCGACTGCCGCAAACATCTCAACCTCCCTCCAAGTTGCTCCTAGTGTGGACGGTCGTACTGCGTACACAAACAGAGCCAGGTATTTTATGTCAAACCTTCAAGTAGCTCGGACGATTTGCTGATCAGTGGAAGCCTAGCAGGATACGCCTTCCGGGCTTCGTGTGGGATCTTGAGAGCCGGAAACCCTGTCCCGTGTAATCTAAGTACCATGCAAAGTTCGAGCTCCTTAGTGCCCGCTTGGCATTTCGGGCCACGGCATCTAAGACACTATGCTCCTCTATGCTTTGCTTCCCTGGTCCACCCTACTCTCATGGAGATCGCTGCGAAACGCCCGATCGTCTTTACAGCATGTAACTTGGACGCGTCCACCGACCTCCTTCCTGACATGTACGTCCCATAACGTGCCCTTGTAGAAGCAGCTACTGACTTCTTGCTCAGGAAATATGGGCCATCTAATACATCGAGAGGGCTGGAGCTACACAAGCACATCGCGCAGAAATACGGCGGCGTGGTCAAGCTACATTTGTCTTTCAAGGTATGTTGTTGATTGAGGTGCAGGAACTTTATGCTGAGCGCGCGCTCTTGCAGGCTCCATGATGTATGTATCCGAGCCTCTGAAAACACACGCCATCACCAAGGATACCGAGACCTTCGAGGTACCTAGAGTAAGCGGCGACTTCTCTTGCCATGTGGTTCAACTTGAAGCTGCCGACCTGTGAGAATAGTGGCAACCGCCATGTGTTCGGCCCGGGACTTTTGGGGATGACAGGTAACGTTCATGCTACAGTGTCCCGCGCCTCACAAACCTCTAATATCATAAGTGAATATCATAAGTTAGGGGGCGTGCATCGCAAGCAGCGTAAGATGCTGACCCCGGTGATCGCTGCAAAACATCTGCGAACACTGATGCCGGTGTTTTATCGAGTCGACAATGCGAGTTTCCCCTCATCGGTATCGACTACTTGACACCAATACAACGAGCGAACTTCCTAGATGGCGGCCGCTATATCGTCGCATATCCCCCACAACGAGCATGCCGCGATTAATGTCGACATCCTCCGAGTCGCATGGACGGGCCATGCGGCGCTCGAGCTCATGACGCAGCGGGCAATCGGGTGTTCTCTCGTCTCTCGGACGGATGATGCGCCCGACCCCGCCTATATAAACGCAATCAATGACCTGGTGTCAGTTGATGCCTCTCTCCTATAGCGAATTCTTGCAAAGTCCTAACCGATCTCTTGCAGTCCAGTAGCGACTGTATCAGACGTGATGCCATCTTCTCCGACAGGCGCGGCTTCCGTGCAGAACTTTGGCCCACTGTGGCTTCGTCGTTGGCGTTTAATCTCCCATTCAAAGAGGCTGCAATTGAGGCCGGGATCAGGAAGAGGGGAAGGATATTATGAGCGTCCTGCGTACGTGCGGCGACGGTACCTTATGTTATCCACTTTTATTGATGCGAATCGGTCGTCATAGTCCGAGCCAACAATGCCGCGTCAGAAGAGAATCGACTCTCTGAAGACGATATCCTAGCCCGGGTGCCATGCGTGTCTCATGTTGACGGAACACAGTGCATGCGGATTTGCTGTTTGCGGGCACAGATACTACGTCCATGGTCATGGTGCGCGCCTTACAGCTGCTCGCCGGACGCCCCGAAGTGCAGCAAAATCTGCGCGACGAGATCCTCGAGGCTCAACGCGACGTTGACGGTAAGATGGACTAGACCAACTGCACGCGCTGCCATACTTGGACGTCGCGTGTCGGGAGACTCTACGGATGTAAGCGTAGTTATCTTCAGAGTGAGTTATCGATGCTCAACACGGACACCGCTGTCAGATACCCCCAGGCATCCAGACATTCCGCTGGTACGGACTCCCCCCCATCCATGTAGCCCGCCGCCATATGCACCGTGTCTGACAGCCATTAATTAGTACGATGGAAGATACCATCCTCCCCCTGTCCCAGCTCATCCTCCGCACGGACGGGACACTCCTGCGCGAACTTGCCGTCTCGCGCGGGACAAACATCTTTGTCGCCATCCTGGCGAACAACTGTTCTGAGATGCTCTGGCGCCCCGACGCGTACGAGTGGAAGCCGGAGCTCTGGCTCGCGCAGTTCCCAGCCGTGGTGGAGGAGGCGCACTCGAATATATGAGTCGTGCCTTCTGCCGTGTTGCCGCTGGTTGGGATCTCACAGCGGGTTGGAACAGGATGACGTTCAGCCTGAGAAGCGTGCGGTCTTGCCCGTGAGTCTTCTTTACATCCCCGTATGCATATATTTTTACTGAAGCGTGTTACAGAGGCTTCACGTTCTCTCAGCTTGAGACGAGTCGGTGTCACTGCCAGATTACAAACAACAATATAGCTCGCCGCCGCTGAGAGACGAGCGGCGTGTGTTCCCCGGGGCTGCATTTGTACTATCAACGCAACTATCAGCACTCTCCCAAAAAAAAAACCCCATCAGCACTCGCTTGGAAGGAGAGTGCGAGGGAGGGATTCACGAAGAGAATCAGGAACAGGTACCTAGACTAGTCCATATGATCAAGGGGTAGAGACAGGGTAGGAAGGTCGTGGGAAACATCGCTACTTTCAGCAGCAAGCGCCGTAAAATCGTAAGTTTCCGCGCTTGACCGTCACTCATAGTGATGCAACATCCACATTGAACAACATACCGCTCGTAGCCATTCCTTGCAAAACCTATGTGTATTAAGTCCGAGTCGGCTCAATGCCTCGATATACAAAACCAGGTCAGTGCCCTCGAGCTCACCAATGATTCCACGCCTCTAACAAGACAGTCATTTGCAGTCATCGTTGTTGAGAACAGGTTTACACCAGGATAGATCTGAATGGGTCTGCTCATATTCAGTCGTACGATTGAAGGGGCCATCTTGTCGAATTCGGACGCTGACGAACTATGTGTTAGAAAGTGAGCTACAGCGATTGCCAGTTCGTTCAATTCAACAGGTAGAGTCTGTTACGACTACGAAGGTAGGCATTCTCTAGTATGTGCCCCGTACTCCTCAGCAACGGCAGCCGAAGTGGTCGACCGTGCCGCCGAGGAGTTGCCAGCTGGGCAAACACGACAGCCGCGCGCTATGGTTTGCGCCCGCAGTGACGCTTATCCTCTGAGATCATACGTTTTCTGCACTTGATGAGTACCTTTATCGCCTGACACTGTTGAAAGGTACGTGTAAGATATCTCACTATCGCTACACCATGTCGCTGCTTATTCGACGGACGCTGATTTCCTCGTGGTTGTTTGTCGTGCCCATCCTCTGGCCACTCAGTTGGTGTCCTCAGCGTGGCGTACCCGTCAATGTCCCGGAGCGCCTACAGTTTGATAAAAGCCCCCTGTGTCTCGTCGTGCGCGTCCCCCCTCCCATTAACACTTATCATGGACGCAAAGGAGATGACCTTACCTCAAGAAGAGCTCAAGCCGTTGGGTGCGGAGCATTTGTTCTTACTATACATTCATACTTGCTAACACGTAAGCGCGGGATAGGCATTTTGGCAGCATACTTCCACACTCGGGCCCGGCTCGGCGTCGACTCCTGCGTCATAGCCACCGCGAAGTACGAGACCAATGCCGGCCGCCCCCTCGACCGCACTCACCTCTTCCCGGCGCTTGAGGAAGTCGTCCGGAAGAATGCCGAGCTAGGCCGTCGAGTCTGTTATGAGACCGAGTCTGGCAAGCCTGCGTGGACTCGTCTTCAGTCCCTCGACTTCAACCGCATCGTGGAATTCCTCGACGCTGACTCCAGTAGTCTCGAGTTCATTCTCGAGACCCAATTCATGCGTGGTTTCAATCTCAAAGCGGACCTGCCCCTATGGCGCCTGGCTGTTCTCAGTGACGGCACCGTCATCTATGCGTACGACCATTTCATGGGAGATGGTCTGAGTGGCCGCGGGTTCCACTTCTCCCTCCTATCAGCTCTTCAGACTACCAAGCCAACCTCAGAGTGGCACTCCGGCTTGATCTTTCCGCGCAGCGACGTCCAGCCCATTCCCCTGGTAGAAGAAATCATACATATCCCAGTCCCGTTCACCTGGCTCCTAAGCGAGGTACTCAAGCCCATCAACCCCTTCTACCAGCGAAGATTCTCTCGTGTGTGGAGCGGAAACCCGGTTCCGAAGACGTTCAAGTTCGACGTCAATGTGCGCATTCTCCATGTCGTACCAGAAGACTCCGCGCGACTCGTCAAACTATGTCGATCGCACCACACGACCGTCACTGGCGCCCTGTACGCGCTGGTCTCACACATCTTCTCGCGTCTACTGCACATCGGGCAGTCGGATGCGCAGCCTTACGACTCCATCATCGTCCATGTCCCCGTTTCCCTCCGACGGTACACCAACGCGTCCCCCTCCGCCATATGCAACCACGTCGCGTTCTACGAGGACATGCACAAGCTCCGCACACCGCCCCCGACGAGCTCCATGCACGCGCACCCGTCGCTATCTGAGTTCCCCTGGAAGGCAGCCGCGGAGTTCTCCGACCTGCTCAAGCGCGAGGCCCCGAAAACCCCGGGCATTCTCGGCGTACTCAATCTCCTCCTCGGATCGCGCGAGGGCCCGGTGCTGGCGATGCTCGGCCAGAAGCGCGACACGACGGTCGGCATCTCGAACCTTGGGCCCATCCCTCCTGGCGCAATCAATACCCCGCCCGCAGATGTCCCCGACAGCACTGCGCAGTGGCAAATGCGGGAGCTGCTCTTCGTGCAGGCCGACGCCCCCGCCGGCTCCGCGCTCAAGGTGAACGTCACGGGGACGCCCGCGGGCGGCATCGGGATCACGCTGACGTGGGGGAAGGAGAGCATGGATGAGGGATTCGCGGACGAGTGCGTGGAGGCGTTCAAGGCCGGGCTGAAGGAGCTGACCTCTGCTGATGCGGTTTGAGCGGAATCGATGTCTCGTGCGTTGTATGTAACTCGGGCCCGCGGAGGAGCGCGTGTGACCGGCGTAGTCGATAGGCTGAGAGTCGGTAACTAAAGCATACCTTATCTTGTCTTAGTTCGCGATACTGGGAGAAGGTCATGCAACGGAAGGCGGATATATTCATGAATGCACCCCGATCCCGCACGCTAGATATTTAGAAGTTGTCTGTCATCTAGTGTAATGTTTTCATAATCAGAGACGCGAGACACACGCACGCAGTACTACGAGACATTCAGCGTCTAGACTATCTCGCATATAAGTCAGAACCCAGACAGAACCTGAGCGCGAGCTGTAGTCAACCGTCTTTGCGAGCCCGTGCCATAGTCACGTAAATAGTCGTACGTACTATGTGGGTGTCATCAATTTCGACAGAGGGAATGTATATCGGAGTTTTAACTCTGCTGATAATAGTTACTGACATTTGTACTTGCCACGTGGGTTGCCAGTATGTCCTAAAGTCAACTCATTCCTTCATGTCGTGGCCCACTACTCTAGCGGTTTCCCCTGTCTAGCCTGAACTTCATGTGCAGGTAGAGCGATACTATTGACCCTCCACACCCGATCTGATGCAAGAATGCATCATCTCACTTCTTTCGCCCAGGTACTCAGTCCCCGCTAAACGCCGCTGGCCGCATTCTTTTCGTGCAACATGACGGTAGATATCAACCCATGCCTCCATCGACTTCTTGGAGGCATAAGATCTGTATTGATTAAGGTGATGGTATGCTTTTCCCCCTCACTAGCAGCGACAACCAGTTAACTGGATCACTGAATAGCGCCGTCAGCACGTAACCCTCTGTTTGCGAAACCTATAGCTGGTATGCGACTAGAAAAACTTACCTATGAAAAGGAAAGCAAATCGTACTGGTGAGCCATAGCACCCTTTCTAAAGCCGGGTTGATTGATTAAAATAGGCTGCTCCTTCCTTCACAGGTTCCTTCTCCGGTCAAAACACTGCGCACCGGCGGCGGTCAAACGCCCCGGCGCGGGCGCCCGCCTTCGAGTCGGCCCAAAATAGGGACTCGCCCCGATGAGTGGACTGCCCTAGAGCTCTGACACGCGGACATACTGAGATGCACCAACCTCTCGCTCTTTCCCGCCAATGGTACGATGTCACTGTCCAAATGGAGAGTTGTATCGATTTTAACCTCGCAAATCACAGGTCCACCTGCTACCGCGGCGTTCGGGCATACTTCGTGAGAGCGCGTCCAGCTTCTTGAGACAATCTCTAGGGGAGCCACAGAACTTTAAAGCGGCCAAATAATGTCTAGATGGCGCTCCGTTTGCCCGGTGGGGCCGCGGAACGTGCTCTACACCGCATGCACCCCGCTCTAACCCTTTCTGCAACTGCGTAGTAGTTCCACCCTCGCGCGTAGAGCTGCATATTCTCGATGGCACGATGGTCCTCCCCGAGGTTCTTCGTCATGCTCTTCTGTGTCAACGCCGACCTTTGGGTGTAGCATAAAAGCTACCCGATCGTGAAGGACCCGTGGTCAGTCACAGGCCCGAAGCTGAAGACTTGCTAGCCTCCGCCTCTCTTGCCCTGAACTATGAGCAAACTCACAGAACACTCGGCCACATCGCCCTCCCCGAAACGTTTGCGCCCTGCAGGTTTGTTCACGTCCCTTTCCTTGTGATGGCATGTAGCTGATATTTCATGGCGATATTAGGAATCGTAGAAGAATATTGCTATGTCGAGAATCACTTGGGTCTCGACACCTGTGTGGTCGTTGCGGCCAGGTATGAGGGCGGATCCGGACGCCGGCTCGACAAAGACACCCTCTTCACTGCCGTCCAAATCGTTGTTAACACCCACGTCGTCCTTGCTTCCCGCCTTGTCCCCCCGACCCACGGCAGCGATTCCCGCCCCCCTTTCTGGGTTGTGTTGCCATCTATTGACTTGAACGATATTGTGCGTTTCTTGGATAACGACTCGCATGGTCCGGCCTCCATCATCGAAGCCGAGTTCAAGCATCCCTTCGATCTCAACGCGGATCTGCCCTTATGGAGGCTGCTCGTCCTGCCAGACAATACCGTCATCTACGCTTTCGATCACACGATGGGAGACGGACAGAGTGGCCTTGCGTTCCACGTCGACCTACAAGCTGCTTTACAGCGACTTGGGAGCCCGCTGCCGCCACACGACGGGAAGATCGTCCCAGACCACTCGGATTCAACCCTCACGCCGCCTCTCGAGGATCTCCTCCATCTGCCTGCCCCGGTCACCAGGGTCCTGTGGGAAGTCTTCCAGGCGTTGAATCCGTTCGCCCGGACGAAGCAGGCATCCACATGGACGGGCTCCCCCGTGCTGAAACAGCCCACCCTGAGCGTCCGCGTCCGCATCATGCATCTTTCGCCACAGGAGACTGCCCGCCTCACGCAGCGGTGCAGAGCCAATCGCGCGACCATCACGGGTGCACTGTACACCATCTCTGCGCACGTCCTCTCCCGCCTCCTGAACCGTGGATGTGAAGGCGAAGGTCAGCTGTTCAAGGACATCGTGGTCGCCGTCGCGGTCTCCCTGCGGCGTTACACCGGCAGTCCCCCCTCTGCGATCTCGAATCAGGCTTCGAGCTACGGCGGCGTCCACAGTCTCCCCACCCTCCCGCCGTCGACGACAAGCGTGTACCCGCCCCTCGCCGCCTTCCCCTGGACACACGCGGCGCGCTTTTCGGAGACTTTGAAAGAGGAGCTTCCGAAGACCCCTGCGTTCATCGGCGTCTTTCGCCTGCTCATCGGGCGGAACTATGAGAGCTTCTTCCGCGGTCAGTTGGGCAAGAAGCGCGAGGGCACGATGGAGATATCCAACCTCGGCCGCGTTCCCCCCATGGCTCCCTCTGCGTCCAATGAGGCTCGAACGAGCACATGGGCGATCCGCGAGACCGTCTTCGTTCAGGTGGACGGCACCGTGGGCCCTGCGCTGAAAATAAACGTCACTGGGACGCCCGACGGTGGCCTTGGCGTCTCCGTGGCGTGGGGCAAGGGCGCGTTGGACGACGAGCTGGCTGAGGAGTTCGTCGAAGCATTCACGAGCGGATTGAAGGAGTTAGCTCGCGCAGATGTTTAGTTGTCTCTGCTATAATTGTGAGTTGTTCGCTCCCGGTCTTCTCGTAGCGCTAAAACTCTAACTTATTGGAGCAGAGCAGCTTGTTGTATCTATCACATGTTACCTGTACCCACCAAGTATGTCTGTTGAACTTTCTGTCGAGCGCCAGATAGGAGGACTCGGAGACAAGGTGGTTTGAACAGTGGGCACAGCCCAGACCGTAGTCATCGAGGCGTGACGGCACCTGCCATTCCTTCGACGTATCGCTTCCACACTGAGACCGCCACCGGTCCCTACCTCCACTTCGTATTGGCTTGTTCTCAGGCGCTGTACCTCCACCGCAGGCCTCTGGAGCTTCGCTGTAGACGGCAGAACTTTATGGGGAAGCCGCTGGTTTCACAAATGAATTCAGCTCCGAACTACCGTAGCGCGTCATCCACCTGGTGGTCGCCCGGTAGTTTGCCGCCACATCTGTTAACATAATATATGCTGGCCGACAGCTCCTCGGAGGCCTATCGCAATATCCTGGTGGCAATTAAAACGAAGTACCTACGCTCCCTTTACGACGGTGAGTGGATGTGCCAATCCCGCAACTCTGTCTCGCGTGACTCCCAGAATACACCCGCTTGAATTATGTCACTGTCTAGGCCACCTTAAGCTCGCCAACTTAGTATTGACACACCGCGGTCGGGATCAAATATGTCATTTTCATTGTTGTGAGCAAACGCCGTACGTAACGCTCCTCGGGCTGACTTTAATCCCATGGTAGTTTTCCGAGTAGCCCGAGTCCCGCCTCGCTCAAACCTTATTACTGCTTCCAGCGACGGCTATACCAAACACCTATCTCGACAAATTCACGACGCCGGTCCATTAATACTGCATGTTTGATTTACTACCCCGAGCTCGGTCTTCTTTGTCTGACCAACACTTTGAAGCGCCCACTGGGGATCTATTCGTAGCTCGTCGCACGCATACTGCGCTCTGAATTCAAACCGCATCCACGCGCAGACCCCCTCTCGCGCTTTTTGAACTATGTTCGGACTTGCGGTACCCGCTTTGTGGCTCGCGCAGCATCCCCTTAGGCTCCTGCGAGTCATGACATTCGGCCGGCGGCCCATTCATATTAAAGAAGTCGTCCGAGCTCCACAGCGTCTGCCCTTCCCGCCGGGCCCGAGTCTGTCTTAGTCTGAGCGTGCAGAAGCCCGGTCGAAAGCCTCGTCGAAATGGGTGCGAGCATCCTCCGTCCTAATTATGGCGCATTTGTAGCTCCAGGTAGAGTTCCGTTGGTGTGCATCACAGCCGCCACCAGAGTCATGCCTGAACCAGACAGCGCTCCCCTTAGATGATGCGTTCGCGTCGCCCTTTCCCCCTCGTCGCTTGCTTCTGGGAGCCTGCTCGTCCTCGGAACGCGTACACTGCCAGTGGGCATCGGGTCGGGTCGTACGATGTGTTGACCGCGTTTCTGCGTCCCAGCGAACCGCTGCTATGTGGTCTCCGAATCCGCCGGACTACCTCGGTGCGTCATCTGTCTACAGGGCTGTCCATAACATACTCATCGTCGATCGGCCCCACAGCCCAAGGCCTACTATTCACGTCGCTGCATCGAACCGCCGTTAGACCAGTGAGGTACGGTCGTCAGCCTCCTAATTCAAACATCGGGTGAACGGAGTCGATGCTAGGCGACGCCTCTACCGCCGCCTCAAGCTTCCCGCTGCCATTCGTGCAACGTGCAAATGCATCGCCTTCGGAGTACAACCGCCCGCCTCGTGAATTGCGCATCTGCAAGTCCCCGACCCCTCATGACTCAGCCGGTGTGGCTCGGACAATATCGGTAATCGTACCTCCTATGTTAAATTTGAGGATGTGACTGATACCGCAATATTCATCGGGGTGCCAGCGTTGAACGTGGACGTGAGGCAATCGTGATCGACCAATTTATGCGAGAACCTGCGGCGCTCGACAACCACAACCGTCGCTTAGACGACTCGCCTTCAGTCACTTGGCATACGACAGCGAACCTTCGGTGCCGTGTGATAGATCCGTAGTCTACAAGAGTGGACTGGAGTGCTTCTAATTCGGTAAGTCATACAAGGCCCCCGATTTTATTGTCTGAGGCTAACATCTGCCAGTAGTACAGAGTGCACGCATGACAGCTGTTCTCTAATCAATAGGCCCGTGGAAAAATAATCGTGGACAGCTATCCCGGGGGGCGACGGCGGGGAGGATGCGGATGCACATGTCGAGGGCGCGTAGCTCTTCGCGCTGCCCGCTACCTGTGGCCACCCGACTATTACCACATCCCGTCGCCGCCACGTCTGGGCTCGAACGACTCTGTCCATTCTTTTTCACGAGGGCCTATCAATCTGAGAACAGCTGGAATTCAAGTTATTCACGTGAGTAGTAATGGATATACACCTTCCGGATCGCCTCCACCTCCCTTCGTTGAGGATAGCCATTATATTTTGCCACAGGATTTCTGCGCCGCCGCGATTTGTGAGTGCCTTCTTTGACCCTGGCTACTACCATCTTCGGCGCCTGTCAAATTCGCTCATTCTGCGTAGTCGTGCGATAGGGCGAGCAGGCTTCTGGTTCGGATGAGTTTTCTTAGTATGCCCATGTCTCACGACCGCTAACGAACCCTCTGGGATATCGCTGCGCTGACTTCGTTCGATCTCAACACCGCGCTCTGACTAAATTACTGCAGAAGAATCCGGAGCGGACCCGGCCGTCGCCTCAACGAAGTATCTTCCCCATTATTCAGACTACCGACCTCTTTTACACGCCTCCGTGAAAAATGTGCGCAGCCTGAGTATCGCCAGCGACAGTGCTCAGTCATAGAGTTGGGTGAACAAAGATAGGGGACAAAGCTACGAGAGAATAGCAGGTATGGCTTCCCCCGCAATACACACTCTACTTCGCATAGCTCACATTTATATTTGTCTGCGCAAGCGCGGTTCGATCCCTTACAGAAGGGACACGCTCCTTCAGCTCGAGGCTATATTCTTGCCGGCGCGCGCGACATCGGCCACGAATACCGAGCCGTTCGACCTTCTGCAGCGCATCCCCACGTCTCTCGCTCGCCCGAGAGCTCCCCCGTAAGTCGTCGGACGGAACCGCGCTGTCTTTCCCCCGTTCCCCAATAGCCTTTCTCGCACTAATTGATCTCCCCTTCCTTCCTAGACCCAGCCCACACGCCGCAGACATCAATCTGATGGACATACCACTACACTCGGCGTCATCCAAAATCCTCGGACTCGGAGGCGCGGCGCGGTATCATCGCAAGTGCCTTAGGCTCAGCTCGAGCTTCATCGATGCACCCCCCTGGCAAACTTGGTCAAATCCACCTCGGTCAGCACGGCGCAGATCGAAGCGTACGCGTACGTACACAGGCCCACAAATCAGAACACCGTCTCACGAGTGTCGATTCCCGAAACCCCGCAGCGGTCTTCCTGAAGTTCCCGAAGCTCGAGCCCCCGCTTACCCCACAAAGCACCCCACAAGCACCCCACACCCCGCACCCGGCTCCCCGCAACCCCACGGGCCATCAGACTCGCAATTCGCAGTTCCCCAACCGCAGAAAGGGGCTCTGGCAGCTCGAAGGTCGAGAAGAGGACACGCGCCGCCGCCAGCCCTGCGCAGCCCTGAGTATGTACGTTCCGCCCGCGTTCCGACGCGCCCACCTGAGGATGCGCCATGCGTGTGCGCGGGCAGGCGGGGGGCCGTTGTCACCCCAGAGGTACGCCCCGCAGTTCAGAAGGCTCGGTAATGTGGTTTGGAATTTGAAAGGTGAGAGCTTGGGGCGGGGGTGGGCGACCGGGTCTCGCGCATTGTCCGACTCGGGCGGGCTTGAAGGTGGGCACGCGCACTGCGCGAGTCGGGCAACCCGGACTCGCAGGGGGAGGTAGGATCGTCTCTTCTGATTCCGCTAGGCTCGTGTGCCCGCTCTTCCTGTCCGAACAGTGCGAAGTGCGCACACCATTCGTCGAGGGAAGTACTCCCTCAACCAACCTACTCACCCCGAAAAGGCAACCCCCACTCCCACCTTCCTTGACCTTCCCTTTCAAGCTTCAAGCGTCGAGCCCCCGACCGGGCTCTACCCGGGCTTGGCAGCGTGATCCTACATTCTCGGAGATCCTTACTACTAATTCAGTGACCAGCTCGGGAGCCCATATGCATACTTACGTCGCATTCCGCACTAGCCGGGTCTCCTCTCGGCGCCCCACCCCGGGCCATTCTCCCGGAAGCGCACGCTTCTCTCGCTGCGCGTCTCGGCGTCCCTGTCCTCCCCGCATTCCTCGCTTCCCCGAACCCTGAAGGAAAGAGGCCCAGGGGAGAAGCGGGACCCGTGCCCCGCCCGCCCGATCGATCCCCTTGAATACATTCATCGAACTTCGATGGCCGGGACGTCTGGGACTACGATCCACTTAATTAAGCGCATGTGAGCGCTGCGCGTGCGAGGGGCGGCGTCCCGGGTGGGCTGACTGCCGCGTAAGATGCCTGGAGAGTGTGAGGGGTGCACGCGTGGATTGAATGGAGAAGCGATCGCGAGGTCCAGTGGAGAGTTTTGCCTTCGAATTCACCGGCACCTTCCAACTATGGCGTGCATACAGTCGCGCGTGCAGTGTTTCGTACTAATGAGGGAACCGGGCACACGATCACGCAGGAACGTGAGGTTAAGAATGCGTTCATTTCTACTTCTTCGTCGTCGTCGGCGTAGGTATACGTACAGGTACAACAGCATCAGCGTGCGCGCGGTCGGATAATTTATCATACATGTGTTCCTATCCCAGTCATCATCATCAACCCGTCGGACTTAGAGGCGAGAGGCGCAGCCGCGTAGTGTACGAGTCGTCCGGCCGCGCGCGCTTTTATGCGCGCGGGCCGGGTGGCGGGGGAATGTGCGGAGGATCGGAGCAGAGCGGGGGAGCGAGCGAGGCGAGACCGAGGGGGAGAATGGCGGCGATGGATTACTCCTTCATGTTGAGCACGATGCGGCCGACGATCTTGCCCTCCGCGAGGCCCTCGTACGTCTCCGCGAGTGCGGAGAGGGGCTTCGTCTGGTAGTAGCACTTGACCTTGCCCTGCGCCGCGATCGCGAGCGCCTCGCGCGCGTCCTGGCGGTTGCCGACGTACGAGCCGAGGATGCTGATGCTCTTGATGACGGTGAAGAAGATGTCCGCGGACAGGTTCGCGCGCGCGGGCAGGCCGACGACCATGAGCACGCCGCCCATGCGGAGGTAGTCCACCGCCTGCGCGTACGCGGAGGGGTTCGCGGCGGTCACGACCGCTGCGTGTGCGCCGAACCCGTCGGTGGCGGCGACGATGTCCTTCACGAGGTCCTTCGTCTCCTTGAAGTCGATGAACTTCTCAGCACCGAGCTTCAGGCAGAGCTCCTTCTTCTCTGCGCCAGTGTCTGTGGGGGGAATCAGCGTGGGCGGGCGCTAAGAAGATGGAAGATGCGCACCGACAGCGACGACACGGAGGCCCATGGCGACTGCGTACTGGACAGCCAAGTGGCCGAGACCGCCACCCGCGCCGGGGAGGACGATCCAATCACCGATGTGCGTCTTCGAGTTCTTGATCGCACGGTAGACAGTGATACCCTGTGACCGGCCCGTCAGCACAGCTGCCAGTCCCGGAAAGCTGGCGGAACACGTACCGCACAGAGAATGGAGGCCGCCTCCGCGCTGTCGAGGTTCTCGGGGATGGGCGTAACGTGGGTGACCCACGAGCGGACGTATTGCGAGAAGGTGCCGTCGACGGTGAAGCCGGAGTACTTGCCGTTCAGGCAGCCTGGAGAAGCGCAGCGCAAATGACGTCAGTCATGAGCGCGTAATGACAGCGGGGGAAGACTAACTCTGCTCAAGACCCTTACGGCAGGGTTCGCAGTCGAGGCAGGAGTATGCGAGCCACTTGATGCCGACACGCTCGCCGAGCTTGACGGGAGAGCCCTGAGTGTGTGCGCCAATGGCGACGATGCGGCCGACACCCTGCGGAGGACTGTGTCAGCGGGTTGGATCGTGCGGGAGTGTCAAACAAGCTCACCTCGTGTCCGCCAATGAGGGGGAGCTTGGCGGGGATGGGCCAGTCGCCGTTGCGGGCGTGGAGGTCGGTGTGGCAGACACCGCTGCAGTCAAGCTCAACGAGACACTCGCCGGGTGCGAGCTCCTCGGGCTGAGGGACGGGGTGGTCGTCGACGACCTTGAGGGGCGCGGAGGTCGTCTCGACGATCGCGGCCTTCTGGGTCTTGGGGATGTGGAACTGGGTAGACATTTGGGGAGATGCGGAGGCTGTTGCGGTAGACGGCGACTGCTGGGAGTGGGTGGGAGTGGATGTGTGGATGGCAAGGGCGGATCGAAGCAGGGGCTTATATAGGCTGGGGCGGGGGAGGGCACCGGCGAAGCGGATTGGCGCAGAGGGCAGGAGACGCTGCGCTCGAGAGATCATCTTCGAATTCTCGGGCACGCCTGGGTGGTGGAGTCGCTCAGTCTGGTGTCGAAGCGTCGAAAGTGGGTGGGAAGAGGCCGTAAGGGGCAGCGCAGACTCGGCCAATTGGTCCCCGCTCCCTTCTTAGCACACATGCCGTCCTCAGGGGCTCGACGCCCAGACGCGCCCTTCCGCCCTCTCCCGCCCCGCCGCCCATGGCGGAGGCCTAGACGCGACCAATCCAGCTCTCATTCAGCCCAATTCCCCCAAGGGCCTGCGCACTCGAGACCGGTGCTGAGTAGACGTGCGCGCGCACGGCGGACAGCCCAAGGACCTCGCGCAGTGCGCTCCAGGCGGACGTCGTTCGAGGCCCGCGGCGAGGCATCTCGGGCTGGGCCTGCGGCCAGATACTGCCCAGTCGACCCTCCGTCCCCGTGCTGCCGTACGCACAGGCACAGTGCGGGTCATGCGATGTTGCAGCTGAGGACAGCTGAGGACACCGTGCTCCCAAGCGAGACCGCGGCGGAGGTCTGTGGCGTTTCGCGAAGAGACTCTTCCGCGCAGGCGCCCGTGCGAAGGAACGACGCGGATCCGATCCCACGAGCGTCTAGATTGAGGGCGTCCGTGCCGGATATGGAACCCGATACTGAACGACTCACTCGCCCCCGTTCCTGTCCCTTCCGCGAACCAACGCCGTGCTCCTCCTCATCAGAACTGCCCCTCTGCCGCCCCGTCCGCGTGTTCCTGCTTATGCTCACGCCCCGCACGCCGAGTCCTCACCAACAAAACCAACGTGTGTGGCTGTCTCGGGAGTCGGACAGCTCGTGCCGTTTGCTGTGGCCTTGATCGTTCTGCCGACCGGCCTGGTTGGGCGTGCCCGTTCTCGTCGGTGACGACGCAACACCGAAGATGGCAGTTCCAATCGAATGTGATATGCCACCTGTGATTGCGCTACGGTGGATGACCAACGGTATTCTCAAGATATCGATATCGCATTGGTAGGCGTGTGCGCGTGAACACTGGTATGACATGCATGCTAGACGAAACAAGATGGGGGATGTGAGAGGATTCGGAGAAGGGGTGATTTCAGTAAAGCAGAACGACCACCGACTTATGTAGAGGTCGGAAAAGAAGTGTGGCTGTGGTGGGGGGTAGACGTCGAGTAGCTGACAGCTGGGTTGTAGGCCAGGAAGCGTAGCGCATTGCCCGCTTCGGTCTCTACCTGTCTGCCTCCGGCGGGTGGATGTGATATGCGAGATGTTGAAGTACTGATGTGTTTAGAATTGCCGCAAGAGCTTCACATCCCACTGCGGCCGATGGATACCGTACGTACGACTCGGAAGAACACATCTTCCCTTCTGCTTCTGCTCATCGTGTGTCCCATGAGCTCAATAACAGTGTTCTTCCAGTATGATATAATAATATTACGCCACTCGCCAAAGTTCATCGGCTTGCCCTGGGACTTGCACTTGAAACGTTCTACATCCGGACTTTGTCATATCCCTCCGGCCCGTCTAGTCCCCGTCTACCCTGTGTCGACCCACCACCTGGCGAGTAGACTCGCCAGCCAATCCGGTCGCAAGCGTTCTGATCGCGCCTTCCAACACTGCAGATCAAGGCAGATATGTGATGGGACAAATCCGTAGGAGATCTTGAATGAGAACCTAATGTGATCGGATTGCATTTGGATGGGCGTAAGAAACCAATCTAAGGAGCGGGATTTCCCCAGGAGCACGTGATGGTAGGGGATCCACAGGCGCTCGAGACTTGTCGTTTTACTACTGCTAGCTACTGACTACGTACTATCATCTCAAGCTTGTCTGCCATGCCTCGGGCCTCTCGCACTGATACTCAAACACGCTATCTGTGTACCTGCACCCCTTGCGCTGCATCTATCGTGCCCCAGTACCACACTACCGCAACCATCAACGACCACGTCCGGCAGTCTGCCCGCATACAAGCAAACCAGCTGCGCCACCATAATGCCACTGGGTCTCGCATTCCTGGCGCTCGAGAACGTGCTCACGGTCAAGCCCTGGTCGAAGAAGACAACAGAGAACACCGGGTACAGGCGGCCTCGCGCTTGGAGAAGTCTGCTGAGGGTGCTGATCTGGGGGCAGCTGGTACTGAGGTGGCCGACGGTGATCAGGTCCGTTATTTGCTACACGACGACCTGCCTGATCCTGGAGAGCGCGAAAACAATGTTTTGGACGACTCTGGGGTCTTTCTTGACAACGACGACACGGGCGGGGCTCTGCCTCGCGCTCATGCAAGCCTTCCACCGTCGCCCGGGCCTCCTGACTATCTGCTTGATCAACAACTTCCCACTTACGATGCCCCTGGGCTTCAATGGCGATTCTCGCGTACACCAACCCCTGTGGCCTCGCCACCGCCAATGCTCGACATCCTTGACGACAGGTCTGATGGCGGTGTCTCGTACCTCGGTCCCTCGCGTTCTCCCAGCCCTGATGGCCTCTCGCGTCCCCCTACTCCTGCTCGCTCGGATGACGATGACCCTGATGCTGTCGACGTCCGTGAGGACCCACTCTATGTCGACATCGAGACCCTCTTTGATCAGATCCTCGAAGACGACGAAGATGATCTTGCAGGCGGCCTTCCTACTGCCTACAGCTACGAAACTGGACGACCTCATGCTCTGCTTGAACATTCTCTCGTTAGGAATGCCTATATGCATGTCTACCTGGCGTCCGCTGTCCATGGGGCTACAAAGGAACTCTGCAAGCATCTGTTGGACGGCTTTCACACTCAGCTGGCCGCGCTCCCACAAATCACCGGGTTCACGGTTCCCGATCTCAACAACATGGCGCGAACCCTCCGGACAGTAGAGCGGCGCCTTGGTGTCGATCCCGACCGCTACATTACGTACTACTTCACTTGCGATACATGCTGGGCTCATCATCATCCACGGACGCTCTACAGCCTTGGCAGTCAGCTGTGTATGGAGCGTGAGTGTCCCGGACTCCTGTTTAAATATAAGAAGAATTCCGAAGGCAAAACCAAGCGTATCCCAGTGAAGGTAATCCCTACAACTGCGCTCATCGACTCGATCGTGCGCATGGCCGCTCGTCCAGGCAAGCTCGACGACTGGGACAAATGGCGAGGCGATAACGACCTCCCAGGCCCTGTCCCTCCGGCCGAACGCGATGATTGGAAGGGCTGGGAGGACCCTAACTATCACATGTTCTACATGATGGATGGCTGGGGGTGGCGATGTATTGCGGCAGGACTCGAGCGTCGCCGCGGGGGTGAGTGGGGTGTTGAAGACATCGATGTCCAAGATGTGCAGCAGCGCTTCGTTGCTCTGCCAAATGGATTGGTATTACAGATCAACATCGACTGGTATGGTGCCTTGAAGTGCGGGATTATGGCACTCATTCCACTCATTGCGCGAATGATTAGGTTTCGGGCAACAAAACGGGGTGGTTATTCCGTCGGGGCAGTGTATGTAACTATATGCAACAATCCGCGGAGTGTACGCTTGCGGCGTGAGGAGACTCTGCTATACTGTGTAATCCCTGGGCCAAACGAACCCAGCACGGCGCAGCTTAACCGTCTTCTTGGACCACTGCATGTGGAGCTGGAGAAGCTCTACAACGGTGGGCACTGTATATTCCAAGGCGGTCATGGCGCTGACATGAAAATATAGGGATATTGGTCCGCATGCCCGGGGAGAATGGCGCGGTTTCGCACGATGTCTTCCATGCCTTTCTTAACAACATCGTCTCCGACCTCCCCGCCTCCCATAAGCTCAACGGACTGCGCGGTCACACGAGCGAACACTTCATGTGTGACACATGCGAGGTCCCGTTTTCTTCCCTGGTCAATCCAGAGTGTTTTGACACTGCTCGTGAGCCCCTTGAATATTTTGAACTATTATTTGACACCGGATGCATCGTATCACACAGGATTCAAATACCGGAACGACTGGCGCTTTCTGAAGTACGCGTTTATCTGGCGCGACGCAGACATAGATGATCAAGCCAAAATCTACGAGAAACGCGGCGTCCAGTGGTCATTCTTAGATGCACTCCCTGATTGGCTCCCTGGGTGCGACTCACCTCCAGACTTTATGCATGGCGCATACCTGGGTGAGCAGCGGTTTCAGATGATACACACTGTCAAGCTACTAATGACTTGCACCAGGTGAAGCTAAACACGTCATCCAGAATATTCTGTCGAAGGGCGGGATGTTTACGCAGCGAAATCGACGTGACAAACCCCTGGAAAAATTCCAGGAATACCTTGACGGCATTATCTGGCCCGCGTCAGTGACACGCCTT